>CM035118.1:48249555-48656854 GCA_020205555.1 Panax stipuleanatus | reverse complement strand
CAATGTCCCGGCTTGTTGCAATGAAAGCACATTACTTTAGCTGGTTCAGGTTTCTTTTGTTCCTTTTCTTTCCCCTTTCCCTTAGCCTTCTGGATTTCTTCTTTTCAGAAGATACCTTAGGTCTCTTCCTTTTATTGGAAGAATCCACCATCAAGATATGGTTCTTCTTGGATGGGAAGTGACCTTCTGCAGTTTTCAGCATGTTAAGCAGCTCAGGCAAGCTGACATCTAGCTTATTCATGTGAAAATTAACCACAAACTGCGAGAAGGTCTCAGGGAGTGACTGCAAGACCAAGTCTTGACTCAACTCCCCATCCATGACGAACCCAAGCTGTCCAAGGCGTTCAATCAAATTGATCACTTTCAGGACATGAGTCTCGACGGCAGTACCCTCGGTCATCCGAGATCGGAAGAGCTCCTTAGATATCTCATATCTAGCAGTCCTACTCTGTTCACCATACAACTCCTTGAGGTGAAGCAGCATAGCAGGAGCATCCATTTTTTCGTGCTGACGCTGAAGCTCGTTATTCATGGATGCGAGCATGATGCATTGAGCCACAGATGCATCATCTTGCCACTTATTGAAAGTGGCAATCTCTTCCTCAGAGGCTGTTTCTGAAACAGATTCAGGGACAGTTGAATTTAGGACATAAGAAATCTTTCAGCAGTGAGAACAATTCTCAGATTTCTTAGCCAGTCCTCATAATTCAGCCCGGTAAGCTTGTTTGCATCAAGTATGCTTCGTAGTGAGATTAGTGATTTAGACATTTTTAAAATTCTGCATGTGAAAAATAACATTTTAGCAAACATTCATTTTATTAATTTTGCATATCAAAATAAATTTAGGTCTTTATTTTAAATTGGTATCTCCCACTATTTTCATCAAACTATATTACCCTCACTTATATAGTTCGGCAACATCTAATTAAAGATTTGCTAGTGAGAATAAGGATCTCATTTCAAATGTATATAACCTTGTGGATAGCACAACAAGCGATATACAAATAAATAGGTAGACAACTCTTGTCAATTACAACACTATATAACTCCTTTTATTTTGCCTCTTAAATCATAATGGTCAAGTGTGTGCACATCCGAACTAAAATGATTTAAGTTAAGTCCAGCCTAGCACTTCCATAAATTCAAAAAAGAAAAATGTTCGTCCTTGTGGATAGCACAACAAGACTAGATCGTTCAATTTTCTTGATAAGCATCAAATGTGATTAATTAACATCTTAAATACGCAATACTCGCCTTGTGGATAGCACAACAAGCTCATATTAAATATTTAATACTCTATTAATTTATCATGCTAGAAGGCGACGTTCGATATTCCAAATATCATTGAACGCTTCAGACTTAATATTATTTCTTTGAGGGGTTTGTTATTATTTGTCTCATCTTGTTTAGTGCGCATGCACATATATATAAAATACGCGTCATTTTATTAAACATGCGAAGCATGTTGCATAAAATATAATATATATAATATTTAGCATGCAATATAGAATATTATATTCTACCCGGATTGATTATGGACTTTTATTCTAGTTTGGTTCACTAGAGCCACCAAGTGAACCAAAAGGTCAAACCTAGGAGTGCAAGAATTTAAATTTAAATATAACTATTACATTTAAACTCGGGCTCCATACAAACGGGTCTTCACGCGCTCCTTGCTCCTTGGTCTCCAATTTCTTCAAGATAATTCTATCTATTCTTATTACATTAAACTATTTAATTTAAATAGAAACCTTGATCAACAGTCAAGGGGAAGTACATAGGAAGGAGATAGAATTTTACATCAAGAAAAAAAAATTAGAGAAGACGAGGTACGCAGACCCCATTTAATAAAACTCATTCATTCAAGCATTCAACTAAATAAAATCCAATCACATTGGTCAATAGTCCATAATCAATCCCCATTTATTTTCATACATATCACCATATATATCAATAAATAAATATTCATCTCATGAATTAAAACATTCCATATATATATGAGTATCATTTAATGGGCAATTTTAAATTGCATGAAATCCAATTTCAAGATTAAAATAAACTCTTTATTTAATTATAAAATTATTTAGAATATAATATATAAATATATCATATTTATTTTTTAAAAAGAAGTCACCTTCTTTTATTAAAAGAGTCCTGCAGGTTTATTAAAAAAAGTCCTTTCATGATGGGTCACCTTCTTTTTGGAGTAGGAAATAGACAACACCTTTTCTTTGCAGAATTCAAGATTAGCACCAAAAAAAAAATTGTGATTCGTCCCAAAAAAAGTCTTTTTTTTTTTTATTAAAAAAAAATATATATAATTTTATACAATAAAATTATGCCCAATAAATTATTTTAAATACATACCCATATGTATATGAAATCAAAAATAAATTAATAATTGCATAAAGATTTGGCTCTGATACCACTGTTGGGTTTGTACGAAATCGTGACGCAATCAAATTGCAAAAATTAGCGGAAGCATGATATATCAGAGTTTAAAAAAAATTTCTACAAAACCATTACCCGGATCATCCTTTATGCAAATTATTAATTTAAAACGATAAATAAGAAGTTATGGAATCATACCCTTGTAGAACGAAGCTTCCACAGGTACTAGTTCAACTCCTTGTTCTTCGTGATCTCCTTGAATTTCCGGGTTAGATTCCTTTCTTTGATCAACGTTAGCCACCCAAGTGTTTGGCCTCTAGAGGTGATCCACCAAGGAAGATGAATTATCAAGAAGGAGGGTGTTTGGCTTAGTTTTCTATTCTCTATAGAAAAGGAATACTCTCCAACAATTGGAATTGCATCAATCTAATATCTATTATAAGACTTCTCTTATATAGACATTGGTCAACCCTTCTAATCCTATTAGACATGGAATTTCTTTTAATTAATTAAACTCCTTTAATTAATTTAGGCTTCCCACCACATGGGAATAATTAATTAAATTCATTTAATTAATTTGTCTCCTAATCTTATTAGGAATAAATGAGAGTACTAAATATTAAATTAATTACTAAACTCCTTTAGAAATTAAAATAATAATAATTGTAATAATATTAATAAGACTCCTCTTATTAATTTATATTTAATATTTCCAAAATATTAAATAATATACATTAAGCTATTTAATTTATTCTATCACCATAGATTAAATTAATTATACTTAATGCATTATTACGATTATGACATTACCTTCTTAAATAATTATTCTTCCTTTTATGGTGTGACCCTTTAGGTTCTCCATATTAAACCGGTTGTGAATAAATCAATTAAAACAATTTTAATCTTATTTAAATAAATAAATTAAACTAATAATTTATTTAAATAAATAATATTTATTCTACAATAGGGATAAGCCTCCCTAGCGATCAACGACTTTCCAGATAATATAGATTTCAACATTAATCAAAAAGAACCTGTGAGTAAATAGTTACCGTACAATTCAATCCTTCCACCATACAATGTCCCAATTAAATATAAGACATGGATTTACTGTCAAGTCTTATTTTATTTAATTATATGTATTTCGATTAGAAAATGCACAACTCCAAATAATGCAAATTAGAAACTCCTTTCTAATTTCATTTCACCTTGGCCAAGGATTCCTGGGTTGTCATTTAACGAATCACATAGGACATATCTCCTCTTTTACTAGAGGTGGTAGATTCTTTATTGATCATTCATTATCTCCATATGTAACTCATTATACCCAAGCATACCCTATATATGCCTTAAAAGGTCTTAAGGAATAAGTCAAAGTATAATTTGTTACATACAAGATACTATGATGATCTCAAGTCCAAGGATTACTTGTACTACTATCACATTAGGAATTTCTATTGACAGGCGAGTAAATCTCCATTAGGTATTCCATAGCGAATCACGTTCAGTGAACTTATTCTCCAATAAGCACCTACATACTTGCTTTAGTGTCTCCACACAAATGATCATGAGATCAATCATCCTCATCCAATGAGCAAGCAACATATGTACCAATCTATCCGGATTTACTAATCCCCTTTTTAGTAATCCCACGATTGGGAACTATTTTAGTTTTAAAACTTTCTAAGAATTTAGATCTCATTAGCATGATCATCATCATGATTCTAAAAGCATTGCTTAAAACTATGGGTTATTTACATATTATAAAAACAGCAACATGTAGATAATTAAATGCCTTTAATAAATGAATATTTTATTAATAAATAAATAAGATTGTTTACAAAGTACGTGCTTTATCATCATACATGATTGGCTTGTATGCACACTACTATCAATCTCCCACTTGCACTAAAGCCAATCGCCATGGTATCTCATACCCATCTTCTCTAAGTGACGATCAAACTGCTGTTGTGTTAAAGCTTTAGTAAATGGATCTGCAATGTTATCTTGAGAGTCTACACGCTCCAAGGTGACGTCTCCTCTTTCAATGATCTCCCTGATCAAATGAAATCGCCGCAACACGTGTTTAGATTTCTGATGAGACCTGGGTTCCTTAGCCTGTGCAACTGCTCCTGTGTTGTCACAGTAAACGGGAACTGCTTCTCCAATGCTAGGAACCACACCAAGTTCAGTTATGAACTTCTTCATCCAAACAGCTTCCTTTGCAGCTTCACTTGCAGCTATATACTCTGCCTCTGTCACTGAATCAGCAACTGTTTGCTGCTTGGAACTCTTCCAACTCACTGCGCCTCCGTTCAAGGTAAAACATACCCCGAAACAGATTTACTGTCATCTTGGTCCGTTTGAAAACTTGAGTCTGTGAAGCCCTCGAGTTTTAATTCAGACCCACCGTAGACAAGAAAAATATCTTTAGTCCTTCTCAAGTACTTTAGGATATTTTTCACTGCCTTCCAGTGCTCTTCTTCAGGATTCGACTGGTATCTGCTCGTTACACTAAGTGTATGAGCAACATCCGGTCTAGTACATATCATACCGTACATGATAGATCCTATTGCAGAAGCATAAGGGATCTTACTCATACAGTCTCTCTCCTCAGGTGTCTTTGGGGCCTGTTTCTTGGAGAGATGTATTCCATGGCTCATCGGCATGAGACCTCTTTTGGAATCTTCCATGCTAAACCTCTTTAGCATCGTATCAATGTACGTTCCTTGGGATAAACCAAGCATCCTTTTAGATCTATCTCTATAGATCTTTATCCCCAAAATATAGGATGCTTCTCCCAAGTCCTTCATGGAGAAGTGTTTAGATAACCAGATTTTAATTGATTGTAGCATAGGAATGTCATTCCCAATCAGTAATATATCATCAACATATAATACAAGGAATGAAATTACGCTCCCACTAACCTTCTTGTACACACATGGTTCATCGTCATTTTTGATAAAATCAAACTCTTTGATTGTCTCATCAAAACGAATGTTCCATCTACGAGAAGCTTGCTTCAATCCATAAATGGATCGTTGCAGCTTACAGACTTGATTTATTCCAACCTTTGAAACAAATCCCTCTGGCTGTGTCATATACACATCCTCCTCAAGTTTTCCATTGAGGAAGGCCGTTTTCACGTCCATCTGCCAGATCTCATAGTCGTTATAAGCTGCAATTGCAAGCAAAATCCGAATGGACTTGAGCATAGCTACTGGTGAAAAGGTTTCATCATAATCAACTCCTTGTCTTTGTTTGAAACCTTTTGCAACCAGTCGGGCCTTATAGGTCTCCACCTTGCCGTCCGCTCCAGTCTTTCTTTTAAAGACCCATTTACACCCAATAGGCTTAATGCCTTCAGGTGGTGAAACCAAAGTCCATACTTTGTTTTCATACATGGAGTCCATTTCGGATTTCATGGCTTCAAGCCATTTCCCTGAGTCTTTATTACTCATGGCCTGTTCGTAATTCAATGGATCATCATCATTCATGATGTGTACCTCATCGTCATCCTCTATAACGAATCCATACCTCTCAGGTATCTTCGGTACTCTCCAAGATTTACGAATAGGGTGTGGTATAGTAGGTTCTTCTACTTGGTCAGGTACCTGACTTTGATCCGTGGTAATTTGTGGTTCTTGAACTTCTTCAAGATATATCTTACTCCCACTGACCCCTTCATGGATAAACTCCTTTTCCAAGAAGGCAACATGTTTCGCAACAAACACCTTTTGATCAGTTAGATGATAGAAATAATACCCTACAGTTTCTTTAGGGTATCCCACAAATCTACACTTTTCGGATTTAGTCTGTAGCTTATCATGTTCAAACTTTTTGACATAAGCTGGACAACCCCAAGTCTTAACATGCTTAAGATTTGGTTTCCTCCCCTTCCACATCTCATATGGAGTCTTTGGGACGGATTTGGTAGGTACCTTGTTAAGTAGGTATGCAGCCGTTTCTAGGGCATATCCCCAGAAGGAAATTGAAGGTCGGTAAA
Organism: Panax stipuleanatus; assembly: GCA_020205555.1. Classification (NCBI taxonomy): domain Eukaryota; kingdom Viridiplantae; phylum Streptophyta; class Magnoliopsida; order Apiales; family Araliaceae; genus Panax; species Panax stipuleanatus. The sequence continues at coordinate 48,650,457 of CM035118.1, read as the reverse complement.
ACTCATCATGGATCGAACCATGTCTAACAGTGTTCGATTTCTCCTTTCAGATACTCCATTTAACTGTGGTGTACCTGGAGGAGTCCATTGTGAGATTATACCATTTTCTTTGAGACAATTGAGAAACTCACCGCTTAAGTATTCTCCGCCTCGATCTGATCGAAGTATCTTTATACTCTTGCCCGTTTGTTTCTCTACTTCACTTCTGAACTCTTTGAACTTTTCAAATGATTCTGACTTGTATTTCATTAAATACACATATCCAAATCTTGAGTGATCATCAGTGAAAGTAATAAAATAAGAATACCCACCCCGTGCACTTGTTGTCATAGGCCCACAAACGTCTGTGTGAATCAATGCCAACAACTCTGTAACTCTTTCTCCTCTTCCACTAAAAGGAGATTTAGTCATTGTACCCATGAGACAAGATTCGCAAGTTGGATATGATTCATAATCGGATAGCTCGAGGAGCCCATCTTTATGCAACTTGGATAATCTTGTTTCATTGATATGACCGAGTCTACAGTGCCACATGTAGGTATAATTAATATCATCTCTTTTTCTTTTCTTAGTTTGTTCAATTTGAAATATATTTTCTTGTAAGTCAAGTGTATAAAGTCCATTTCGCAAATTTCCAATACCATATAAAACATCGTCTTTATAAATAGAACAACTATTGTTCTTTATAACAACGTTAAATCCTTCCATATCCAATACAGAAATTGAAATAATGTTTTTAATAATATTCGGAACATAATAACAATTATTAAGATAAATGGACTTGCCCGAAGGCATTGCTAAATAATAAGTTCCTACAGCTAATGCAGCAACCTTTGCTCCATTCCCCACTCGTAGGATCACCTCATCATTGTTCAGCTTTCTACTTCTGACCAGTCCCTGCACAGTATTACATATGTGAGAACCACAGCCGGTATCCAATACCCAAGTAGAATTATGACTTTCAGAAAAATTAATTTCAATCATAAACAAACCTTGATTGGAAGTCGAAGCTTCTCCAAGCTTCTTCTCTGCTAGATACTTCTTGCAGTTCCTTTTCCAATGTCCCGGCTTGTTGCATTGAAAGCACATTCCTTTAGCTGGTTCAGGTTTCTTTTGTTCCTTTTCTTTCCCCTTTCCCTTAGCCTTCTTGGATTTCTTCTTTTCAGAAGATACCTTAGGTCTCTTCCTTTTATTGGAAGAATCCACCATCAAGATATGGTTCTTCTTGGATGGGAAGTGACCTTCTGCAGTTTTCAGCATGTTAAGCAGCTCAGGCAAGCTGACATCTAGCTTATTCATGTGAAAATTAACCACAAACTGCGAGAAGGTCTCAGGGAGTGACTGCAAGACCAAGTCTTGACTCAACTCCCCATCCATGACAAACCCAAGCTGTCCAAGGCGTTCAATCAAATTGATCACTTTCAGGACATGAGTCTCGACGGCAGTACCCTCGGTCATCCGAGATCGGAAGAGCTCCTTAGATATCTCATATCTAGCAGTCCTACTCTGTTCACCATACAACTCCTTGAGGTGAAGCAGCATAGCAGGAGCATCCATTTTTTCGTGCTGACGCTGAAGCTCGTTATTCATGGATGCGAGCATGATGCATTGAGCCACAGATGCATCATCTTGCCACTTATTGAAAGTGGCAATCTCTTCCTCAGAGGCTGTTTCTGAAACAGATTCAGGGACAGTTGAATTTAGGACATAAGAAATCTTTTCAGCAGTGAGAACAATTCTCAGATTTCTTAGCCAGTCCTCATAATTCAGCCCGGTAAGCTTGTTTGCATCAAGTATGCTTCGTAGTGAGATTAGTGATTTAGACATTTTTAAAATTCTGCATGTGAAAAATAACATTTTAGCAAACATTCATTTTATTAATTTTGCATACCAAAATAAATTTAGGTCTTTATTTTAAATTGGTATCTCCCACTATTTTCATCAAACTATATTACCCTCACTTATATAGTTCGGCAACATCTAATTAAAGATTTGCTAGTGAGAATAAGGATCTCATTTCAAATGTATATAACCTTGTGGATAGCACAACAAGCGATATACAAATAAATAGGTAGACAACTCTTGTCAATTACAACACTATATAACTCCTTTTATTTTGCCTCTTAAATCATAATGGTCAAGTGTGTGCACATCCGAACTAAAATGATTTAAGTTAAGTCCAGCCTAGCACTTCCATAAATTCAAAAAAGAAAAATGTTCGTCCTTGTGGATAGCACAACAAGACTAGATCGTTCAATTTTCTTGATAAGCATCAAATGTGATTAATTAACATCTTAAATACGCAATACTCGCCTTGTGGATAGCACAACAAGCTCATATTAAATATTTAATACTCTATTAATTTATCATGCTAGAAGGCGACGTTCGATATTCCAAATATCATTGAACGCTTCAGACTTAATATTATTTCTTTGAGGGGTTTGTTATTATTTGTCTCATCTTGTTTAGCGCGCATGCACATATATATAAAATACGCGTCATTTTATTAAACATGCGAAGCATGTTTGCATAAAATATAATATATATAATATTTAGCATGCAATATAGAATATTATATTCTACCCGGATTGATTATGGACTTTTATTCTAGTTTGGTTCACTAGAGCCACCAAGTGAACCAAAAGGTCAAACCTAGGAGTGCAAGAATTTAAATTTAAATATAACTATTACATTTAAACTCGGGCTCCATACAAACGGGTCTTCACGCGCTCCTTGCTCCTTGGTCTCCAATTTCTTCAAGATAATTCTAACTATTCTTATTACATTAAACTATTTAATTTAAATAGAAACCTTGATCAACAGTCAAGGGGAAGTACATAGGAAGAAGATAAAATTTTACATCAAGAAAAAAAAATTAGAGAAGACGAGGTACGCAGACCCCATTTAATAAAACCCATTCATTCAAGCATTCAACTAAAATAAAATCCAATCACATTGGTCAATAGTCCATAATCAATCCCCATTTATTTTCATACATATCACCATATATATCAATAAATAAATATTCATCTCATGAATTAAAACATTCCATATATATATGAGTATCATTTAATGGGCAATTTTAAATTGCATGAAATCCAATTTCAAGATTAAAATAAACTCTTTATTTTAATTATAAAATTATTTAGAATATAATATATAAATATATCATATTTATTTTTTAAAAAGAAGTCACCTTCTTTTATTAAAAGAGTCCTGCAGGTTTATTAAAAAAAGTCCTTTCATGATGGGTCACCTTCTTTTTGGAGTAGGAAATAGACAACACCTTTTCTTTGCAGAATTCAAGATTAGCACCAAAAAAAAAATTGTGATTCGTCCCAAAAAAAGTCTTTTTTTTTTATTAAAAAAAAATATATATATAATTTTATACAATAAAATTATGCCCAATAAATTATTTTAAATACATACCCATATGTATATGAAATCAAAAATAAATTAATAATTGCATAAAGATTTGGCTCTGATACCACTGTTGGGTTTGTACGAAATCGTGACGCAATCAAATTGCAAAAATTAGCGGAAGCATGATATATCAGAGTTTAAAAAAAATTTCTACAAAACCATTACCCGGATCATCCTTTATGCAAATTATTAATTTAAAACGATAAATAAGAAGTTATGGAATCATACCCTTGTAGAACGAAGCTTCCACAGGTACTAGTTCAACTCCTTGTTCTTCGTGATCTCCTTGAATTTCCGGGTTAGATTCCTTTCTTTGATCAACGTTAGCCACCCAAGTGTTTGGCCTCTAGAGGTGATCCACCAAGGAAGATGAATTATCAAGAAGGAGGGTGTTTGGCTTAGTTTTCTATTCTCTATAGAAAAGGAATACTCTCCAACAATTGGAATTGCATCAATCTAATATCTATTATAAGACTTCTCTTATATAGACATTGGTCAACCCTTCTAATCCTATTAGACATGGAATTTCTTTTAATTAATTAAACTCCTTTAATTAATTTAGGCTTCCCACCACATGGGAATAATTAATTAAATTCATTTAATTAATTTGTCTCCTAATCTTATTAGGAATAAATGAGAGTACTAAATATTAAATTAATTACTAAACTCCTTTAGAAATTAAAATAATAATAATTGTAATAATATTAATAAGACTCCTCTTATTAATTTATATTTAATATTTCCAAAATATTAAATAATAAACATTAAGCTATTTAATTTATTCTATCACCATAGATTAAATTAATTATACTTAATGCATTATTACGATTATGCCATTACCTTCTTAAATAATTATTCTTCCTTTTATGGTGTGACCCTTTAGGTTCTCCATATTAAACCGGTTGTGAATAAATCAATTAAAATAATTTTAATCTTATTTAAATAAATAAATTAAACTAATAATTTATTTAAATAAATAATATTTATTCTACAATAGGGATAAGCCTCCCTAGCGATCAACGACTTTCCAGATAATATAGATTTCAACATTAATCAAAAAGAACCTGTGAGTAAATAGTTACCGTACAATTCAATCCTTCCACCATACAATGTCCCAATTAAATATAAGACATGGATTTACTGTCAAGTCTTATTTTATTTAATTATATGTATTTCGATTAGAAAATGCACAACTCCAAATAATGCAAATTAGAAACTCCTTTCTAATTTCATTTCACCTTGGCCAAGGATTCCTGGGTTGTCATTTAACGAATCACATAGGACATATCTCCTCTTTTACTAGAGGTGGTAGATTCTTTATTGATCATTCATTATCTCCATATGTAACTCATTATACCCAAGCATACCCTATATATGCCTTAAAAGGTCTTAAGGAATAAGTCAAAGTATAATTTGTTACATACAAGATACTATGATGATCTCAAGTCCAAGGATTACTTGTACTACTATCACATTAGGAATTCCTATTGACAGGCGAGTAAATCTCCATTAGGTATTCCATAGCGAATCACGTTCAGTGAACTTATTCTCCAATAAGCACCTACATACTTGCTTTAGTGTCTCCACACAAATGATCATGAGATCAATCATCCTCATCCAATGAGCAAGCAACATATGTACCAATCTATCCGGATTTACTAATCCCCTTTTTAGTAATCCCACGATTGGGAACTATTTTAGTTTTAAAACTTTCTAAGAATTTAGATCTCATTAGCATGATCATCATCATGATTCTAAAAGCATTGCTTAAAACTATGGGTTATTTACATATTATAAAAACAGCAACATGTAGATAATTAAATGCCTTTAATAAATGAATATTTTATTAATAAATAAATAAGATTGTTTACAAAGTACGTGCTTTATCATCATACATGATTGGCTTGTATGCACACTACTATCACATCTCACACAAGTCTTAATTTAGGGGAGAACTTCTTATATTTATTTATTTTTGTTAAAATTAGACTGAATTAAAATTAAAAGGTGTTACAAACCTCATGGGAAAAACCCCAATCAGACAATAGCATAGACATCATAGGGCAAGCCCTATGATGTCATGACTATTGAAGAACCAAAGGCCAAACAGCCAACAACAAGATACAACAAGTAAACACAGCTGCACACAGCAGTTATAGAATCCAGACAGCAAAGCCAAACATTAATCTGTAAACAGCAGCTCAACCAGTCAAGACAGTGGGTCCAGCAAAAACTGCTTCAGCAAAAGCAAAGCTACAGCAGCAGAATGCAAGCTTCAGCAGCAGTACGGAAACCCAGCCTACCCAACATGAACAGAAAATAGCAAAGCGGCAAGTGGGATAACCCAGCCAAGCAAAACCTGCAGCAGCCAAAAGGACCAAATAGATTTCTGACAACATAAATAGCAACAGTAGCACCTGCAGCAAACTGGCCCAAGACAGACCAAACCAACTGCAGGAAACCAGCGAATCAGTAGCAGAACTGTAGCAACAGCAGCAGAAATCCGAGATCCAACAGCAAACGAACAGGGAAAAGAAAATTCATAGCAACAGAAACAGCAAACCATACAACATCTGCCAGGAAGAGAACTTCTTATTGTTTCGTTGGTTCCCTCAAATTATCAAAGAAAGAGGTGATTATGAGTCCTATGACTTATTTCTATTTAGATTAGCATTAAATGGAGCAATCCTATCAATGGCGCCTTCAAAACGATCCGTACATCTCACACAAGTCTTCATTTAGAGAGACCTTCTTATTGTTTCATTAGTTCTCACAAATTGTCAAAATATAGGTTATTATAAGTCATATTACTTTGTTCTATTTGAAATTAGCATCAAAAGAAACAATCTAATCAATATCGCATCCAAAACGATGCGTAGATTGTGACGCCCCCAGAATAGGTCCATTCAACCCAACCCATTCTGAGTCGCCAAATACATGGTACAGAATTCAAATACAAACTTTATATCATACGGTCGTGCAAAATACGGCCACACAACTGTGAGTGTCAATACAAATATGTAGAAAATATTAAGATTCAAACTAAGTCCTCATTACAATTATTATCACACTATTTATCAGAAATAGTGAGGACTACTACTGCTCTAACTCGGACCATCACTCTGTCCCCCGACTAGTCCCCGCAACATTCTCATTTCCTGAAGAGGACAACAGATGAAAAAGGTGAGCTCAACTAGCTCAGTAAAGAATATTATGACTAAGATAATGGAAAATAAATTATCGTTAGCCTTCAACAGTTCAGATAAAATATTATTGACAACATGTTTTAGATCAATATTCGCAGCAGAAATAACCGTTCATCATCAATATTTTATCTCTGTAACATCAATCAATATCCATCTCATCAAATATTCATCTTTGCACTACAGGCCAAAGATATTCATTTGTATCATCAGTGGTCATGTTCATCTCAACACCTGTCATCTTTGCACTACGGCCAAAGATATTCATCAGGTAATCATTCATCTTTGCTCTACAGGCCAAAGATATTCAGTTACATCACCTTTTAGGACTGAGGATGATGAAAAATATTTTAAAGAACGAATCCAGTGAGATAAAAGACAAAGATTAGGGATTCGTCATTTAGTTTATCCAAATTCAAGAATAATCCATAATAATACTTTGTGAAGCAAAATTCAAGAATAAAGCCCAAAACTTGGATACAATCAAAGATAGTAACCTTAACAGACAATTTGGACAAATAGAAGAAAAATAAATTTTCCCGTGAATAGTGCCGTATACGTGAATAGTAACCCCGACGGAAAAAGTAAGAATTTCAACATAAAATCCATGAAAATATTTTTGTATAATGATATTGAGAAGAATAACATCATTTACGAAAGAAATAACATCCCTTACCTCAAAAAGATAGTACCTCTGACTAGAATATCGGATATAATATTGAAGGAAACTTGCGCTGAATACTAATACTCAAAGTATAGAAATACTCACAAAAATACGCTCGATATTATAGAGAAAGAAAACTTATGATTCTGGTATGATTTTCAATTCTAACCTAAGCACCCTATTTATAGGGAAAGCTTAGGATGCCAAAGGAGACTAAAATAATAAAATATTATTATTTTTTCTAAAATCCTTCCGCCGTCGGCTGCTATGAAATCAGGATTTTTCAACCAAGAAACAAAAGTGGGGCCCACCATTTTATTAAAAAAATATTTATTTTCCGAAACTTCAATAATTCATAATAAATAGCCCCTTTGTCAGAAAAATACAAATTCTATGTCCTTTCCATAGGAAATTTAATTCTCTACAACTTTGTAGAAGGAAATTTTTCCAAATTCCAAACATAAATTATCCGAAATTCATAAACAGATGATTTTTCACACCAAAATACTGATAAAAAACACATCAGCACAAATTCCTTCTTTAATATCCCCAAAATAAATATTTCCTTATCATATAAATCAATAATTAATTATTCACAAATAATATTATAGAACTACAATATTAACAACCAGGTCGTTCCCAGGACAGAGGGGGCCTTCCGATAAGGACTTCTCCTTACTGGCGCGCAATTAAATAACCCCTCCTAGACAGAACTTCCTTAGACATTGTCAATAATGCTATCTAATAATATTATTCAAATAATATGAATTATTGAGTTGATAACGTAAAATACTGTGCAACGACAATTATTGAATCAATACTACAAAATATCAACTGTAGCCATTATTGAATTAATCATAAAAAATAGCAACGTAGCAATTATTGAGTCAATAAAATATCAATGCATCGATTATTGAGTCAATAATATAAAATATCAACGTAGCAATTATTGAGTCAATAATATAAAATATTGAACAGTAAATACTGTAACAATAATTGAGTAGGTTCCTTCGCACGTAAGACTCAATAATTCGAAATACTGTGCAATACCGTGTGCTACTGCGCAACACCGCGTACTGTATTTTAACCACCGGGTATTTCAACAGTACTAACGGTAACAACTACGCCGTTATCTTGTAAAAAAGTTATTTTTGTCGCTTTCTATATCCGACAGTTATTCCGTTGTGGGGGCCCACAAATAGCTGCGCCGTCATACGAATATTCCCCGACAACAAGAATATTCCACGACCAAACGAATATTCCCCGACAACAAGAATATTTTATAACCACTTGCTCATTTTAAAAATATTTGCACATTTCATCCATAACTTTCATATTTATCAAATCAACACCTTACTATTTCGAAATAATATATAAAGAAAATTAAATCTTTATTCATAAAAGTTGGGGTCTTACATAGATCTCACACAAGTCTTCAGTTAGGGAGAGCTTCATATTGTTTCATTGGTTGTATCAAATTTACAAAGAAAGAGGTAATTAAGAGTTGTATTACTTCGTTCTACTTTGATTAGCGTTAAGAGGAAAAACCCAAGACTGTGGCGTTCAAAACCATGCGTATATCTCACACAAGTCTTCATTTAGGAAGACCTTATTGTTTCACTGGAGTTCTAAAATTGTCAAAGAAATCGGTGATTAGGAGTCCTAAAACTTCGTTCTTGTTTGATTAGCATCAAAAGGAGCAATTCCATGACTATCGCGTTCAAAACTATGCATACATCACACACAAGTCTTCATTTAAGGAGTCCTTCTTATTGTTTCATTCGTTCAAATATGATTAGCATCAACAGGAGCAATCCCATGACTTTCGCGTTAAAAACGATGCGCAGTACATCTCACACAAGTCTTGATATAGGAAGGCCTTCTTATTGTTTCATTGGTTTTCTCAAATTGTCAATGAAAGAAGTTTTTATGAGTCCTATGACTTCGTTCTAGTTTGGTTTGCATCAAAAGGAGCAATCCTATCACTAGTGCCATCAAAACGATCCATACATCTCACACAAGTCTTCATTTAGGAAGACCTTCTTATTGTTTCATTAGTTCTCTCAAATTGTAAAAATATAGGTGATTATAAGTCCTATTACATCGTTCTAGTTGAAGATATAATCAAAAGGAGCAATCCCTTCACTATCGCGTCCAAAACGATGCATAGATCTCACACAAGTCTTCATTTAGGGAGACCTTCATATTGTTCCATTGGTTGTTTCAAATTTTCAAAGAAAGAGGTGATTAAGAGTTGTATTACTTCGTTCGACTTTGATTTGCGTCAAAAGGAGAAACCCATAACTATCACGTTCAAAACCATGCGTACATCTCACACAAGTCTTCATTTAGGGAGACATTCTTATTATTTCATTGGTGCTCTAAAATTGTCAAAGAAAGAGGTGATTATGAGTCCTAGGACTTCTTTCTATTTAGATTAGTATTAAATGGAGCAATCCTATCAATAGTGCCTTCAAAACGATCCGTACATCTCACACAAGTCTTCATTTAGGGAAACCTTATTGTTTCATTAGTTCTCACAAATTGTCAAAATATAGGTGATTATGAGTCATATTACTTCGTTCTAGTTGAAATTAGCATCAAAAGGAGCAATCCAATCAATATCGCGTCCAAAACGATGCGTAGATCTCACACAAGTCTTCATTTAGGAAGACCTTCATATTGTTTCATTGGTTGTATCAAATTTACAAAGAAAGAGGTGATTAAGAGTTGTATTACTTCGTTCTACTTTGATTAGCGTTAAAAGGAGAAACCCATGACTGTGGCGTTCAAAACCTTGCGTAAGTCTCACACAAGTTGTCATTTAGGGAGACCTTATTATTTCATTGGTGTTCTAAAATTGTCAAAGAAATAGGTGATTAGGAGTCCTATAACTTCGTTCTTGATTGATTAGCATCAAAAGGAGCAATTCCATGACTATCGCGTTCAAAACCATGCATACATCTCACACAAGTCTTCATTAAAGAAGACCTTCTTATTGTTTCATTGGTTCTCTAAAATTGTCAAAGAAAGAGGTGATTAGGAGTTTTATTACTTCAATATAATATGATTAGCATCAAAATGAGCAATCCCATGACTATCGCGTTAAAAACGATGCGTAGTACATCTCACGCAAGTCTTGATTTAGGAAGACCTTCTTATTGTTTTATTGGTTTTCTCAAATTATCAATGAAAGAGGTTTTTATGAGTCCTGTGACTTTGTTCTAGTTTGGTTTGCATTAAAAGGAGCAATCCTATCACTAGCGCCTCCAAAACGATCCGTACATCTAACACAAGTCTTCATTTAGGAAGACCTTCTTATTGTTTCATTAGTTCTCTCAAATTGTAAAAATATAGGTGATTATGAGTCCTATTACATCGTTCTAGTTGAAGATAGAATCAAAAGGAGCAATCCCATCACTATAGCCATCCAAAATGATGCGTAGATCTCACACAAGTCTTCATTTAGGGAGACCTTCATATTGTTCCATTGGTTGTTTCAAATTTACAAAGAAAGAGATGATTAAGAGTTGTATTACTTCGTTCTACTTTGATTAGCGTCAAAAGGAGAAATCCATGACTATCACGTTCAAAACCATGCGTACATCTCACACAAGTCTTCATTCAGGTAGACCTTCTTATTATTTCATTGGTGCTCTAAAATTGTCGAAGAAAGAGGTGATTAGGAGTCCTATAACTTCGTTCTAGTTTGATTAGCATCAAAAGGAGCAATCCCATGACTATCGCGTTCAAAACGATGCGTACATCTCACACAAGTCTTTATTTAAAGAGACTTTCTTATTATTTCATTTGTTCTCTAAAATTATCAAAGAAAGAGATGATTATGAGTCCTATTAGTTCGTTCTAATTTGATTAGCATCAAAAGGAGCATTCCATTACAATCGCGTTAAAAACAATGTGTACATCTCACACACGTCTTGATTTAAAGGAGAACTTTTTATTGTTTCATTGGTTCCTTCAAATTATCAAAGAAAGAGGTGATTATAAGTCCTATGACTTCTTTCTATTTAGATTAGCATTAAATGGAGCAATCCTATCAATAGCGCCTTCAAAACGATCCATACATCTCACACAAATCTTTATTTAGGAAGACCTTTTTATTGTTTCATTAGTTCTCACAAATTGTCAAAATATAGGTGATTATAAGTCATATTCCTTTGTTCTAGTTGAAATTAGCGTCAAAAGGAGCAATCCAATCAATATCGCATCCAAAACGATGCGTAGATCTCACACAAGTCTTCAGTTAGGGAGAGCTTCATATTGTTTCATTGGTTGTATCAAATTTACAAAGAAAGAGGTGATTAAGAGTTGTATTACTTCGTTCGACTTTGATTAGCGTTAAAAGGAGAAACCCATGACTGTGGCGTTCAAAACCATACGTATATCTCACACAAGTCTTCATTGAGGAAGACCTTATTGTTTCACTGGTGTTGTAAAATTGTCAAAGAAATAGGTGATTAGGAGTCCTATAACTTCGTTCTTGTTTGATTAGCATCAAAAGGAGCAATTCCATGACTATCGCGTTCAAAACCATGCATACATCTCACACAAGTCTTCATTTAAGGAGTCCTTCTTATTGTTTCATTCGTTCTAATATGATTAGCATCAACAGGAGCAATCCCATGACTATCGCGTTAAAAACGATGCGTAGTACATTTCACACAAGTCTTGATTTAGGAAGACCTTCTTATTGTTTCATTAGTTTTCTCAAATTGTCAATGAAAGAGGTTTTTATGAGTCCTATGACTTCGTTCTTGTTTGGTTCGCATCAAAATGAGCAATCCTATCACTAGTGCCTTCAAAACGATCCGTACATCTCACACAAGTCTTCATTTAGGAAGACCTTCTTATTATTTCATTAGTTCTCTCAAATTATAAAAATATAGCTGATAATGAGTCCTATTACATCGTTCTAGGTGAAGATAGAATGAAAAGGAGCAATCCCATCACTATCGCGTCCAAAACGATGCGTAGATCTCACACAAGTCTTTATTTAGGGAGACCTTCATATTGTTCCATTGGTTGTTCCAAATTTACAAAGAAAGAGGTGATTAAGAGTTGTATTACTTCGTTCTACTTTGATTAGCGTCAAAAGGAGAAACCCATGATTATCACGTTCAAAACCATGCGTACATCTCACACAAGTCTTCATTTAGGGAGACCTTCTTATTATTTCATTGGTGCTCTAAAATTGTCAAAGAAAGAGGTGATTAGGAGTCCTATAACTTCGTTCTAGTTTTATTAACATCAAAAGGAGTAATCCCATGACTATCGCGTTCAAAACGATGCGTACATCTCACACAAGTCTTTATTTAAAGAGCCTTTCTTATTGTTTTATTTGTTCTCCAAAATTATCAAAGAAAGAGATGATTATGAGTCCTATTACTTCGTTCTAATTTGATTAGCATCAAAAGGAGCATTCCATGATTTATACATCTCACACAAGTCTTGATATAGGAAGACCTTTTTATTGTTTCATTGGTTTTCTCAAATTGTCAATGAAAGAGGTTTTTATGAGTCCTATGACTTCGTTCTAGTTTGGTTTGCATCAAAAGGAGCAATCCTATCACTAGTGCCTTCAAAACGATCCGTACATCTCACACAAATCTTCATTTAGGAAGACTTTTTATTGTTTTATTAGTTCTCTCAAATTGTAAAAGTATAGGTGATTATAAGTCCTATTACATCGTTCTAGTTGAAGATAGAATCAAAAGGAGCAATCCCTTCACTATCGCGTCCAAAACGATGCGTAGATCTCACACAAGTCTTCATTTAGGGAGACCTTCATATTGTTCCATTGGTTGTTTCAAATTTTCAAAGAAAGAGGTGATTAAGAGTTGTATTACTTCATTCGACTTTGATTTGCATCAAAAGGAGAAACCCATGACTATCACGTTCAAAACCATGCGTACATCTCACACAAGTCTTCATTTAGGGAGACCTTCTTATTATTTCATTGGTGCTCTAAAATTGTCAAAGAAAGAGGTGATTATGAGTCCTAGGACTTCTTTCTATTTAGATTAGTATTAAATGGAGCAATCCTATCAATAGCGCCTTCAAAACGATCCGTACATCTCACACAAGTCTTCATTTAGGGAAACTTTATTGTTTCACTAGTTCTCATAAATTGTCAAAATATAGGTGATTATGAGTCATATTACTTCGTTCTAGTTGAAATTAGCATCAAAAGGAGCAATCCAATCAATATCGCGTCCAAAACGATGCGTAGATCTCACACAAGTCTTCATTTAGGAAGACCTTCATATTGTTTCATTGGTTGTATCAAATTTACAAAGAAAGAGGTGATTAAGAGTTGTATTACTTCGTTCTACTTTGATTAGCGTTAAAAGGAGAAACCCATGACTGTGGCGTTCAAAACCATGCGTATATGTCACACAAGTCTTCATTTAGGAAGTCCTTATTGTTTCACTGGTGTTCTAAAATTGTCAAATAAATAGGTGATTAGGAGTCCTATAACTTCGTTCTTGTTTGATTAGCATCAAAAGGAGAAATTACATGACTATCTCATTTAAAACAATGTATACATCTCACACAAGTCTTTATTTAAGGAGTCCTTCTTATTGTTTCATTCGTTCTAATATGATTAGCATCAACAGGAGCAATCCCATGACTATCGCGTTAAAAACGATGCGTAGTACATTTCACACAAGTCTTGATTTAGGAAGACCTTCTTATTGTTTCATTAGTTTTCTCAAATTGTCAATGAAAGAGGTTTTTATGAGTCCTATGACTTCGTTCTTGTTTGGTTCGCATCAAAATGAGCAATCCTATCACTAGTGCCTTCAAAACGATCCGTACATCTCACACAAGTCTTCATTTAGGAAGACCTTTTTATTGTTTCATTAGTTCTCTCAAATTGTGAAAATATAGCTGATAATGAGTCCTATTACATCGTTCTAGTTGAAGATAGAATCAAAAGGAGCAATCCCATCACTATCGCGTCCAAAACGATGCGTAGATCTCACACAAGTCTTCATTTAGGGAGACCTTCATATTGTTCCATTGGTTGTTCCAAATTTACAAAGAAAGAGGTGATTAAGAGTTGTATTAGTTCGTTCTACTTTGATTAGCGTCAAAAAGAGAAACCCATGATAACGTTCAAAACCATGCGTACATCTCACACAAGTCTTCATTTAGGGAGACCTTCTTATTATTTCATTGGTGCTCTAAAATTGTCAAAGAAAGAGGTGATTATGAGTCCTAGGACTTCTTTCTATTTAGATTAGTATTAAATGGAGCAATCCTATCAATAGCGCCTTCAAAACGATCCGTACATCTCACACAAGTCTTCATTTAGGGAAACTTTATTGTTTCACTAGTTCTTACAAATTGTCAAAATATAGGTGATTATGAGTCATATTACTTCGTTCTAGTTGAAATTAGCATCAAAAGGAGCAATCCAATCAATATCGCGTCCAAAACGATGCGTAGATCTCACACAAGTCTTCATTTAGGAAGACCTTCATATTGTTTCATTGGTTGTATCAAATTTACAAAGAAAGAGGTGATTAAGAGTTGTATTACTTCGTTCTACTTTGATTAGCGTTAAAAGGAGAAACCCATGACTGTGGCGTTCAAAACCATGCGTATATGTCACACAAGTCTTCATTTAGGAAGTCCTTATTGTTTCACTGGTGTTGTAAAATTGTCAAATAAATAGGTGATTAGGAGTCCTATAACTTCGTTCTTGTTTGATTAGCATCAAAAGGAGAAATTACATGACTATCGCATTCAAAACCATGCATACATCTCACACAAGTCTTTATTTAAAGAGTCCTTCTTATTGTTTCATTCGTTCTAATATGATAGCATCAACAGGAGCAATCCCATGACTATCGCGTTAAAAACGATGCGTAATACATTTCACACAAGTCTTGATTTAGGAAGACCTTCTTATTGTTTCATTGGTTTTCTCAAATTTTCAATGAAAGAGGTTTTTATGAGTCCTATGACTTCGTTCTAGTTTGGTTTGCATCAAAAGGAGCAATCCTATCACTAGTGCCTACAAAACAATCCGTACATCTCACACAAGTCTTCATTTAGGAAGACCTTCTTATTGTTTCATTAGTTCTCTTAAATTGTGAAAATATAAGTGATTATGAGTCCTATTACATCGTTCTAGTTGAAGATAGAATCAAAAGGAGCAATCGCATCACTATCGCGTCCAAAACGATGCGTAGATCTCACACAAGTCTTCATTTAGGGAGACCTTCATATTGTTCCATTGGTTGTTCCAAATTTACAAAGAAAGAGGTGATTAAGAGTTGTATTAGTTCGTTCTACTTTGATTAGCGTCAAAAGGAGAAACCCATGATTATCACGTTCAAAACCATGCGTACATCTCACACAAGTCTTCATTTAGGGAGACCTTCTTATTATTTCATTGGTGCTCTAAAATTGTCAAAGAAAGTGGTGATTAGGAGTCCTATAACTTGGTTCTAATTTGATTATCATCAAAAGGAGCAATCCCATGACTATCGCATTCAAAACGATGCGTACATCTCACACAAGTCTTTATTTAAGGAGACTTTCTTATTGTTTTATTTGTTCTCTAAAATTATCAAAGAAAGAGATAATTATGAGTCCTATTACTTCGTTCTAATTTGATTTGCATCAAAAGGAGCATTCCATGACTATCGCGTTAAAAACGATGTGTACATCTCACACAAGTCTTAATTTAGGGGAGAACTTCTTATTTTTATTTTTATTTTGTTAAAATTAGACTGAATTAAAATAAAAGGTGTTACAAACCTCATGGAAAAAACCCCAATCAGACAATAGCATAGACATCATAGGACAAGCCCTATGACGTCATGACTATTGAAGAACCAAAGGCCAAACAGCCAACAACAAGAAACAACAAACAAACACAGCTGCACACAGCAGTTATAGATTCCAGACAGAAAAGCCAAACATTAATCTGTAAACAGCAGCTCAACTAGTCAAGACAGTGGGTCCAGCAAAAACTGCTTCAGCAAAAGCAAAGCTACAGCAGCAGAATGCAAGCTTCAGCAGCAGTACGGAAACCCAGCCGACCCAACATGAACAGAAAACAGCAGAGCGGCAAGCGGGATAACCCAGCCAAGCAAAACCTGCAGCAGCCAAAAGGACCAAACAGATTTCTGACAACATAAATAGCAACAGTAGCACCTGCAGCAAACTGGCCCAAGACAGACCAAACCAACTGCAGGAAACCAGCGAATCAGCAGCAGAACTGTAGCAACAACAGCAGAAATCCGAGATCCAAACGAACAGGGAAAAGAAAATTCATAGCAGCAGAAACAGCAAACCATACAACATCTGCCACGAAGAGAACTTCTTATTGTTTCGTTGGTAACCTCAAATTATCAAAGAAAGAGGTGATTATGAGTCCTATGACTTATTTCTATATAGATTAGCATTAAATGGAGCAATCCTATCAATAGCGCCTTCAAAACGATCCGTACATCTCACACAAGTCTTCATTTAGAGAGACCTTCTTATTGTTTCATTAGTTCTCACAAATTGTCAAAATATAGGCTATTATAAGTCATATTACTTTGTTCTAGTTGAAATTAGCATCAAAAGGAGCAATCCAATCAATATCGCATCCAAAACGATGCGTAGATCTCACACAAGTCTTCAGTTAGGGAGAGCTTCATATTGTTTCATTGGTTGTATATCAAATTTACAAAGAAAGAGGTGATTAAGAGTTGTATTACTTCGTTCTACTTTGATTAGCGTTAAAAGGAGAAATCCATGACTGTGGCGTTCAAAACCATGTGCATATCTCACACAAGTCTTCATTTAGGAAGACCTTATTATTTCACTGGTGTTCTAAAATTGTCAAAGAAATAGGTGATTAGGAGTCCTATAACTTCGTTCTTGTTTGATTAGCATCAAAAGGAGCAATTCCATGACTATCGCGTTCAAAACCATGCATACATCTCACACAAGTCTTCATTTAAGGAGTCCTTCTTATTGTTTCATTCGTTCTAATATGATTAGCATCAATAGGAGCAATCCCATGACTATCGCGTTAAAAACGATGCGTAGTACATTTCACACAAGTCTTGATTTAGGAAGACCTTCTTATTATTTCATTGGTTTTCTCAAATTGCCAATGAAAGAGGTTTTTATAAGTCCTATGACTTCGTTCTAGTTTGGTTTGCATCAAAAGGAGCAATCCTATCACTAGTGCCATCAAAACAATCCGTACATCTCACACAAGTCTTCATTTAGGAAGACCTTCTATTTATTTCATTAGTTCTCTCAAATTGTAAAAATATAGGTGATAATGAGTCCTATTACATCGTTCTAGTTGAAGATAGAATCAAAAGGAGCAATCCCATCACTATCGCGTCCAAAACGATGCGTAGATCTCACATAAGTCTTCATTTAGGGAGACCTTCATATTGTTCCAATGGTTGTTTCAAATTTACAAAGAAAGAGGTGATTAAGAGTTGTATTAGTTCGTTCTACTTAGATTAGCGTCAAAAGGAAAAACCCATGACTGTGGCGTTCAAAACCATGCGTACATCTCACACAAGTCTTCATTTAGGGAGACCTTCTTATTATTTCATTGGTGCTCTAAAATTGTCAAAGAAAGAGGTGATTAGGAGTCCTATAACTTCGTTCTAGTTTGATTAGCATCAAAAGGAGCAATCCCATGACTATCGCGTTCAAAACGATGCGTACATCTCACACAAGTCTATATTTAAAGAGACTTTCTTATTGTTTTATTTGTTCTCTAAAATTATCAAAGAAAGATATGATTATGAGTCCAATTACTTCGTTCTAATTTGATTAGCATCAAAAGGAGCATTCCATGACTATTGCGTTAAAAACGATGTGTACATCTCACACAAGTCTTGATTTAGGAACACATTCTTATTGTTTCATTAGTTTTCTAAAATTGTAAAAATATAGGTGATTATGAGTCCTATTTCATCGTTCTAGTTGAAGATAGAATCAAAAGGAGCAATCTCATCACTATCGCGTCCAAAACGATGCGTAGATCTCACACAAGTCTTTATTTAGGGACACCTTCATATTGTTCCATTGGTTGTTTCAAATTTCCAAAGAAAGAGGTGATTAAGAGTTGTATTACTTCGTTCTACTTTCATTACCGTCAAAAAGAGAAACCCATGACTATCACGTTCAAAACCATGCGTACATCTCACACAAGTCTTCATTTAGGGAGACCTTCTTATTATTTCATTGGTTCTCTAAAATTGTTAAAGAAAGAGGTGATTAGGAGTCCTATAACTTCGTTCTAGTTTGATTAGCATCAAAAGGAGCAATCCCATGACTATCGCGTTCAAAACGATGCGTACATCTCACACAAGTCTTTATTTAAAGAGACTTTCTTCTTCTTTTTTCTCGTTAAAGTTAGACTATATTAAAAAAGATGGAGGCTACAAAACTCAAGGGAGACCCAAACTAGAATAGAAAGACTTTATAGGACATGCCCTACAAAATCAAAACTATTAAACTTTGAGATATAGGCCAGTAGTTGGCAAAAAGGACAAAGAGAGAAGCCCAAAGTGAGACCCATCAAAATAATTTGCTAAACAAAAGTAAATAAAACCGAAACCAACATATGACCATAAACCGGATAAACATAAGCCCACAAGAGGGCCAAGCAGGTCAACATGGCAGGAAACCATGATCCAAACCACAACCAACAAAAGAATCACAGCAATAACTTCAAAAGCAGCCGAACCAAAAGGAAGGCGAAAACCAAACCCAACAACATGCTGGAAGCTGGGGGCCCGCAGCCTGGCAAGGGCAGACCACGAACACCAAAACCAGGCAGTTGCGCCCAAACAGGCCACAGCAGCAACCCGACAGTTGTGCCCAAACACCAAAACCTCCCCGCAAACTGCATCATTCAAATAGAGACCAGCAAATAGAAACTAGCAACAGCAGACCAAAACCAAACAGCAGCACAGTAGGCCCGTAAACCCAGATAACAGCAAACAATCAGAAAAATCAAGAACAGCTTGCTGTGAAGACCAGCAAGAATCTTAAAAGCTAATCTCAGAAGCAAACAGCATGGGGGGATCCAACCGCACGGAGCGAGGAAACCAGCTGGATCCGATCGGGTTAGAAAGGGCCAGAATCCCAAAACCAGAAGCAAACTCTTTTTGCAGCAGTCAAACAGGCCAGAGGATAGCAGCAAATCAGCCCAAAGAAAACACAAATTACAGGTCAAGCCTAGAGAAGCAAGGCCTGTCCTTGACTTTCTGGAATTTTTTAACAGTGTGGAGCTTACTTTTGATAATCTGTATAACACTATGAGCAATAAGTCTGACCGGTTTAGGACAAATACCATGAATCCGGGCATTTCGTTCCTGCCAGATATGATAGGATGTAGCAGCAAATCCAAGATGAAGGATTCCAATATGCATGGGAGAATTTGGGCGGGATATAATGAAATTGGAAATAGAGGCCCAGTTTCTAGATAAACCCTTCCAACCACAGTAACGCATCACAAAAATAAGAATGTGGAAGGAGAAAGAGCAGTTGAAGAACAGGTGATTAAAAGTTTCATCATGTGAATTGCATAGTAAACAAGTAGGATCGACGTCAAGCCCGTAATTAACCAGCCTATCCGTTGTTTGCAAACCATTCTGAAAAGTGAGCCACAAAAAGAATGAGTACCTAGGAGGGATGATTTTGTGCCAAACCAAGGGATGCCAGTCCATAATCTGCCCAGTAATACGAATGGAGGACCAGATAGATGAAGAGGAGATATTAGAAGCATTAAGGTTATCCCAATAGAGGGAATCTTCTCTATCCAAGTTACACACCGTTGCAAGGTTAAAGTTTTGCCGAAACTCAATGACCGAGTGGTGGTTTGAGGTAGGGAGCTGCCATCTAGAGTTTGATATGATGCTGCTTACCATGGCTAAAGTGCCTAGTCCAGAGTTATAGATAAGAGGAGAGTTAGGAGAAGAAGCCAAGATTCGTCGTGAAATCCAAGGGTCGAACCACAATTTAGTAGAGCTGCCATTGTTGGGTTTGTACAAAATCGTGATGCAATCAAATTGCAAAAATTAGCGGAAGCATGGTATATCAGAGTTTAAAAAAATTTCTACAAAACCATTACCCGGATCATCTTTATGCAAATTATTAATTTAAAATGATAAATAAGAAGTTATGGAATCATACCCTTGTAGAACGAAGCTTCCACAGGTACTAGTTCAACTCCTTGTTCTTCGTGATCTCCTTGAATTTTCGGGTTAGATTCCTTCCTTTGATCAACGTTAGCCACCCAAGTGTTTGGCCTCTAGAGGTGATCCACCAAGGAAGAGGAATTATCAAGAAGGAGGGTGTTTGGCTAAACCTTAGTTTTCTATCCTCTATAGAAAAGGAGTACTCTCCAACAATTAGAATTTCATCAACTGATATCTATTATAAGACTCCTCTTATATAGATATTGGTCAACCCTTCTAATCCTATTAGACATGGGATTTCTTTTAATTAATTAAACTCTTTTAATTAATTTAGGCTTCCCACCACATGGGGAATAATTAATTAAATTCATTTAATTAATTTGTCTCCTAATCTTATTAGGAATAAATGAGAGTACTAATATTAAATTAATTACTAAACTCCTTTAGAAATTAAAATAATAATAATTGTAATAATATTAATAAGACTCCTCTTATTAATTTATATTTAATATTTCCAAAATATTAAATAATAAACATTAAGCTATTTAATTTATTCTATCACTATAGATTAAATTAATTACACTTAATGCATTATTACGATTATGTCATTACCTTCTTCAATAATTATTCCTCCTTTTATGGTGTGACCCTTTAGGTTCTCTATATTAAACCGGTTGTGAATAAATCAATTAGAACAATTCTAATCTTATTTAAATATATAAATTAAACTAATAATCTATTTAAATAAATAATATTTATTCTACAATAGGGATAAGCCTCCCTAGCGATCAACGACTTTTCAGATAATATAGATTTCAACATTAATCATAAAAGAACCTGTGAGTAAATAGTTACCATACAATTCAATCATTCCACCATACAATGTCCCAATTAAATATAAGACATGAATTTACTGTCAAGTCTTATTTTATTTAATTATATGTATTTCGATTAGAAAATGCACAACTCCAAATAATGCAAATTAGAAACTCCTTTCTAATTTCATTTTACCTTGGCCAAGGATTCCTGGGTTGTCATTTAACGAATAACATAAGACGTATCTCCTCTTTTACTAGAGGTGGTAGATTCTTTATTGATCATTCATTATCTCCATATGTAACTCATTATACCCAAGCATACCCTTTTACATACCCTAAAGGACTTTAAGGAATAAGTCAAAGTATAATTCATTATATACAAGATACTATGATGATCTCAAGTCCAAGGATCACTTGTACTACTATCACATTAGGAATTCCTATTGACAGGCGAGTAAAACTCCATTAGGTATTCCATAGCGAGTCACGTTCAGTGAACTTATTCTCCAATAAGCACTTACATACTTGCTTTAGTGTCTCCACACAAATGTTCATGAGATCAATCATCCTCATCCAATGAGCAAGCAACATATGTACCAATCTATCCGGATTTACTAATCCCCTTTCTAGTAATCCCACGATTGGGAACTATTTTAATTTTAGAGCTTTCTAAGAATTTAGATCTCATTAGCATGATCATCATCATGATTCTAAAAGCATTGCTTAAAACTATGGGTTATTTACATATTATAAAAACAGCACCATGTAGATAATTAAATGCCTTTAATAAATGAATATTTTATTAATAAATAAATAAGATTGTTTACAAAGTACATACTTTCTCATCATACATGATTGGCTTGTATGCACACTACTATCAATCTCCCAGTTGCATTAAAGCCAATCGCCATGGTATCTCATACCCATCTTCTGTAAGTGACGATCAAACTGCTGTTGTGTTAAAGCTTTAGTAAATGGATCTGCAACGTTGTCTTGAGAGTCTACACGCTCCAAGGTGACGTCTCCTCTTTCAATGATCTCCCTGATCAAGTGAAATCGCCGCAACATGTGTTTAGATTTTTTATGAGACCTTGGTTCCTTAGCCTGTGCAACTGCTCCTGTGTTGTCACAGTAAACGGGAACTCCTTCTCTAATGCTAGGATCCATACCAAGTTCAGTTATGAACTTCTTCATCCAAACAGCTTCCTTTGCAGCTTCACTTGCAGCTATATACTCTGCCTCTGTCACTGAATCAGCAACTGTTTGCTGCTTGGAACTCTTCCAACTCACTGCGCCTCCGTTCAAGGTAAAAACATACCCCGAAACATATTTAATGTCATCTTGGTCCGTTTGAAAACTTGAGTCTGTGAAGCCCTCGAGTTTTAATTCAGACCCACCATAGACTAGAAAAATATCCTTAGCCCTTCTCAAGTATTTTAGGATATTCTTCACTGCCTTCCAGTGCTCTTCTCCTGGATTCGACTGGTATCTGCTCGTTACACTAAGTGCATGAGCAACATCCGGTCTAGTACATATCATACCGTACATGATAGATCCTATTGCAGAAGCATAAGGGATCTAACTTATACGGGCTCTCTCCTCAGGTGTCTTTGGGGCCTGTTTCTTAGAGAGATGTATTCCATGGCTCATCGGCATGAGACCTCTTTTGGAATCTTCCATGCTAAATCTCTTTAGCATTGCATCAATGTACGTTCCTTGGGATAAACCAAGCATCCTTTTAGATCTATCTCTATAGATCTTTATCTCCAAAATATAGGATGCTTCTCCCAAGTCCTTATTGGAGAAGTGTTTAGATAACCAGATTTTAATCGATTGTAGCATAGGAATGTAATTCCCTATCAGTAATATATCATCAACATATAATACAAGGAATGAAACGGTTCATCGTCGTTTTTTCATAGAATCAAACTCTTTGATTGTCTCATCAAAACGAATGTTCCATCTACGAGAAGATTGCTTCAATCCATAAATGGATCGTTGCAGCTTACAGACTTGATTTGTTCCAACCTTTGAAACAAATTTCTCTGGCTGTGTCATATACACATCCTCCTCAAGTTTCCCATTAAGGAAGGCCATTTTCACGTCCATCTGCCAGATCTCATAGTCGTTATAAGATGCAATCGCAAGAAAAATCCGAATGGACTTGAGCATAGCTACTGGTGAAAAGGTTTCATCATAGTCAACTCCTTGTCTTTGTTTGAAACCTTTTGCAACCCGTCGGGCCTTATAGGTCTCTACCTTGCCGTCCGCTCCAATCTTTCTTTTAAAAACCCATTTACACCCAATAGGCTTAATGCCTTCAGGTGGTGAAACCAAAGTCCATACTTTATTTTCATACATGGAGTCCATTTCAGATTTCATAGCTTCAAGCCATTTCCTTGAGTCTTTATTACTCATAGCCTGTTCGTAATTCAATGGATCATCATCATTCATGATGTGTACCTCATCGTTATCCTCTATAATGAATCCATACCTCTCAGGTATCTTCAGTAATCTTCCAGATTTACGAAAAGGGTGTAGTATAGTAGGTTCTTCTACTTGGTCAGGTACCTGACTTTGATCCGTGATAATTTGTGGTTCTTGAACTTCTTCAAGATATATCTTACTCCCATTGACCCCTTCATGGATAAACTCCTTTTACAAGAAGGCAGCATGTTCCACAACAAACACCTTTTGATTAGTTGGATGATAGAAATAATACCCTAAAGTTTCTTTAGGGTATCCCACAAATCTACACTTATCGGATTTAGTCTGTAGCTTATCATTCTCAAACTTTTTGACATAAGCTGGGCAATCCCAAGTCTTAACATGATTAAGATTTGGTTTCCTCCTCTTCCACATCTCATATGGAGTCTTTGGGGTGGATTTAGTAGGTACCTTGTTAAGTAGGTATGCAGCCGTTTCTAGGGCATATCCCCAGAAAGAAATTGGAAGGTCGGTAAAACTCATCATGGATCGAACCATGTCCAACAGTGTTCGATTTCTCCTTTCAGATACTCTATTTAACTGTAGTGTACCTGGAGGAGTCCATTGTGAGATTATACCATTTTCTTTGAGACAATTGAGAAACTCACCGCTTAAGTATTCTCCACCTCGATCTGATCGAAGTATCTTTATACTCTTGCCCGTTTGTTTTTCTACTTCACTTCTGAACTCTTTGAACTTTTCAAATGATTATGACTTGTATTTCATTAAATACACATATCCAAATCTTGAGTGATCATCAGTGAAAGTAATAAAAATAAGAATATCCACCCCATGCATTTGTTGTCAAAGGTCCACAAACGTCTGTGTGAATCAATGCCAACAACTCTGTAACTCTTTCTCCTTTTCCACTAAAAGGAGATTTAGTCATTTTACCCATGAAACAAGATTCATAAGTTGGGTATGATTCATAATCAGATAACTCAAGGAGCCCATCTTTATGCAACTTGGATAATCTTGTTTCATTGATATGACCGAGTCTACAGTGCCACATGTAAGTATAATTAATATCATCTCCTTTCCTTTTCTTAGTTTGTTCATTTTGAAAAATATTTTCTTGTAAGTCAAGTGTATAAAGTCCATTTCGCAAATTTCCAATACCATATAAAACATCGTCTTTATAAATAGAACAACTATTGTTCTTTATAACAACGTTAAATCCTTCCATATCCAATACAAAAATTGAAATAATATTTTTAATACTATTCGGAACATAATAAGAATTATTAAGATAAATGGACTTGCCCGAAGGCATTACTAAACAATAATTCCCTACAGCTAATGCAGCAACCTTTGCTCCATTTCCCACTCGTAGGATGACCTCATCATTGCTCAGCTTTCTATTTCTGACCAGTCCCTTCACATTATTACATATGTGAGAACCACAGCTGGTATCCAATACCCAAGTAGAATTTTGACTTTCTAAAAAATTAATTTCAATCATGTACAAACCTTGATTGGAAGTCGAAGCTTCTCCAAGCTTCTTCTTTGCCAGAAACTTCTTGCAGTTCCTCTTCCAATGACCTGGCTCGTTGCAATGGAAGCACATTCCTTTGCTAGCTGGATCAGATTTCTTTTGTTCCTTTATGTTCACTTTTCCCTTGGTCATCCGAGATCGGAAGAGCTCCTTAGATATCTCATATCTAGCAGTCCTACTTTGTTCACCATACAACTCCTTGAGCTGAATCAACATAGTAGGAGCATCCATATTTTCGTGCTGACGCTGAAGCTCGTTATTCATGGATGCGAGCATGATGCATTGAGCCACAGATGCATCATCTTGCCACTTTACAATGGTGGCAATCTCTTCCTCAGAGGCTGTTTCTGGAACAGTTCCAGGGACAGGTGAGTTTAGGACATAAGAAATCTTTTCAGCAGTGAGAACTATTCTCAGATTTCTTAGCCAGTCCGTATAATTCGGCCCGGTAAGCTTATTAGCATCAAGTATGCTTCGCAGTGAAATTAGTGATTTTGACATTTTTAAAATTCTACATGTGAAAAATAACATTTTAGCAAACATTCATTTTATTAATTTTGCATACCAAAATAAATTTAGGTCT
Source organism: Panax stipuleanatus (assembly GCA_020205555.1). Lineage (NCBI taxonomy): Eukaryota > Viridiplantae > Streptophyta > Magnoliopsida > Apiales > Araliaceae > Panax > Panax stipuleanatus. Next base: position 48,624,582 of record CM035118.1, on the reverse strand, counting down.
TTATTTTAAATTGGTATCTCCCACTATTTTTATCAAACTATATTACCCTCACTTATATAGTTCGGCAACATCTAATTAAAGATTTGCTAGTGAGAATAAGGATCCCATTTCAAATGTATATAACCTTGTGGATAACACAACAAACGATATACAAATAAATAGGTAGACAACTCTTGTCAATTACATCACTATATAACTCCTTTTATTTTGCCTCTTAAATCATAATGGTCAAGTGTGTGCACATCCGAACTAAAATGATTTAAGTTAAGTCCAGCCTAGCACTTCCATAAATTCAAAAAAGAAAAATGTTCGTCCTTGTGGATAGCACAACAAGACTAGATCGTTCAATTTTCTTGATAAGCATCAAATGTGATTAATTAACATCTTAAATACACAATACTCGCCTTGTGGATAGCACAACAAGCTCATATTAAATATTTAATACTCTATTAATTTATCATTGATAGTAGTGTGCATACAAGCCAATCATGTATGATGATAAAGCACATACTTTGTAAACAATCTTATTTATATATTAATAAAATATTCATTTAAGGCATATAATTATCTACATGGTGCTGTTTTTATAATATGTAAATAACCCATAGTTTTAAGCAATACTTTTAGAATCATGATGTGATCATGATAATGAGATCTAAATTCTTAGAAAGCTTAAAAACTAAAATAGTTCCCAATTGTGGGATTACTAAAATGGGGATTACTAAATCCGGATAGATTGGTACATATGTTGCTTGCTCATTGGATGAGGATGACTGATCTCATGGTCATTTGTGTGGAGACACTAAAGCAAGTATGTAGGTGCTTATTGGAGAATAAGTTCACTGAACGTGACTCGCTATGGAATACCTAATGGAGTTTTACTCGCCTGTCAATAGGAATTCCTAATGTGATAGTAGTACATGTGATCCTTGGACTTGAGATCATCATAGTATCTTGTATGTAACAAATTATACTTTGACTAATTCCTTAAGGCCTTTTAAGGCATATATAGGGTATGCTTGGGTATAATGAGTTACATATGGAGATAATGAATGATCAATAAAGAATCTACCACCTCTAGTAAAAGAGGAGATATGTCCTATGTGATTCGTTAAATGACAACCCAGGAATCCTTGGCCAAGGTAGAATGAAATTAGAAAGAGGTTTCTAATTTTCATTATTTGGAGTTGTGCATTTTCTAATCGAAATACATATGATTAAATAAATTAAGACTTGACAGTAAATCCATGTCTTATATTTAATTGGGACATTGTATGGTGGAAGGATTGAATTGTACGGTAACTATTAACTCACAGGTTCTTTTATGATTAATGTTGAAATCTATATTATCTGGAAAATCGTTGATCGCTAGGGAGGCTTATCCCTATTGTAGAATAAATGTTATTTATTTAAATAGATTATTAGTTTAATTTGTTTATTTAAATAAGATTAGAATTGTTCTAATTGATTTATTCACAACCGGTTTAATATAGAGAACCTAAAGGGTCACACCATAAAAGGAAGAAGAATTATTTAAGAAGAAAATGGCATGATAGTAATAATGCATTAAGTATAATTAATTTAATCTATGATGATAGAATAAATTAAAAAGCTTAATGTTTATTATTTAATATTTTAGAAATATTAAATATAAATTAATAAGAGGAGTCTTATTAATATTATTATTATTATTATTATTTTAATTCTAAAGGAGTTTAGGAATTAATATAATATCAGTACTCTCTCTCAATCCTAATAAAGATTAAGATATAAATTAATTAAAAGTAATTAATTAATTAATTAAATAAAACCCTATTCTAATTGGATTAGGAGGGTTAACCTAATATCTATATAAGAGAGTCTTATATCAGAAATAAGGTACGTGAATTTTTCAAGAGTTGGGAGTACACATATTCTATAGAGATAGAAACAAGGGTTAAGCCAATAACCCATCTTACTGAGTTCTTCATCTTCCTTGGTGGATCACCGTTAGAGGCCAAACATTTGGGTGGCTGACATTGATCATGGGAAGGAGCCATTATAGAGGAATCAAAGGAATCAAAGGAGTAGAACTTGTACCTGAGGAAGCTTGTATCTTCAAAGGTATAATTCTGTTTTTCTCCTTCTTCATTCACTGATAAATGATGCATAAGAATGATCATGGTAATGGGTTTGTATAAATTTTTGAAAACCTAGTTTTTTACGCTTCCGCCCTATTTATGTGATTTGATTGCGTTACGTACAAACCCAACAGTGGTATCAGAGCCAATCTTGTGCTAATTATCAGTCTATGTGATTCCATACATGTATAATATGCGATTGGATCGAGTTCTATGCAACAAAATTTTTTCTGATTCTGCGAAGCTGCGCCGGTTCCTGGCCTTCTTGCTGCGCAGCTGCACCGGTGTCTTGGCCTGGTTTTTCATGCTGTGCAGCTGCGCTGGTTCTTTTTATATTCCTGGCGCAGCTGCGCCACTAACAGAATCTGAATTTTTTTTATTGAATTAAATGAATGATTTATTTAATTAATAAAGGTTTAAAATAAAGATGCTTATTTTATATGAAATGAGATTTCAGAATTGCTGAAATAAAAGAGTTTAATTTGGAATTTTTTTTTGAATGAAATAAAGGAGTTTATTTTTCCAAAAAACAAAGTTTAGCAAACTTTTGCCCATTAACTGATATTAATACATATATGGAATGAATTTACTTTCATGAGATGAATAAGTTTTATCGATACGTATGATGATATGTATGGTAATAAAAGGGATTGATTATGGACTATGACCAATGTGATTGGATTTTATTTTGGATGAATGCTTAAATGTATGGGTTTTATAAAATGGGGTCTGCGTACCTTGTCTTCTCTGATTTTATTCTCGGTGTAAAATTCTATCTCCCTTCTATGTACTTCCCCTTGACTGCTGATCAAGGTTTCTATTTAAAAATAATTTATGTAATAGAGATAGTTAGAATTATCTTGAAGAAACTGGAGACCAAGGTGCAAGGAGCGCGTGAAGACCCGTTTGTATGGAGCCCGGGTTTAAATGTAACAGTTACGTTTAAATTTAAATTTTTGCACTCCTAGGTTTGACCTTTTGGTTCACTTGGTGGCTCTAGTGAACCAAACTAGAATAAAAGTCCATAATCAATCCGGGTAGAATATAGTATTCTATATTGCATGCTAAATATTATATATAATATATTTTATACAAACATGCTTCGCATGTTTAATAAAATGACGCGTATTTTATATATATATATGTGCATGCGCGCTTAAAAGATGAGACAAATAATAACAAATTCCTCAAAGAAATATTATTAAGTCTGAAGCATTCAAATGATATTTGGAATATCGAACGTCGCCTTCTAGCATGATTAGTTAATAGAGTATTAAATATTTAATATGAGTTTGTTGTGCTATCCACAAGGCGAGTATTGAATATTTAAGATGTTAATTAATCACATTTGATGCTTATCAAGAAAATTGAATGATCTAGTCTTGTTGTGCTATCCACAAGGACGAAAATTTTTCTTTTTTGAATTTATGGAAGTGCTAGGCTGGACTTAACTTAAATCATTTTAGTTCGGATGTGCACACACATGACCATTATGATTTAAGAGGCAAAATAAAATGAGTTACATGGTGATGTAATTGACAAGAGTTGTCTACCTATTTATTTGTATATCGCTTGTTGTGCTATCCACAAGGTTATATACATTTCAAATGGGATCCTTAATCTCACTAGCAAATCTTTAATTAGATGTTGCCGAACTATATGAGTGAGGGTAATATAGTTTGATGAAAATAGTGGGAGATACCAATTTAAAATAAAGACCTAAATTTATTTTGGTATGCAAAGTTAATAAAATGAATGTTTGCTAAAATGTTGTCTTTTCACATACAGAATTTTAAAAATGTCAAAATCACTAATCTCACTACGAAGCATACTTGATGCAAATAAGCTTACCGGCCCGAATTATGAGGACTGGCTAAGAAATCTGAGAATTGTTCTCACTGCTGAAAAGATTTCTTATGTCCTAAATTCCACTATCCCTGAATCTGTTTCAGAAACAGCCTCTGAGGAAGAGATTGCCACTTTCGATAAGTGGCAAGATGATGTATCTGTGGCTCAATGCATCATGCTCGCATCCATGGATAACGAGCTTCAGCTTCAGCACGAAAAAATGGATGCTCCTGCTATGCTGCTTCACCTCAAGGAGTTGTATGGTGAACAGAGTAGGACTGCTAGATATGAGATATCTAAGGAGCTCTTTCGATCTCGGATGACAGAGGGCACTGCCATCGAGACTCATGTTCTGAAGGTAATCAATTTGATTGAACGCCTTGGACAGCTTGGGTTCGTCATGGATGGGGAGTTGAGTCAAGACTTGGTCTTGCAGTCACTCCCTGAGACCTTCTCGCAGTTTGTGGTTAATTTTCACATGAATAAGCTAGATGTCAGCTTACCTGAGCTGCTTAACATGCTGAAAACTACAGAAGGTCACTTCTCATCCAAGAAGAACCATGTCTTGATGGTGGATTCTTCCAATAAAAGGAAGAGGCCCAAGGTGTCTTCTGAAAAGAAGAAATCTAAGAAGGCTAAGGGAAAAGGGAAAGAAAAGGAGCAAAAGAAACCTGAACCAGCTAAAGGAATGTGCTTTCATTGCAATGAGTAGAGACATTGGAAGAGGAACTGCAAGAAGTTTCTAGCAGAGAAGAAGCTTGGAGAAGCTTCGACTTCCAATCAAGGTTTGTTCATGATTGAAATTAATTTTTTAGAAAGTCAAAATTCTACTTGGGTATTGGATACCGGCTGTGGTTCTCACATATGTAATACTGTGCAGGGACTGGTCAGAAGTAGAAAGCTGAACAAAGATGAGGTGATCCTACGAGTGGGAAATGGAGCAAAAGTTGCTGCATTAGCTGTAGGAACTTATTGTTTAGCAATGCCTTCGGGCAAATCCATTTATCTTAATAATTGTTATTATGTTCCGAATATTATTAAAAAATTATTTCAATTTCTGTATTGGATATGGAAGGTTTTGACGTTATTATAAAGAACAATGGTTGTTCTATTTATAAATACGATGTTTTATATGGTATTAGAAATTTGCGAAATGGACTTTATACACTTGACTTACAAGAAAATATATTTCAAATTGAACAAATTAAGAAAAGGAAAAGAGATGATATTAATTATACCTATATGTGGCACTGTAGACTCGGTCATATCAATGAAACAAGATTATCCAAGTTGCATAAAGATGGGCTCCTCGAGCTATCTGATTATGAATCATATCCAACTTGTGAATCTTGTCTCATGGGTAAAATGACTAAATCTCCTTTTAGTGGAAAAGGAGAGAGAGTTACAGAGTTGTTAGCATTGATTCACACAGACGTTTGTGGACCTATGACAACAAGTGCACGGGGTGGGAATTCTTATTTTATAACTTTCACTGATGATCACTCAAGATTTGGATATGTGTATTTAATGAAATACAAATCAGAATCATTTGAAAAGTTCAAAGAGTTCAGAAGTGAAGTAGAGAAACAAACGGGCAAGAGTATTAAGATACTTCGATCAGATCGAGGTGGAGAATACTTAAGCAGTGAGTTTCTCAATTGTCTAAGAGAAAATGGTATAATCTCACAATGGACTCCTCCAGGTACACCACAGTTAAATGGAGTATCTGAAAGGAGAAATCGAACACTGTTGGACATGGTTCGATCCATGATGAGTTTTACCGACCTTCCAATTTCCTTCTGGGGATATGCCCTAGAAACGACTGCATACCTACTTAACAAGGTACCTACCAAATCCGCCCCAAAGACTCCATATGAGATGTGGAAAGGGAGGAAACCAAATCTTAAGCATGTTAAGACTTGGGGTTGTCCAGCTTATGTCAAAAAGTTTGAAAATGATAAGCTACAGACTAAATCCGATAAGTGTAGATTTATGGGATACCCTAAAGAAACCGTAGGGTATTATTTCTATCATCCAACTGATCAAAAGGTGTTTGTTGCGAAACATGCTACCTTCTTGGAGAAAGAGTTTATCCATGAAGGGGTCAGTGGGAGCAAGATATATCTTAAAGAAGTTCAAGAACCACAAGTTACCACGGACCAAAGTCAGGTACCTAACCAAGTAGAAGAACCTACTGTACCACACCCTGTTCGTAAATCTGGAAGAGTACCGAAGATACCTGAGAGGTATGGATTCGTTATAGAGGATGACGATGAGGTACACATCATGAATGATGATGATCCATTGAATTATGAACAAGCTATGAGTAATAAAGACTCAGGGAAATGGCTTGAAGCCATGAAATCCGAAATGGACTCCATGTATGAAAACAAAGTATGGTCTTTGGTTTCACCACCTGAAGGTATTAAAACCTATTGGGTGTAAATGGGTTTTTAAGAAAAAGACTGGAGCAGACGGAAAGGTAGAGACCTATAAGGCCCGACTGGTTGCAAAAGGTTTCAAACAAAGACAAGGAGTTGACTATGATGAAACCTTCTCACCAGTAGCCATGCTCAAGTCCATTCGGATTTTGCTTGCGATTGCAGCTTACAACGACTATGAGATCTGGCAGATGGACGTGAAAACGGCCTTCCTCAATGGGAAACTTGAGGAGGATGTGTATATGACACAGCCAGAGGGATTTATTTCAAAAGTTGGAACAAATCAAGTCTGTAAGCTACAACGATCCATTTATGGGTTGAAGCAAGCTTCTCGTAGATGGAACATTCGTTTTGATGAGTTAATCAAAGAGTTTGATTTTATCAAAAACGAGGATGAACCATGTGTATACAAGAAGGTTAGTGGGAGCGCAGTATCATTCCTTGTATTATATGTTGATGATATATTATTGATAGGGAATGACATTCCTATGTTACAATCCATTAAAATCTGGTTATTTAAAAACTTCTCCATGAAGGACTTGGGTGAAGCATCCTATATTTTGGGGATAAAGATCTATAGAGATAGATCTAAAAGGTGTTGGGTTTGTACGTAACGCAATCATGCAATCAAATCACATAAATAGGGCGGAAGCGTAAAAAACTAGGTTTTCAAAATTTATACAAACCCATTACCATGATCATTCTTGTGCATCAATTATCAGTGAATGAAGAAGGAGAAAAACATAATTATACCTTTGAAGATACAAGCTTCCTCAGGTACAAGTTCTACTCCTTTGATTCCTTTGATTCCTCTGTAGTGGCTCCTTCCCTTGATCAATGTCAGCCACCCAAATGTTTGGCCTCTAACGGTGATCCACCAAGGAAGATGAAGAACTCAGTAAGATGGGTTATTGGCTTAACCCTTGTTACTATCTCTATAGAATATGTGTACTCCCAACTCTTGAAAAATTCACGTACCTTATTTCTGATATAAGACTCTCTTATATAGATATTAGGTTAACCCTCCTAATCCAATTAGAATAGGGTTTTATTTAATTAATTAATTAATTACTTTTAATTAATTTATATCCTAATCTTTATTAGGATTGAGAGAGAGTACTGATATTATATTAATTCCTAAACTCCTTTAGAATTAAAATAATAATAATAATAATAATAAGACTCCTCTTATTAATTTATATTTAATATTTCTAAAATATTAAATAATAAACATTAAGCTATTTAATTTATTCTATCATCATAGATTAAATTAATTATACTTAATGCATTATAACTATCATGCTATTTTCTTCTTAAATAATTCTTTTTCCTTTTATGGTGTGACCCTTTAGGTTCTCCATATTAAACCAGTTATGAATAAATCAATTAGAACAATTCTAATCTTATTTAAATAAACAAATTAAACTAATAATCTATTTAAATAAATAACATTTATTCTACAATAGGGATAAGCCTCCCTAGCGATCAACGACTTTCCAGATAATATAGATTTCAACATTAATCATAAAAGAACCTGTGAGTTAATAGTTACCGTACAATTCAATCCTTCCACCATACAATGTCCCAATTAAATATAAGACATGGATTTACTGTCAAGTCTTAATTTATTTAATCATATGTATTTCGATTAGAAAATGCACAACTCCAAATAATGAAAATTAGAAACCTCTTTCTAATTTCATTCTACCTTGGCCAAGGATTCCTGGGTTGTCATTTAACGAATCACATAGGACATATCTCCTCTTTTACTAGAGGTGGTAGATTCTTTATTGATCATTCATTATCTCCATATGTAACTCATTATACCCAAGCATACCCTATATATGCCTTAAAAGGCCTTAAGGAATTAGTCAAAGTATAATTTGTTACATACAAGATACTATGATGATCTCACGTCCAAGGATCACATGTACTACTATCACATTAGGAATTCCTATTGACAGACGAGTAAAACTCCATTAGGTATTCCATAGCGAGTCACGTTCAGTGAACTTATTCTCCAATAAGCACCTACATACTTGCTTTAGTGTCTCCACACAAATGACTATGAGATCAGTCATCCTCATCCAATGAGCAAGCAACATATGTACCAATCTATCCGGATTTAGTAATCCCCATTTTAGTAATCCCACAATTGGGAACTATTTTAGTTTTTAAGCTTTCTAAGAATTTAGATCTCATTATCATGATCTCATCATGATTCTAAAAGCATTCCTTAAAACTATGGGTTATTTACATATTATAAAAACAGCACCATGTAGATAATTATATGCCTTAAATGAATATTTTATTAATAAATAAATAAGATTGTTTACAAAGTATGTGCTTTATCATCATACATGATTGGCTTATATGCACACTACTATCAATCTCCCACTTGCACTAAAGCCAATCGCCATGGTATCCCATACCCATCTTCTCTAAGTGACGATCAAACTGCTGTTGTGTTAAAGCTTTAGTAAATGGATCTACAATATTGTCTTGAGAGTCTACACGCTCCAAGGTGACGTCTCCTCTTTCAATGATCTCCCTGATCAAGTGAAATCGCCGCAACACGTGTTTAGATTTCTGATGAGACCTGGGTTCCTTAGCCTGTGCAACCGCTCCAGTGTTGTCACAATATACGGGAACTGCTTCTCCAATGCTGGGAACCACACCAAGTTCAGTTATGAACTTCTTCATCCAAACAGCTTCCTTTGCAGCTTCACTTGCAGCTATATACTCTGCCGCTGTCACTGAATCAGCAACCGTTTGCTGCTTGGAACTCTTCCAACTCACTACACCTTCGTTCAAGGTAAACACATACCCTGAAACAGATTTACTAGTCATCTTGGTCTGTTTGAAAACTTGAGTCCGTGAATCCCTCGAGTTTTAATTCAGACCCACCGTAGACAAGAAAAATATCTTTAGTCCTTCTCAAGTACTTTAGGATATTTTTCACTGCCTTCCAATGCTCTTCTCCTGGATTCGACTGGTATCTACTTGTTACACTAAGTGCGTGAGCAACATCCGGTCTAGTACATATCATACCGTACATGATAGATCCTATTGCAGAAGCATAAGGGATCTTACTCATACGGTCTCTCTCCTCAGGTGTCTTTGGGGCCTGTTTCTTGGAGAGATTTATTCCATGGCTCATCGGCATGAGACCTCTTTTGGAATCTTCCATGCTAAACCTCTTTAGCATCGTATCAATGTACGTTCCTTGGGATAAGCCGAGCATCCTTTTAGATCTATCTCTATAGATCTTTATCCCCAAAATATAGGATGCTTCACCCAAGTCCTTCATGGAGAAGTTTTTAGATAACCAGATTTTAATGGATTGTAACATAGGAATGTCATTCCCTATCAATAATATATCATCAACATATAATACAAGGAATGATACTGCGCTCCCACTAACCTTCTTGTATACACATGGTTCATCCTCGTTTTTGATAAAATCAAACTCTTTGATTGTCTCATCAAAACGAATGTTCCATCTACGAGAAGCTTGCTTCAACCCATAAATGGATCGTTGTAGCTTACAGACTTGATTTGTTCCAACTTTTGAAATAAATCCCTCTGGCTGTGTCATATACACATCCTCCTCAAGTTTCTCATTGAGGAAGGCCGTTTTCACGTCCATCTGCCAGATCTCATAGTCGTTGTAAGCTGCAATCGCAAGCAAAATCCGAATGGACTTGAGCATGGCTACTGGTGAGAAGGTTTCATCATAGTCAACTCCTTGTCTTTGTTTGAAACCTTTTGCAACCAGTCGGGCCTTATAGGTCTCTACCTTTCCGTCTGCTCTAGTCTTTTTCTTAAAAACCCATTTACACCCAATAGGTTTAATACCTTCAGGTGGTGAAACCAAAGACCATACTTTGTTTTCATACATGGAGTCCATTTCGGATTTCATGTCTTCAAGCCATTTCCCTGAGTCTTTATTACTCATAGCCTGTTCGTAATTCAATGGATCATCATCATTCATGATGTGTACCTCATCGTCATCCTCTATAACGAATCCATACCTCTCAGGTATCTTCGGTACTCTTCCAGATTTACGAACAGGGTGTGGTACAGTAGGTTCTTCTACTTGGTTAGGTACCTGACTTTGGTCCGTGGTAACTTGTGGTTCTTGAACTTCTTCAAGATATATCTTGCTCCCACTGACCCCTTCATGGATAAACTCTTTCTCCAAGAAGGTAGCATGTTTCGCAACAAACACCTTTTGATCAGTTGGATGATAGAAATAATACCCTACGGTTTCTTTAGGGTATCCCACAAATCTACACTTATCGGATTTAGTCTGTAGCTTATCATTTTCAAACTTTTTGACATAAGCTGGACAACCCCAAGTCTTAACATGCTTAAGATTTGGTTTCCTCCCTTTCCACATCTCATATGGAGTCTTTGGGGCGGATTTGGTAGGTACCTTGTTAAGTAGGTATGCAGCCGTTTCTAGGGCATATCCCCAGAAGGAAATTGGAACGTCGGTAAAACTCATCATGGATCGAACCATGTCCAACATTGTTCGATTTCTCCTTTCAGATACTCCATTTAACTGTGGTGTACCTGGAGGAGTCCGTTGTGAGATTATACCATTTTCTCTGAGACAATTGAGAAACTCACTGCTTAAGTATTCTCCACCTCGATCTGATCGAAGTATCTTAATACTCTTGCCCGTTTGTTTCTCTACTTCACTTCTGAACTCTTTGAACTTTTCAAATGATTCTGATTTGTATTTCATTAAATACACATATCCAAATCTTGAGTGATCATCAGTGAAAGTAATAAAATAAGAATACCCACCCCGTGCACTTGTTGTCATAGGTCCACAAACGTCTGTGTGAATCAATGCCAACAACTCTGTAACTCTCTCTCCTTTTCCACTAAAAGGAGATTTAGTCATTTTACCCATGAGACAAGATTCACAAGTTGGATATGATTCATAATCAGATAGCTCGAGGAGCCCATCTTTATGCAACTTGGATAATCTTGTTTCATTGATATGACCGAGTCTACAGTGCCACATATAGGTATAATTAATATCATCTCTTTTCCTTTTCTTAATTTGTTCAATTTGAAATATATTTTCTTGTAAGTCAAGTGTATAAAGTCCATTTCGCAAATTTCTAATACCATATAAAACATCGTATTTATAAATAGAACAACCATTGTTCTTTATAATAACGTCAAAACCTTCCATATCCAATACAGAAATTGAAATAATGTTTTTAATAATATTCGGAACATAATAACAATTATTAAGATAAATGGATTTGCCCGAAGGCATTGCTAAACAATAAGTTCCTACAGCTAATGCAGCAACTTTTGCTCCATTTCCCACTCGTAGGATCACCTCATCTTTGTTCAGCTTTCTACTTCTGACCAGTCCCTGCACAGTATTACATATGTGAGAACCACAGCCGGTATCCAATACCCAAGTAGAATTTTGACTTTCTGAAAAATTAATTTCAATCATGAACAAACCTTGATTGGAAGTCAAAGCTTCTCCAAGCTTCTTCTCTGCTAGAAACTTCTTGCAGTTCCTCTTCCAATGTCCCTGCTCATTGCAATGAAAGCACATTCCTTTAGCTGGTTCAGGTTTCTTTTGCTCCTTTTCTTTCCCTTTTCCCTTAGCCTTCTTAGATTTCTTCTTTTCAGAAGACACCTTGGGCCTCTTCCTTTTATTGGAAGAATCCACCATCAAGACATGGTTCTTCTTGGATGAGAAGTGATCTTCTGCAGTTTTCAGCATGTTAAGCAGCTCAGGTAAGCTGACATCTAGCTTATTCATGTGAAAATTAACCACAAACTGCGAGAAGGTCTCAGGGAGTGACTGCAAGACCAAGTCTTGACTCAACTCCCCATCCATAGCGAACCCAAGCTGTCCAAGGCGTTCAATCAAATTGATTACCTTCAGAACATGAGTCTCGACGGCAGTGCCCTCTGTCATCCGAGATCGAAAGAGCTCCTTAGATATCTCATATCTAGCAGTCCTACTCTGTTCACCATACAACTCCTTGAGGTGAAGCAGCATAGCAGGAGCATCCATTTTTTCGTGCTGAAGCTGAAGCTCGTTATCCATGGATGCGAGCATGATGCATTGAGCCACAGATACATCATCTTGCCACTTATCGAAAGTGGCAATCTCTTCCTCAGAGGCTGTTTCTGAAACAGATTCAGGGATAGTGGAATTTAGGACATAAGAAATCTTTTCAGCAGTGAGAACAATTCTCAGATTTCTTAGCCAGTCCTCATAATTCGGGCCGGTAAGCTTATTTGCATCAAGTATGCTTCGTAGTGAGATTAGTGATTTTGACATTTTTAAAATTCTGTATGTGAAAAGACAACATTTTAGCAAACATTCATTTTATTAACTTTGCATACCAAAATAAATTTAGGTCTTTATTTTAAATTGGTATCTCCCACTATTTTCATCAAACTATATTACCCTCACTCATATAGTTCGACAACATCTAATTAAAGATTTGCTAGTGAGATTAAGGATCCCATTTGAAATGTATATAACCTTGTGGATAGCACAACAAGCGATATACAAATAAATAGGTAGACAACTCTTGTCAATTACATCACCATGTAACTCATTTTATTTTGCCTCTTAAATCATAATGGTCATGTGTATGCACATCCGAACTAAAATGATTTAAGTTAAGTCCAGCCTAGCACTTCCATAAATTCAAAAAAGAAAAATTTTCGTCCTTGTGGATAGCACAACAAGACTAGATCATTCAATTTTCTTGATAAGCATCAAATGTGATTAATTAACATCTTAAATATTCAATACTCGCCTTGTGGATAGCACAACAAACTCATATTAAATATTTAATACTCTATTAACTAATCATGCTAGAAGGCGACGTTCGATATTCCAAATATCATTTGAATGCTTCAGACTTAATAATATTTCTTTGAGGAATTTGTTATTATTTGTCTCATCTTTTAAGCGCGCATGCACATATATATATATAAAATACGCGTCATTTTATTAAACATGCGAAGCATGTTTGTATAAAATATATTATATATAATATTTAGCATGCAATATAGAATACTATATTCTACCCGGATTGATTATGGACTTTTATTCTAGTTTGGTTCACTAGAGCTACCAAGTGAACCAAAAGGTCAAACCTAGGAGTGCAAAAATTTAAATTTAAACGTAACTGTTACATTTAAACCCGGGCTCCATACAAACGGGTCTTCACGCGCTCCTTGCACCTTGGTCTCCAGTTTCTTCAAGATAATTCTAACTATCTCTATTACATAAATTATTTTTAAATAGAAACCTTGATCAGCAGTCAAGGGGAAGTACATAGAAGGGAGATAGAATTTTACACCGAGAATAAAATCAGAGAAGACAAGGTACGCAGACCCCATTTTATAAAACCCATACATTTAAGCATTCATCCAAAATAAAATCCAATCACATTGGTCATAGTCCATAATCAATCCCTTTTATTACCATACATATCATCATACGTATCGATAAAACTTATTCATCTCATGAAAGTAAATTCATTCCATATATGTATTAATATCAGTTAATGGGCAAAAGTTTGCTAAACTTTGTTTTTTGGAAAAATAAACTCCTTTATTTCATTCAAAAAAAAATTCCAAATTAAACTCTTAATTTTAGCAATTCTGAAATCTCATTTCATATAAAATAAGCATCTTTATTTTAAACCTTTATTAATTAAATAAATCATTCATTTAATTCAATAAAAAAAATTCAGATTCTGTTAGTGGCGCAGCTGCGCCAGGAATATAAAAAGAACCAGCGCAGCTGCACAGCATGAAAAACCAGGCCAAGACACCGGTGCAGCTGCGCAGCAAGAAGGCCAGGAACCGGCACAGCTTCGCAGAATCAGAAAAAATTTTGTTGCACAGAACTCGATCCAATCGCATATTATACATGTATGGAATCACATAGACTGATAATTCGCACAAGATTGGCTCTGATACCACTGTTGGGTTTGTACGTAACGCAATCAAATCACATAAATAGGGCGGAAGCGTAAAAAACTAGGTTTTCAAAAATTTATACAAACCCATTACCATGATCATTCTTATGCATCATTTATCAGTGAATGAAGAAGGAGAAAAACAGAATTATACCTTTGAAGATACAAGCTTCCTCAGGTACAAGTTCTACTCCTTTGATTCCTTTGATTCCTCTGTAATGGCTCCTTCCCATGATCAATGTCAGCCACCCAAATGTTTGGCCTCTAACGGTGATCCACCAAGGAAGATGAAGAACTCAGTAAGATGGGTTATTGGCTTAACCCTTGTTTCTATCTCTATAGAATATGTGTACTCCCAACTCTTGAAAAATTCACGTACCTTATTTCTGATATAAGACTCTCTTATATAGATATTAGGTTAACCCTCCTAATCCAATTAGAATAGGGTTTTATTTAATTAATTAATTAATACTTTTAATTAATTTATATCTTAATCTTTATTAGGATTGAGAGAGAGTACTGATATTATATTAATTCCTAAACTCCTTTAGAATTAAAATAATAATAATAATAATAATATTAATAAGACTCCTCTTATTAATTTATATTTAATATTTCTAAAATATTAAATAATAAACATTAAGCTATTTAATTTATTCTATCATCATAGATTAAATTAATTATACTTAATGCATTATTACTATCATGCCATTTTCTTCTTAAATAATTCTTCTTCCTTTTATGGTGTGACCCTTTAGGTTCTCTATATTAAACCGGTTGTGAATAAATCAATTAGAACAATTCTAATCTTATTTAAATAAACAAATTAAACTAATAATCTATTTAAATAAATAACATTTATTCTACAATAGGGATAAGCCTCCCTAGCGATCAACGACTTTACTAGATAATATAGATTTCAACATTAATCATAAAAGAACCTGTGAGTTAATAGTTACCGTACAATTCAATCCTTCCACCATACAATGTCCCAATTAAATATAAGACATGGATTTACTGTCAAGTCTTAATTTATTTAATCATATGTATTTCGATTAGAAAATGCACAACTCCAAATAATGAAAATTAGAAACCTCTTTCTAATTTCATTCTACCTTGGCCAAGGATTCCTGGGTTGTCATTTAACGAATCACATAGGACATATCTCCTCTTTTACTAGAGGTGGTAGATTCTTTATTGATCATTCATTATCTCCATATGTAACTCATTATACCCAAGCATACCCTATATATGCCTTAAAAGGCCTTAAGGAATTAGTCAAAGTATAATTTGTTACATACAAGATACTATGATGATCTCAAGTCCAAGGATCACATGTACTACTATCACATTAGGAATTCCTATTGACAGGCGAGTAAAACTCCATTAGGTATTCCATAGCGAGTCACGTTCAGTGAACTTATTCTCCAATAAGCACCTACATACTTGCTTTAGTGTCTCCACACAAATGACCATGAGATCAGTCATCCTCATCCAATGAGCAAGCAACATATGTACCAATCTATCCGGATTTAGTAATCCCCATTTTAGTAATCCCACAATTGGGAACTATTTTAGTTTTTAAGCTTTCTAAGAATTTAGATCTCATTATCATGATCACATCATGATTCTAAAAGTATTGCTTAAAACTATGGGTTATTTACATATTATAAAAACAGCACCATGTAGATAATTATATGCCTTAAATGAATATTTTATTAATATATAAATAAGATTGTTTACAAAGTATGTGTTTTATCATCATACATGATTGGCTTGTATGCACACTACTATCATTGATAAATTAATAGAGTATTAAATATTTAATATGAGCTTGTTGTGCTATCCACAAGGCGAGTATTGTGTATTTAAGATGTTAATTAATCACATTTGATGCTTATCAAGAAAATTGAACGATCTAGTCTTGTTGTGCTATCCACAAGGACGAACATTTTTCTTTTTTGAATTTATGGAAGTGCTAGGCTGGACTTAACTTAAATCATTTTAGTTCGGATGTGCACACACTTGACCATTATGATTTAAGAGGCAAAATAAAAGGAGTTATATAGTGATGTAATTGACAAGAGTTGTCTACCTATTTATTTGTATATCGTTTGTTGTGTTATCCACAAGGTTATATACATTTGAAATGGGATCCTTATTCTCACTAGCAAATCTTTAATTAGATGTTGCCGAACTATATAAGTGAGGGTAATATAGTTTGATAAAAATAGTGGGAGATACCAATTTAAAATAAAGACCTAAATTTATTTTGGTATGCAAAATTAATAAAATGAATGTTTGCTAAAATGTTATTTTTCACATGTAGAATTTTAAAAATGTCAAAATCACTAATTTCACTGCGAAGCATACTTGATGCTAATAAGCTTACCGGGCCGAATTATACGGACTGGCTAAGAAATCTGAGAATAGTTCTCACTGCTGAAAAGATTTCTTATGTCCTAAACTCACCTGTCCCTGGAACTGTTCCAGAAACAGCCTCTGAGGAAGAGATTGCCACCATTGTAAAGTGGCAAGATGATGCATCTGTGGCTCAATGCATCATGCTCGCATCCATGAATAACGAGCTTCAGCGTCAGCACGAAAATATGGATGCTCCTACTATGTTGATTCAGCTCAAGGAGTTGTATGGTGAACAAAGTAGGACTGCTAGATATGAGATATCTAAGGAGCTCTTCCGATCTCGGATGACCAAGGGAAAAGTGAACATAAAGGAACAAAAGAAATCTGATCCAGCTAGCAAAGGAATGTGCTTCCATTGCAACGAGCCAGGTCATTGGAAGAGGAACTGCAAGAAGTTTCTGGCAAAGAAGAAGCTTGGAGAAGCTTCGACTTCCAATCAAGGTTTGTACATGATTGAAATTAATTTTTTAGAAAGTCAAAATTCTACTTGGGTATTGGATACCAGCTGTGGTTCTCACATATGTAATAATGTGAAGGGACTGGTCAGAAATAGAAAGCTGAGCAATGATGAGGTCATCCTACGAGTGGGAAATGGAGCAAAGGTTGCTGCATTAGCTGTAGGGAATTATTGTTTAGTAATGCCTTCGGGCAAGTCCATTTATCTTAATAATTCTTATTATGTTCCGAATAGTATTAAAAATATTATTTCAATTTTTGTATTGGATATGGAAGGATTTAACGTTGTTATAAAGAACAATAGTTGTTCTATTTATAAAGACGATGTTTTATATGGTATTGGAAATTTGCGAAATGGACTTTATACACTTGACTTACAAGAAAATATTTTTCAAAATGAACAAACTAAGAAAAGGAAAAGAGATGATATTAATTATACTTACATGTAGCACTGTAGACTCGGTCATATCAATGAAACAAGATTATCCAAGTTGCATAAAGATGGGCTCCTTGAGTTATCTGATTATGAATCATATCCAACTTATGAATCTTGTTTCATGGGTAAAATGACTAAATCTCCTTTTAGTGGAAAAGGAGAAAGAGTTACAGAGTTGTTGGCATTGATTCACACAGACGTTTGTGGACCTTTGACAACAAATGCATGGGGTGGATATTCTTATTTTTATTACTTTCACTGATGATCACTCAAGATTTGGATATGTGTATTTAATGAAATACAAGTCATAATCATTTGAAAAGTTCAAAGAGTTCAGAAGTGAAGTAGAAAAACAAACGGGCAAGAGTATAAAGATACTTCGATCAGATCGAGGTGGAGAATACTTAAGCGGTGAGTTTCTCAATTGTCTCAAAGAAAATGGTATAATCTCACAATGGACTCCTCCAGGTACACTACAGTTAAATAGAGTATCTGAAAGGAGAAATCGAACACTGTTGGACATGGTTCGATCCATGATGAGTTTTACCGACCTTCCAATTTCTTTCTGGGGATATGCCCTAGAAACGGCTGCATACCTACTTAACAAGGTACCTACTAAATCCACCCCAAAGACTCCATATGAGATGTGGAAGAGGAGGAAACCAAATCTTAATCATGTTAAGACTTGGGATTGCCCAGCTTATGTCAAAAAGTTTGAGAATGATAAGCTACAGACTAAATCCGATAAGTGTAGATTTGTGGGATACCCTAAAGAAACTTTAGGGTATTATTTCTATCATCCAACTAATCAAAAGGTGTTTGTTGCGGAACATGCTGCCTTCTTGTAAAAGGAGTTTATCCATGAAGGGGTCAATGGGAGTAAGATATATCTTGAAGAAGTTCAAGAACCACAAATTATCACTGATCAAAGTCAGGCACCTGACCAAGTAGAAGAACCTACTATACTACACCCTGTTCGTAAATCTGGAAGATTACTGAAGATACCTGAGAGGTATGGATTCATTATAGAGGATAACGATGAGGTACACATCATGAATGATGATGATCCATTGAATTACGAACAGGCTATGAGTAATAAAGACTCAGGGAAATGGCTTGAAGCTATGAAATCTGAAATGGACTCCATGTATGAAAATAAAGTATGGACTTTGGTTTCACCACCTGAAGGCATTAAGCCTATTGGGTGTAAATGGGTTTTTAAAAGAAAGATTGGAGCGGACGGCAAGGTAGAGACCTATAAGGCCCGACTGGTTGCAAAAGGTTTCAAACAAAGACAAGGAGTTGACTATGATGAAACCTTTTCACCAGTAGCTATGCTCAAGTCCATTCGGATTTTGCTTGCGATTGCATCTTATAACGACTATGAGATCTGGCAGATGGACGTGAAAACGGCCTTCCTTAATGGGAAACTTGAGGAGGATGTGTATATGACACAGCCAGAGAAATTTGTTTCAAAGGTTGGAACAAATCAAGTCTGTAAGCTGCAACGATCCATTTATGGATTGAAGCAATCTTCTCGTAGATGGAACATTCGTTTTGATGAGACAATCAAAGAGTTCACTATCAAAAACGACGATGAACCGTGTGTGTACAAGAAGGTTAGTGGGAGCGCAAGTTTCATTCCTTGTATTATATGTTGATGATATATTACTGATAGGGAATTACATTCCTATGCTACAATCGATTAAAATCTGGTTATCTAAACACTTCTCCAATAAGGACTTGTGAGAAGCATCCTATATTTTGGGGATAAAGATCTATAGAGATAGATCTAAAAGGATGCTTGGTTTATCACAAGGAACGTACATTGATGCAATGCTAAAGAGATTTAGCATGGAAGATTCCAAAAGAGGTCTCATGCCGATGAGACATGGAATACATCACTCCAAGAAACAGGCCCCAAAGACACCTGAGGAGAGAGCCCGTATGAGTAAGATCCCTTATGCTTCTGCAATAGGATCTATCATGTACGGTATGATATGTACTAGACCGGATGTTGCTCATGCACTTAGTGTAACGAGCAGATACCAGTCGAATCCAGGAGAAGAGCACTGGAAGGCAGTGAAGAATATCCTAAAATACTTGAGAAGGGCTAAGGATATTTTTCTAGTCTATGGTGGGTCTGAATTAAAACTGGAGGGCTTCACAGACTCAAGTTTTCAAACGGACCAAGATGACATTAAATATGTTTCGGGGTATGTTTTTACCTTGAACGGAGGCGCAGTGAGTTGGAAGAGTTCCAAGCAGCAAACAGTTGCTGATTCAGTGACAGAGGCAGAGTATATAGCTGCAAGTGAAGCTGCAAAGGAAGCTGTTTGGATGAAGAAGTTCATAACTGAACTTGGTATGGTTCCTAGCATTAGAGAAGCAGTTCCTGTTTACTGTGACAACACAGGAGCAGTTGCACAGGCTAAGGAACCAAGGTCTCATAAAAAATCTAAACACGTGTTGCGGCGATTTCACTTGATCAGGGAGATCATTGAAAGAGGAGACGTCACCTTGGAGCGTGTAGACTCTCAAGACAACGTTGCAGATCCATTTACTAAAGCTTTAACACAACAGCAGTTTGATCGTCACTTACAGAATATGGGTATGAGATACCATGGCGATTGGCTTTAGTGCAAGTGGGAGATTGATAGTAGTGTGCATACAAGCCAATCATGTATGATGATAAAGCACATACTTTGTAAACAATCTTATTTATTTATTAATAAAATATTCATTTAAGGCATATAATTATCTACATGGTGCTGTTTTTATAATATGTAAATAACCCATAGTTTTAAGCAATGCTTTTAGAATCATGATGAGATCATGATAATGAGATCTAAATTCTTAGAATGCTTAAAGACTAAAATAGTTCCCAATTGTGGGATTACTAAAATGGGGATTAGTAAATCCGGATAGATTGGTACATATGTTGCTTGCTCATTGGATGAGGATGACTGATCTCATGGTCATTTGTGTGGAGACACTAAAGCAAGTATGTAGGTGCTTATTGGAGAATAAGTTCACTGAACGTGTTTCGCTATGGAATACCTAATGGAGTTTTACTCGCCTGTCAATAGGAATTCCTAATGTGATAGTAGTACATGTGATCCTTGGACTTGAGTTCATCATAGTATCTTGTATGTAACAAATTATACTTTGACTAATTCCTTAAGGCCTTTTAAGGCATATATAGGGTATGCTTGGGTATAATGAGTTACATATGAAGATAATGAATGATCAATAAAGAATCTACCACCTCTAGTAAAAGAGGAGATATGTCCTATGTGATTCGTTAAATGACAACCCAGGAATCCTTGGCCAAGGTAGAATGAAATTAGAAAGAGGTTTCTAATTTGCATTATTTGGAGTTGTGCATTTTCTAATCGAAATACATATGATTAAATAAATTAAGACTTGACAGTACATCCATGTCTTATATTTAATTGGGACATTGTATGGTGGAAGGATTGAATTGTACGGTAACTATTAACTCACAGGTTCTTTTATGATTAATGTTGAAATCTATATTATCTGGAAAGTCGTTGATCGCTAGGGAGGCTTATCCCTATTGTAGAATAAATGTTATTTATTTAAATAGATTATTAGTTTAATTTATTTATTTAAATAAGATTAGAATTGTTCTAATTGATTTATTCACAATCGGTTTAATATGGAGAACCTAAAGGGTCACACCATAAAAGGAAGAAGAATTATTTAAGAAGAAAATGGCATGATAGTAATAATGCATTAAGTATAATTAATTTAATCTATGATGATAGAATAAATTAAATAGCTTAATGTTTATTATTTAATATTTTAAAAATATTAAATATAAATTAATAAGAGAAGTCTTATTAATATTATTATTATTATTATTATTTTAATTCTAAAGGAGTTTAGAAATTAATATAATATCAGTACTCTCTCTCAATCCTAATAAAGATTAGGATATAAATTAATTAAAAGTAATTAATTAATTAATTAAATAAAATCCTATTCTAATTGGATTAGGAGGGTTAACCTAATATCTATATAAGAGAGTCTTATATCAGAAATAAGGTACGTGAATTTTTTAAGAGTTGGGAGTACACATATTCTATAGAGATAGAAACAAGGGTTAAGCCAATAACCCATCTTACTGAGTTCTTCATCTTCCTTAGTGGATCACCGTTAGAGGCCAAACATTTGGGTTGCTGACATTGATCAAGGGAAGGAGCCACTACAGAGGAATCAAAAGAGTAGAACTTGTACCTGAGGAAGCTTGTATCTTCAAAGGTATAATTCTGTTTTTCTCCTTCTTCATTCACTGATAATTGATGCATAAGAATGATCATGGTAATGGGTTTGTATAAATTTTTGAAAACCTAGTTTTTACGCTTTCGCCCTATTTATGTGATTTGATTGCATGATTGCGTTACGTACAAACCCAACAATCATGCTAGAAGGCGACGTTCGATATTCCAAATATCATTTGAACGCTTCGGACTTAATATTATTTCTTTGAGAGGTTTGTTATTATTTGTCTCATCTTGTTTAGCGCACATGCATATATATATATATATATATATATAAAATACGCGTCATTTTATTAAACATGCGAAGCATGTTTGCATAAAATATAATATATAATATTTAGCATGCAATATAGAATATTATATTCTACCTGGATTGATTATGGACTTTTATTCTAGTTTGGTTCACTAGAGCCACCAAGTGAACCAAAAGGTCAAACCTAGGAGTGCAAGAATTTAAGTTTAAATATAACTATTACATTTAAACTCGGGCTCCATACAAACGGTTCTTCACGCGCTCCTTGCTCCTTGGTCTCCAATTTCTTCAAGATAATTCTAACTATTTCTATTACATTAAACTATTTAATTTAAATAGAAATCTTGATCAGTAGTCAAGGGGAAGTACATAGGAGGGAGATAGAATTTTACATCAAGAAAAAAAATTAGAGAAGACGAGGTACACATACCCCATTTAATAAAACTCATTCATTCAAGCATTCAACTAAAATAAAATCCAATCACATTGGTCAAATAGTCCATAATCAATCCCCATTTATTATCATACATATATCCATATATATCAATAAATAAATATTCATCTCATGAATTAAAACATTCCATATATATATGAGTATCATTTTAAATTGCATGAAATCCAATTTCATAATTAAAATAAACTCTTTATTTTAATTATAAAATTATTTAGAATATAATATATAAATATATCATATATATATATATATATAATATAAATTCACATTTATTTTTTAAAAAGAAGTCACCTTCTTTTATTAAAAGAGTCCTGCAGGTTTATTAAAAGAGTCCTTTCCTGATGGGTCATCTTCTTTTTGGACTAAGAAAGAGACAACACCTTTTCTTTGCAGAATTCAAGATTAGCACCCAAAAAAAAAAAATTGTGATTCGTCCCAAAAAAAAACGACATATTTTTTTTCTTAAAAAAAATAATTTTATACAATAAAATTATGCCCAATAAATTATTTTAAATATATACCCATATGTATATGAAATCAAAAATAAATGAATAATTGCATAAAGGTTTGGCTTTGATGCCACTGTTGGGTTTGTACGAAATCGTGATGCAATCAAATAGCAAAAATTAGCGGAAGCATGGTATATCAGAGTTTAAAAAAATTTCTACAAAACCATTACCCGGATCATCCTTTATGCAAATTATTAATTTAAAACGATAAATAAGAAATTATGGAATCATACCCTTGTAGAACGAAGCTTCCACATGTACTAGTTCAACTCCTTGTTCTTTGTGATCTCCTTGAATTTCTGGGTTAGATTCCTTCATTTGATCAACGTTACCACCCAAGTGTTTGGCCTCTAGAGGTGATCCACCAAGGAAGAGGAATTATCAAGAAGGAGGGTGTTTGGCTAAACCTTAGTTTTCTATCCTCTATAGAAAAGGAGTACTCTCCAACAATTAGAATTTCATCAACTGATATCTATTATAAGACTCCTCTTATATAGATATTGGTCAACCCTTCTAATCCTATTAGACATGGGATTTCTTTTAATTAATTAAACTCCTTTAATTAATTTAGGCTTCCCACCACATGGGGAATAATTAATTAAATTTATTTAATTAATTTGTCTCCTAATCTTATTAGGAATAAATGAGAGTAATAATATTAAATTAATTACTAAACTCCTATAGAAATTAAAATAATAATAATTATAATAATATTAATAAGACTCCTCTTATTAATTTATATTTAATATTTCCAAAATATTAAATAATAAACATTAAGTTATTTAATTTATTCTATCACTATAGATTAAATTAATTACACTTAATGCATTATTACGATTATGCCATTACCTTCTTAAATAATTATTCTTCCTTTTATGGTGTGACCCTTTAGGTTCTCTATATTAAACCGGTTGTGAATAAATCAATTAGAACAATTCTAATCTTATTTAAATAAATAAAGTAAAGTAATAATCTATTTAAATAAATAATATTTATTCTACAATAGGGATAAGCCTCCCTAGCGATCAACGACTTTCCAGATAATATAGATTTCAACATTAATCATAAAAGAACCTGTGAGTAAATAGTTAGCATACAATTCAATCCTTCCACCATACAATGTCCCAATTAAATATAAGATATGAATTTACTGTCAAGTCTTATTTTATTTAATTATATGTATTTCGATTAGAAAATACACAACTCCAAATAATGCAAATTAGAAACTCCTTTCTAATTTCATTTTACCTTGGCCAAAGATTCCTGGGTTGTCATTTAACGAATCACATAGGACGTATCTCCTCTTTTACTAGAGGTGGTAGATTCTTTATTGATCATTCATTATCTCCATATGTAACTCATTATACCCAAGCATACCCTTTTATATACCCTAAAGGACTTTAAGGAATAAGTCAAAGTATAATTCATTACATACAAGATACTATGATGATCTCAAGTCCAAGGATCACTTGTACTACTATCACATTAGGAATTTATATTGACAGGCGAGTAAAACTCCATTAGGTATTCCATAGCGAGTCACGTTCAGTGAACTTATTCTCCAATAAGCACTTACATACTTGCTTTGATGTCTCCACACAAATGATTAGGAGATCAATCATCCTCATCCATTGAGCAAGCAACATATGTACCAATCTATCCGGATTTACTAATCCCACGATTGGGAACTATTTTAGTTTTAGAGCTTTCTAAGAATTTAGATCTCATTAGCATGATCATCATCGTGATTCTAAAAGCATTGCTTAAAACTATGGGTTATTTACATATTATAAAAACATCACCATGTAGATAATTAAATGCCTTTAATAAATGAATATTTTATTAATAAGTAAATAATATTTTTTACAAAGTACGTGCTTTATCATCATACATGATTGGTTTATATGCACACTACTATCAATCTCCCACTTGCACTAAAGCCAATCGCCATGGTATCTCATACCCATCTTCTCTAAGTGACGATCAAACTGCTGTTGTGTTAAAGATTTAGTAAATGGATCTGCAATGTTGTCTTGAGAGTCTACACGCTCCAAGATGACGTCTCCTCTTTCAATGATCTCCCTGATCAAGTGAAATCGCCGCAACACGTGTTTAGATTTTTGATGAGACCTTGGTTCCTTAGCCTGTGCAACTGCTCCTGTGTTGTCACAGTAAACGGGAACTACTTCTCTAATGCTAGGAACCATACCAAGTTCAGTTATGAACTTCTTCATCCAAATAGCTTCCTTTGCAACTTCACTTGCAGCTATACTCTTCCTCTGTCACTGAATCAGCAACTGTTTGCTGCTTGGAACTCTTCCAACTCACTGCGCCTCCGTTCAAGGTAAAAATATACCCCGAAACAAATTTACTATCATCTTGGTTCGTTTGAAAACTTGAGTCTATGAAGCCCTCGAGTTTTAATTCAGACCCACCGTAGACAAGAAAAATATCCTTAGTCCTTCTCAAGTATTTTAGGATATTCTTCACTGCCTTCCAGTGCTCTTCTCCTGGATTCTCCTGGTATCTGCTCGTTACACTAAGTGCATGAGCAACATCCGGTCTAGTACATATCATACCGTACATGATAAATCCTATTGCAGAAGCATAAGGGATCCTACTCATACGGGCTCTCTCCTCAGGTGTCTTTGGGGCCAGTTTCTTGAAGAGATGTATTCCATGGCTCATCGGCATGAGACCTCTTTTGGAATCTTCCATGCTAAATCTCTTTAGCATTGCATCAATGTACGTTCCTTGGGATAAACCAAGCATCCTTTTAGATCTATCTCTATAGATCTTTATCCCCAAAATATAGGATGCTTTTCCCAAGTCCTTCATGGAGAAGTGTTTAGATAACCAGATTTTAATCGATTGTAGCATAGGAATGTCATTCCCTATCAGTAATATATCATCAACATATAATACAAGGAATGAAACTGCGCTCCCACTAACCTTCTTGTACACACATGGTTCATCGTCGTTTTTGATAAAATCAAACTCTTTGATTGTCTCATCAAAACGAATGTTCCATCTACGAGAAGCTTGCTTCAATCCATAAATGGATCGTTGCAGCTTACAGACTTGATTTGTTCCAATCTTTGAAACAAATCCCTCTGGCTGTGTCATATACACATCCTCCTCAAGTTTTCCATTGAGGAAGGCTGTTTTCACGTCCATTTGCCAGATCTCATAGTCGTTATAAGCTGCAATCGCAAGCAAAATCCGAATGGACTTGAGCATAGCTACTGGTGAAAAGGTTTCATCATAGTCAACTCCTTGTCTTTGTTTGAAACCGTTTGCAACCAGTCGGGCCTTATAGGTTTCTACCTTGCCGTCCGCTCCAGTCTTTCTTTTAAAAACCCATTTACACCCAATAGGCTTAATGCCTTCAGGTGGTGAAACCAAAGTCTATACTTTATTTTCATACATGGAGTCCATTTCAAATTTCATGGCTTCAAGCCATTTCCCTGAGTCTTTATTACTCATAGCCTGTTCGTAATTCAATGGATCATCATCATTCATGATGTGTGCCTCATCGTCATCTTTTATAATGAATCCATACCTCTCAAGTATCTTCGGTAATCTTCCAGATTTACGAACAGGGTGTAGTATAGTAGGTTCTTCTACTTGGTCAGGTACCTGACTTTGATCCGTGATAATTTGTGGTTCTTGAACTTCTTCAAGATATATCTTACTCCCACTGACCCCTTCATGGATAAACTCCTTTTACAAGAAGGCAGCATGTTCCGCAACAAACACCTTTTGATCAGTTGGATGATAGAAATAATACCCTAAAGTTTCTTTAGGGTATCCCACAAATCTACACTTATCGGATTTAGTCTGTAGCTTATCATTCTCAAATTTTTTGACATAAGCTGGGCAATCCCAAGTCTTAACATGCTTAAGATTTGGTTTCCTCCTCTTTCACATCTCATATGGAGTCTTTGGGGCGGATTTGGTAGGTACCTTGTTAAGTAGGTATGCAGCTATTTCTAGGGCATATCCTCAGAAAGAAATTGGAACGTCGGTAAAACTCATCATGGATCGAACCATGTCCAACAGTGTTCGATTTCTCCTTTCAGATACTCCATTTAACTGTGGTGTACCTGGAGGAGTCCATTGTGAGATTATACCATTTTCTTTGAGACAATTGAGAAACCCACCGCTTAAGTATTCTCCACCTTGATCTGATTGAAGTATCTTTATACTCTTGCCCGTTTGTTTCTCTACTTCACTTCTAAACTCTTTGAACTTTTCAAATGATTATAACTTGTATTTCATTAAATACACATATCCAAATCTTGAGTGATCATCAGTGAAAGTAATAAAATAAGAATATCCACCCCATGCATTTGTTGTCATAGGTCCACAAACGTCTGTGTGAATCAATGCCAACAACTCTGTAACTCTTTCTCCTTTTCCACTAAAAGGAGATTTAGTCATTTTACCCATGAAACAAGATTCATAAGTTGGATATGATTCATAATCAGATAACTCAAGGAGCCCATCTTTATACAACTTGGATAATCTTGTTTCATTGATATGACCGAGTCTATAGTGCCACATGTAAGTATAATTAATATCATCTCTTTTCTTTTCTTAGTTTGTTCAATTTGAAAAATATTTTCTTGTAAGTCAAGTGTATAAAGTCCATTTCGCAAATTTCCAATACCATATAAAACATCGTGTTTATAAATAGAACAACTATTGTTCTTTATAACAACGTTAAATCCTTCCATATCCAATACAAAAATTGAAATAATGTTTTTAATAATATTCGGAACATAATAACAATTATTAAGATAAATGGACTTGCCCGAAGGCATTACTAAACAATAAGTCCCTACAGCTAATGCAGCAACCTTTGCTCCATTCCCCACTCGTAGGATGACCTCATCATTGCTTAGCTTTCTATTTCTGACCAGTCCCTTCACATTATTACATATGTGAGAACCACAACTGGTATCCAATACCCAAGTAGAATTTTGACTTTCTGAAAAATTAATTTCAATCATGAACAAACCTTGATTGGAAGTCGAAGCTTCTCTAAGCTTCTTCTTTGCAGTTCCTCTTCCAATGACCCGACTCGTTGCAATGGAAGCACATTCCTTTGCTAGCTGGATCAGATTTCTTTTGTTCCTTTATGTTCACTTTGCCCTTGGTCATCCGAGATCGGAAAAGTTCCTTAGATATCTCATATCTAGCAGTCCTACTTTGTTCACCATACAACTCCTTGAGGTGAATCAACATAGTAGGAGCATCCATATTTTCGTGCTGACGCTGAAGCTCGTTATTCATGGATGCGAGCATGATGCATTGAGCCACAGATGCATCATCTTGCCACTTTACAATGGTGGCAATCTCTTCCTCAGAGGCTGTTTCTGTAACAGTTCTAGGGACAGGTGAGTTTAGGACATAAGAAATCTTTTTAGCAATGAGAACTATTCTCAGATTTCTTAGCCAGTCCGTATAATTCGGCCCGGTAAGCTTATTAGCTTCAAGTATGCTTCGCAGTGAAATTAGTGATTTTGACATTTTTAAAATTCTGCATGTGAAAAATAACATTTTAGCAAACATTCATTTTATTAATTTTGCATACCAAAATAAATTTAGGTCATTATTTTAAATTGGTATCTCCCACTATTTTTGTCAAACTATATTACCCTCACTTATATAGTTCGGCAACATCTAATTAAAAATTTGCTAGTGAGAATAAGGATCCCATTTCAAATGTATATAACCTTGTGCATAACACAACAAGCGATATACAAATAAATAGATAGACAACTCTTGTCAATTACATCACTATATAACTCCTTTTATTTTGCCTCTTAAATCATAATGGTCAAGTGTGTGCACATCCGAACTAAAATGATTTAAGTTAAGTCCAGCCTAGCACTTCCATAAATTCAAAAAAGAAAAATGTTCGTCCTTGTGGATAGCACAACAAGACTAGATCGTTCAATTTTCTTGATAAGCATCAAATGTGATTAATTAACATCTTAAATAAACAATACTAGCCTTGTGGATAGCACAACAAACTCATATTAAATATTTAATACTCTATTAATTTATCATGCTGGAAGGCGACGTTCGATATTCCAAATATCATTTGAACGCTTCGGACTTAATATTATTTCTTTGAGGGGTTTGTTATTATTTATCTCATCTTGTTTAGCGCACATGCACATATATATATAAAATACGCGTCATTTTATTAAACATGCAAAGCATGTTTGCATAAAATATAATATATATAATATTTAGCATGCAATATAGAATATTATATTCTACCCAGATTGATTATGGACTTTTATTCTAGTTTGGTTCACTAGAGCCACCAAGTGAACCAAAAGGTCAAACCTAAGAGTGCAAGAATTTAAATTTAAATATAACTATTACATTCAAACCCGGGTTCCATACAAACGGGTCTTCACGCGCTCCTTGCTCCTTGGTCTCCAATTTCTTCAAGATAATTCTAACTATTTCTATTACATTAAACTATTTAATTTAAATAGAAACCTTGATCAGCAGTCAAGGGGAAGTACATAGGAGGGAGATAGAATTTTACATCAAGAAAAAAAAAATTAGAGAAGACGAGGTACACAGACCCCTATTTAATAAAACCCATTCATTCAAGCATTCAACTAAAATAAAATCCAATCACATTGGTCAAATAGTCCATAATCAATCCCCATTTATTATCATACATATCACCATATATATCAATAAATAAATATTCATCTCATGAATTAAAACATTCCATATATATATGAGTATAATTTAATGGACAATTTTAAATTGCATGAAATCCAATTTCAAGATTAAAATAAACTCTTTATTTTAATTATAAAATTATTTAGAATATAATATATAAATATATCATATATATATATATATAATATAAATTCACATTTATTTTTTAAAAAGAAGTCACCTTCTTTTATTAAAAGAGTCCTGCAGGTTTATTAAAAGAGTCATTTCCTGATGGGTCATCTTCTTTTTGGACTAAGAAAGAGACAACACCTTTTCTTTGCAGAATTCAAGATTAGCACCAAAGAAAAAAATTGTGATTCGTCCCCAAAAAAAAAACGACATATTTTTTTTCTTAAAAAAAATAATTTTATACAATAAAATTATGCCCAATAAATTATTTTAAATATATACCCATATGTATATGAAATCAAAAATAAATTAATAATTGCATAAAGGTTTGGCTTTGATGCCACTGTTGGGTTTGTACGAAATCGTGATGCAATCAAATTGCAAAAATTAGCGGAAGCATGGTATATCAGAGTTTAAAAAAATTTCTACAAAACCATTACCCGGATCATCCTTTATGCAAATTATTAATTTAAAACAATAAATAAGAAGTTATGGAATCATACCCTTGCAGAACGAAGCTTCCACAGGTACTAGTTCAACTCCTTGTTCTTCGTGATCTCCTTGAATTTTCGGGTTAGATTCCTTCCTTTGATCAACGTTAGCCACCCAAGTGTTTGGCCTCTAGAGGTGATCCACCAAGGAAGAGGAATTATCAAGAAGGAGGGTGTTTGGCTAAACCTTAGTTTTTTATCCTCTATAGAAAAGGAGTACTCTCCAACAATTAAAATTTCATCAACTGATATCTATTATAAGACTCCTCTTATATAAATATTGGTCAACCATTCTAATCCTATTAGACATGGGATTTCTTTTAATTAATTAAACTCCTTTAATTAATTTAGGCTTCCCACCACATGAGGAATAATTAATTAAATTCATTTAATTAATTTGTCTCCTAATCTTATTAGGAATAAATGAGAGTACTAATATTAAATTAATTACTAAACTCCTTTAGAAATTAAAATAATAATAATTGTAATAATATTAATAAGACTCCTCTTATTAATTTATATTTAATATTTCTAAAATATTAAATAATAAACATTAAGCTATTTAATTTATTCTATCACTATAGATTAAATTAATTACACTTAATGCATTATTACGATTATACCATTACCTTCTTAAATAATTATTCTTCCTTTTATGGTGTGACCCTTTAGGTTCTCTATATTAAACCGGTTGTGAATAAATCAATTAGAACAATTCTAATCTTATTTAAATAAATAAATTAAACTAATAATCTATTTAAATAAATAATATTTATTCTACAATAGGGATAAGCCTCCCTAGCGATTAACGACTTTCCAGATAATATAGATTTCAACATTAATCATAAAAGAACCTGTGAGTAAATAGTTAGCATACAATTCAATCCTTCCACCATACAATGTCCCAATTAAATATAAGACATGAATTTACTGTCAAGTCTTATTTTATTTAATTATATGTATTTCGATTAGAAAATGCACAACTCCAAATAATGCAAATTAGAAACACCTTTCTAATTTCATTTTACCTTGACCAAGGATTCCTGGGTTGTCATTTAACGAATCACATAGGACGTATCTCCTCTTTTACTAGAGGTGGTAGATTCTTTATTGATCATTCATTATCTCCATATGTAACTCATTATACCCAAGCATACCCTTTTATATACCCTAAAGGACTTTAAGGAATAAGTCAAAGTATAATTCATTACATACAAGATACTATGATGATCTCAAGTCCAAGGATCACTTGTACTACTATCACATTAGGAATTCCTATTGACAGGCGAGTAAAACTCCATTAGGTATTCCATAGCGAGTCACGTTCAGTGAACTTATTCTCCAATAAGCACTTACATACTTGCTTTAGTGTCTCCACACAAATGATCATGAGATCAATCATCCTCATCCAATGAGCAAGCAACATATGTACCAATCTATCCGGATTTACTAATCCCCTTTTTAGTAATCCCACGATTGGGAGCTATTTTAGTTTTAGAGCTTTCTAAGAATTTAGATCTCATTAGCATGATCATCATCATGATTCTAAAAGCATTGCTTAAAACTATGGGTTATTTACATATTATAAAAACAGCACCATGCAGATAATTAAATGCCTTTAATAAATGAATATTTTATTAATAAATAAATAAGATTGTTTACAAAATACGTGTTTTATCATCATACATGATTGGCTTGTATGCACACTACTATCAGCCATTACCAATCGAGTAACTAATGTGGTTCAAAGCTAAGAGTCTGAGGGAGAGGACTTTCCTCCAGATCCATGAGCAATCGGAAGGGACCTCCATGCACCAGAAGTGCTTGTTTTTAAGAGAATACGATCTGACCCATATTGCCCAAACCGAGGAAGAGGAAGGATTCACAAAACTCCAAAGATGAACAAGGGTGGCAGCTTCGTTCCAGTCATCAATCTTCTTTATGCCAAGGCCTCCTTCAGAGATGGGGAGGGAAACCTTACTCTAGGCCACTTTTGCACCGTGTTTTAAAAGGGAAGGGCCTTTCCAAAGGAACCGACTGAAAATGCTTTTTAAATCCTTTAGAGCGGCCGCAGGGAGGATAAAATGGGAGGACCAATAAGCTTGCATAGCAAAAATAATGGACTTAATCAGCTGAAGTCTACCCACAAAAGTAAGAAATTTGTTGGTTCAAGAGGATATCCTGCTAGTAATTTTATCAATCAGGGGGCGGCAGTCAGCCAAAGAAAGCTTAGAGGTTAAGAGAGGGACACCAAGGAATTTGGGCGGGTAAGGCCCAAGCTGGAACCCCAAGGAGGATAGAATGTCAGTGGCAGAAGTAGGGGGCACATTTGAGAGGAAAAACATGCTTTTGGATGGGTTGAGGTGAAGCCTCGATAGCGAGGAGAAGTTATCAAGGCAGTCCTTTAAGATGGAAATAGAATGAAGGTCCCCATGACAGAACATTAAAAGGTCGTCGGCAAAGCATAAGTGAGTTAGGTTAAGGTTCTTGGTCTTCTAATGGAACTTGAAGCCAGAAGAGTCAGCCGCCTTTGAGAGCATGAGAGAGAGGACTTCCATCACTATTACGAACAGGCAAGGGGATAGAGGGTCCCCTTGACGTAGACCCTTAGCACCATTAAAGTAACCATAAAGACCACCATTAACCTTAACAGAACAGGAAGCCGAAGAAATGCATACTTTTATCCAGAAGATGAATTTGGGAGGAAACTTGAAGAGTTTTAAGGATTCAAAAATAAACTCCCAAGAGACAGAGTCAAAATCTTTTTTCAGATCAATCTTCAGTGCACATCGAGCCGGCCCCGAGTCCCGGTGATAGTTTCTAAAAAGCTCCTGGGCTAATAGGATATTGTCCCTTATTCGCCTTCCCGGGGCAAACGCAGCTTGGAATGGAGAGATGATTCTGGGAAGGATATCTTTAAGTCTATTAACCAGAATTTTTGATATGCATTTATAAGTGGTGTTGCAGCATGAGATGGGCCTATAATCCGACATGAAAGAAGGGTTGGCCACCTTAGGAACAAGGACAATGGCAGTGGAATTGGTCCCTCTTAAAAGGCATCCATGAAGAAAAAAGGATTTAACAGCTTGTGTGAAGACCGGACCAACAATGCTCCAGCAGGAAAGAAAAAAGTTGACATTGAAACCATCGGGGCCAGAGCTTTTATTTTGCTTCAGCTCTTTAAGAGTGGTAAGAATAATCTCATCAGAGACCTCTCTTTTAAGGGCAATAGCTTCCGAATGGGAGATAACACCTCGTGGGGGGGACACCAAGCTGTGGAGGTGGGAGGGATTAGAGAAAACGGAACATCCTAGAAGAGATCGAAAATGGTTAACAGCAATATTTTGAACCTCCTGTTGGCCACTCATGAGTTGCCCTGTCGAATTTTCAATGGAGAGGATCTTATTGTGGTTCCATCTAGCTTTAACTTGATTGAAGAAAAAACCCGAGTTTCTGTCCCCTTCTTTTAGCCATTGAATTATGGACTTTTGTTTCAGAAATAAATTCCTCATTACGAAGAGCATCCCATAGGCTATCCGTTTGGGATTTTTGTAAATCCAGTAAGGATAAGTCATAAGGGTCACTGGAAATAGCAAGCTGTGTTGCATGAAGTCGATCCCTAGGCTGCTTCACATTCTCAGAAACACTACAATGATTTTTGTTAAGGCTAATGAGAGCCTTCTTAACTGAGTGGAGTTTGCTAGACAAAATCTGAAGAGGATCTCCAATAGCAAAACAGTTCCAAGCCTCACTCACCACATTCTGAAAGTTTTCCAGTAGCAACATGAAGTTAAAAAATTGGAACGGTTTAGGAATACGTGGCAGAGTCAGACCAGATTGAACAATGGCCGGGCAGTGGTCAGAGAGGTCACGAGGGGCAAAAATGGCCTGGGAGAGGGAGAAATTTTGGAGCCAAACATGGTTGACCATAACTCTATCCAGTTTTCTATAGATAGGGTTCCGGAGATGAGAATCCCACCAAGTGTGAAAGGGGCCAACGGCACGCAGGTCGACCAAAGAAAGTGACTCAACACAATCCTTGAAGTCTTGCATTCCACCATCCCAGATTTCGTTACCCCCATTGATCTCAGACAAATGAAGGACTTCATTAAAATCCCCAAGAATGCACCATGGAAAGTCGGAGGGGATGTGAATGGCACATAACTCACTCCAAAGGATTTTTCTGTCAGCTATGGTATTAAGGCCATAGATGATCGAAACAAAAAATTGGATATTAAGATCCAATAGCAAAACACTACAGTGGATAAGTTGAGCAGATTTTGCAATAACAGAAACATCCCAAATGTCAGGATTCCAACCTATCCAAATTCTCCCATTATCATGGTACTCATAGTTGAATAACCATTTCCATTTCTTGCAGATAGCTTGAGCAACAAAATTGGAGTTGGGAGCTTTGACCCGAATTTCGATGAGGCCAACAAAAGAGATAGCGAATTTATTTATTAAATCCTTAACACTGGCCTGTTTGGCCCTACTATTTACACCTCTAATATTCATAGAGCAAAAATTAATCATAAATGATTAAATGATTAAGCTGGAAGAGTGAGGTATCCCCCCCCCCCCTCCCCCCTTTACTCTTCTTCTTTGCAACCTGTCCAGGATCAAATTGGCTGCGAGCTTTATGTTTCAGGTCTTTTCCTTCTTTTTCATCCACAATCTTAAGTTTTCCTACCAGGGGGTTAGGAGAAGGGGAGGCATCCGAATCTGAGATACAATTAACAAGAGTCCCTGCAACCGGAGATAAGGGGCTGAAGAAGTTAGAAGCCGGTTCAGGGGCGTGAGCAGCTGCTAAAATAGTAGAATGAAGGTCAGAATTAGGCTTAGGGCCTTTAGCAACAAAGGTCCAGTTCTCATCATGATTAGTCTGGGGCATCTCCACAATCGAGAGGGCGGGAGCTAAAGGAACAGGCTCAGGGGCAACAGAAGAGGGGCCAGGGGGAGCGGCACTATCCTTTGGGACCCATCTGAAGTTAGAGTTAGGGCAGCGAGTGAGGGAATGGCCAAAAGCTTTGCAGAAATAGCAAAATAAAGGCTTATTCTAGTAATCCACCCTGACCGTAACAACCTCGTCCGAGAGAGTGTCCTCATCCAAAACAATGACTTCAAGACTATCGGGAAGATTGGATGCAGAAGATATTTTAATGCAAACCTTGGCAAAGGACATGGGCTCCAGCTTTTCTGTAAGCTTGTCTACAAAAAGAGGTTTGCCAATACCACTAGCAAGGTAGCTAAGACCAGCAGGGGAGAGATAAGAAAGAGGGACGTTATGGAATTTAACCTAGACTGGAGCTTTATTGCAGGTTTTAAAGTGGAAATCCATTCCTTCTTTCCACTGTTTGAGGCAAAGCAGTTTGTTTGAAATGTACTAAGGGCCAAGAGCCAGAACATTATCTCGTTCCTGAGGGCATGAGAATTTGATCACGAAAAAACCCTTGTCTTGCAGAAAAACTTTTTGTAGCCCATACTTGTCCCATAGTTTATGAATACTTTCCTCTACCATCTTAAATGGTAATCTGGAGTTAAGGAAGCTTCCCACCAAACAAGAGTTCCATAAGAAGTTTCCTAGAATGAGAACCTTGGATGGAGGCTTAATCCGAATAGTCCCGTTTTCAGAGGGCGGAGGGGGAGGGAAATAGTCCAACTTGAAACTGTTCTTCGACTCTCCTTTAGCAACGACCTCGCTCCAAGTCGCCTTAGGAACAGGGGGAACCGAAAGACTATTACCCAGGATTTCGCAAAAAGTAGCCCCCTCTTTCGAAGTTAAACCAGCAAAACTAGCTTGGCCAGATGCACCACCTCCGTCTTTAACCTTATCTTTTTCCCCTGCCAAAAGAGGCATGCCAGCAAGCTCTATCGTGGTTGGGCTCAAAGCAGAATCCTTCCCTACGCCCAACCCAGAGACCGGTGCTATCACGTTCAACTCCGAGACAGATTCCCGTTGGGGGCTTTTAACAAACATGTCATATTCATCCACTGTTCTGGTAAATTTACCCTTACTAGCGAAATCATTAACCTGCTTGACAGAGAAGCCTTGAGCAACAATAAAGTTCATTAGAGTGTTGCACTTAGAACGCTCCTCAGTTGCGTCAATCCGACCTTGATGGGAGAGAGCCTGAGCTGCTTTGAAAATATCAGTCATAGAGGGACCCAACTGAGCCCCTAGACCGTCGTCAGCAACACTGTTAGCCTCAGAGTCAGAAGAGCTTTCCGTTCCGACCTTAGTCTCAACGGGACAGGGGACTGATTCAGCCATAGCTGAATCAACAATCAAAGGGGAGTTAGGCTGAGAGACCCCAAACTCAGCAAAGAAGTCCCTAGAAACGCTACTGACCGAGTTTCCAGCCAAGAGATGGGAGAAATCGACCATGACTCAGGAAGAGTAGAGGAGAAGAAGCGAAGAGTAGCGAAGGGAGCAAGAGGAAAGAGAACTGAAGGGTACGTGGGAGAGGTTGGAGACAGAGGTAAGAGTCGGACAGAGGAGAAAGGAGGCGGGGCGGGAGGGAGCCAAAATGGAAAACAGAAAAAATAGGTAAGGACGGAAAAATTATATGGGGTTGGGCGGGGGACAGAAATAGAAATAAAGAGTTAACGGTAAAAGAAAAAAATAGTAGAAGAGGGATTAACGGAGGAAGGGTTTTAGAGAGAAGGGAGATAAAAACCTAGAGAGAGAAAACTAACCCATGACTCGAGCGCTCCTCAGAGACTTTTTTATTATTTCATTTGTTTTCTAAAATTATTAAAAAAAGAGATGATTATGAGTCCTATTACTTCATTCTAATTTGATTAGCATCAAAAGGAACATTCCATGACTATCACATTAAAAACGATGTGTACATCTCAATCAAGTCTTGATTTAGGTGAAAACTTCTTATTGTTTCATTGGTTCCTTCAAATTATCAAAGAAAGAGGTGATTATGAGTCCTATGACTTCTTTCTATTTAGATTAGCATTAAATGGAGCAAGCCTATCAATAGATAGCGCCTTTAAAATGATCCGTACATCTCACACAAGTCTTCATTTAGGGAGACCTTCTTATTGTTTCATTAGTTCTCACAAATTGTCAAAATATAGGTAATTATGAGTCATATTACTTCGTTCTAGTTGAAATTAGCATCAAAAGGAGCAATCCAATCAATATCGCATCCGAAACGATGCGTAGATCTCACACAAGTCTTCATTTAGGGAGACCTTCGTATTGTTTCATTGGTTGTATCAAATTTACAAAGAAAGAGGTGATTAAGAGTTGTATTACTTCGTTCTACTTTGATTAGCGTTAAAAGGAGAAATCCATGACTATGGCGTTCAAAACCATGCGTACATCTCACACAAGTTTTCATTTAGGGAGACCTTATTGTTTTATTGGTGTTCTAAAATTGTAAAAGAAATAGGTGATTAGGAGTTCTATAACTTCGTTCTTGTTTGATTAGCATCAACAGGAGCAATTCCATGACTATCGCGTTCAAAACCATGCATACATCTCACACAACTCTTCATTTAAGGAGACCTTCTTATTGTTTCATTGGTTCTCTAAAATTGTCAAAGAAAGAGGTGATTAGGAGTTCTATTACTTCGTTCTAATATGATTAGCATCAAAAGGAGCAATCCCATGACTATCGCGTTGAAAACGATGCGTACTACATCTCACACAAGTCTTGATTTAGGAAGACCTTCTTATTGTTTCATTGCTTTTCTCAAATTGTCAATGAGAAAGGTTTTTATGGGTCCTATGACTTCGTTCTAGTTTGATTTGCATTAAAAGGAGCAATCCTATCACTAGTGCCTTCAAAACGATCCGTACATCTCACACAAGTCTTCATTTAGGAAGACCTTCTTATTGTTTCATTTGTTCTCTCAAATTGTAAAAATATAGGTGATTATGAGTCCTATTACATCGTTCTAGTTGAAGATAGAATCAAAAGGAGCAATCCCATCACTATCGCGTCCAAAACGATGCGTAGATCTCACACAAGTCTTCATTTAGGGAGACCTTCATATTGTTCCATTGGTTGTTTCAAATTTACAAAGAAAGAGGTGATTAAGAGTTGTATTAATTCATTCTACTTTGATTAGCGTCAAAAGGAGAAACACATGACTATCGCGTTCAAAACTATGCGTACATATCACACAAGTCTTCATTTAGGGAGACCTTCTTATTATTTCATTGGTGCTCCAAAATTGTCAAAGAAAGAGGTGATTTGGAGTCCTATAACTTTGTTCTAGGTTGATTAGCATCAAAAGGAGCAATCCCATGACTATCTCGTTCAGAACGATGCATACATCTCACACAAGTCTTTATTTAAAGAGACTTTCTTATTGTTTTATTTGTTCTCTAAAATTATCAAAGAAAGAGATGATTATGAGTCCTATTATTTTGTTCTAATTTGATTAGCATCAAAAGGAGCATTCCATGACTATCACGTTAAAAACGATGTGTACATCTCACACAAGTCTTGATTGAGGGGTGAACTTCTTATTTATTTATTTTTTGCTAAAATTAGACTGAATTAAAATTAAAAGGTGTTACAAACCTCATGGGAAAAACCCCAATCAGACAATAGCGTAGACTGGACAAGCCCTATGATGTTATGACTATTGAAGAACCAAAGGCCGAACAGCCAAGAACAAGAAGCAACAAACAAACACAGCTGCACACAGCAGTTGTAGAATCCAGACAGCAAAGCCAAACATTATTCTGTAAACAGCAGCTTAACCAGTCAAGACAGTGGGTCCAGCAAAAACTGCTTCAGCAAAAGCAAAGCTACAGCAGCAGAATGCAAGCTTCAGCAGCAGCACGGAAACCCAGTCGACCCAACATGAACAGAAAATAGCAGAGCAGCAAGCGGGATAACCCAGCCAAGCAAAACCTGCAGCAACCAAAAGGACCAAATAGATTTCCGGCAACATAAATAGCAACAGTAGCACCTACAGCAAACTGGCCCAAGACAGACCAAACCAACTGCCAAAAACCAGCGAATCACCAGCAGAACTGCAGCAACAGCAGCAGAAATCCCAGATCCAACAGCAAACGAACTGGGAAAAGAAAATTCACAACAGCAGAAACAACAAACCATACAACATCTGCCAGGAAGAGAACTTCTTATTGTTTCGTTGGTTCCCTCAAATTATCAAAGAAAGAGATGATTATGAGTCCTATGACTTATTTCTATTTAGATTAGCATTAAATTGAGCAATCCTATCAATAGCGCCTTCAAAATGATTCGTACATCTCACACAAGTCTTCATTTAGGGATACCTTCTTATTGTTTCATTAGTTCTCACAAATTGTCAAAAAATAGGTGATTATAAGTCATATTACTTTGTTGTAGTTGAAATTAGCATCAAAAGGAGCAATCCAATAAATATCGTGTCCAAAACGATGCGTAGATCTGACACAAGTCTTCATTTAGGGAGACCTTCATATTGTTTCATTGGTTGTATCAATTTTACAAAGAAAGAGGTGATTAAGAGTTGTATTACTTCGTTCTACATTGATTAACGTTAAAAGGAGAAACCTATAGAGGGCTCCAAGTAGGGTAGAGAGAGAAGCTCCTCCTTCTCTCTAGGAAACCCCCCCTCTCCCCACCACTCCTTCCGTCCATTCTCTTCTTCGCGCCCAGTTTCCCCTCCTCACGCCCAGTTTCCCATCCATTCTGCGGCCCACCCGTCTTTCGAATCTGATCTGGATGGGTTGGGATGTTTGGGTCTGGTTTGAGCTTTGTGGCTGAAGTGTTTGGTGGACTCTCCATCTAAGTTCAAACACCCTCCTTTCTCCCTCTTTACTCCTTTTCGGCCCACCCATTCTACCTTCTCCCTTTCTTTTGCCTTTTCTTGACTCTATTTTGGAGCCTAACCGATAACTCGTTGAGGGTCTTAACCAGAAAGCTATTTTTCACCTTTTTTGGCAAAGTTCGGTGGCCTTAGGTGTATGGTTTTTCTTGTCTCTGTTAGTATGGGATTTCGACAGCGGTTTGAAGGGTCCTGGTTATTTTGGATCTGGTAGGTGTTCTTCGGCGTTTGCAACCGGCCCACCTGGCTTCCCTCCTGTTCCTCCTTACGGCCCACCATTTCTTCTATATAAAGTCATGATCTATTCGGTTGGTTTGTTTGGGTTGGGTCTTTCAGATCTTGTTGCTCGTCTGTGCTGAATGGGTTTTGGTTATTGTTTGGTTCTGTTGGCGGATGTGCCGATCATTTGTTTTGGCTGGTTATGGGTATATGTTGTTATTGATTATTTCTTTCATACTCATATCTGGTGTTCTTCTCATATTTTTTGGTCTTACCGGTTACTATCGAGGGGTTTGTGGGTTTCCAATCTGCTTCATGTGTGTTTCATTTTGATTATTTTTCCATGTTTAGATTGGTTATTGTGGCTGAATAATCCTTGGATCTTTTCAGCAGATTGGGTTGTATGATCTGGTATGGAGGCTTGGGTCAAGGATTCATTGTGTCCTTAATCTGATCTTGCTTTGCCCTTTATGGAACATGGGTCCATGGGTTTCCGATCTGTCCTATGGGTTTTACGTCCTATTTCTTTAATGTACAGATTAGGATGATTTCGTTCCATCATTTTCTATGTTCATCCTTTGTTCATAGCTTTTGAATGAATGAAGGTTTTTGATCTGGTTGCTGTGCCGGGGTTTTTCCGGTTGGTTTTTGATCTGGTTCTATACTTTCCATTAATTGATCTTCTCGCTTTTTATTATTCATTTCTTTTAATCAATTCTTGGTGTTTTGGTTTTGCTGAGTCTTTGATCTGATTCCCTCGCCGGAATTTATGGTGCTTTAACCGGCTGTGTTGGTGGACTGTTTTCCGGCTGTCGGCAGTGTCTTTGCTGGGTAGGTTTTCCGGTGGGTGATGCCGTCTTGGGCTAAGTGCTGCTGTCCTTGGGTTGCTTGTCCTTGGGTTGCTCTTGGGCAATGTGTTTGATTGGGGCCCACGAGAGTTCTTCATATTTCAAAGCTGATGATGCTTTTGCTGAATTAGTTGGCCATGTGTGCAAATCGTGGGCAGCTGGAGATGACTCGAGGGGCCCACACAATTTTAAATTTCAAACTTGGAAGTGGGCCCATGGGTTTCTAATTTCAAATTTCTAATGTGGGTGATTTCCTGCTACCTTATTTTGCCTCGTGTGCATGTGGGCTCAAACTCGATTTTGGGA
Organism: Panax stipuleanatus; assembly: GCA_020205555.1. Classification (NCBI taxonomy): domain Eukaryota; kingdom Viridiplantae; phylum Streptophyta; class Magnoliopsida; order Apiales; family Araliaceae; genus Panax; species Panax stipuleanatus. Next base: position 48,582,787 of record CM035118.1, on the reverse strand, counting down.
TTGGACATGTACAGGGCACGCGGCTGCTATATGGGATCTCCTATGTTTTGATGTAACTAATTGTCCTTTGATAATTTAGTTGTTTCCTTTTACCTAGCCTCGGGGTATGAGGCATTATGGTTTTTAGGTTAGGTAAATTGGTTTCCTAGTCTTTTCTAGGTGTTTTACTCCTCTCGGGAGAAGAGGTCTATGTTATGATCTTCATTGTAATATCCTAAGTTTTTGCTTTTAATATACAAACAAATTTAGCCAAAAAAAAAAAGAAGAAGGAGAAACCCATGATTGTGGCGTTCAAAACCATGCGTACATCTCACACAAGTCTTCATTTAGGGAGACCTAATTGTTTCATTGGTGTTCTAAAATAGTCAAAGAAATAGGTGATTAGGAGTACTATAACTTCGTTCTTGTTTGATTAGCATCAAAAGGACCAATTCCATGACTATCGCGTTCAAAATCATGCATACATCTCACACAAGTCTTCATTTAAGGAGACGTTCTTATTGTTTCATTGGTTCTCTAAAATTGTCAGAGAAAGAGGTGATTAGGAGTTTTATTACTTCATTCTAATATGATTAGCATCAAAAGGAGCAATCCCATGACTATCGCGTTAAAAACAATGCGTAGTACATCTCACACAAGTCTTGATTTAGGAAGACCTTCTTATTGTTTCATTGGTTTTCTCAAATTGTCAATGAAAGAGGTTTTTATGAGTCTTATGACTTCGTTCTAGTTTTATTTGCATCAAAAGGAGCAATCCTATTGCTAGCGCCTTCAAAACGATCCGTACATCGCACACAAGTCTTCATTTAGGAAGACCTTTTTATTATTTCATTAGTTCTCTCAAATTATAAAAATATAGTTGATTATGAGTCATATTACATCGTTCTAGTTGAAATTAGAATCAAATGGAGCAATCCCATCACTATCGCGTCCAAAACGATGCGTAGATCTCACACAAGTCTTCATTTAGGGAGACCTTCTTATTGTTTCATAGGTTGTTTCAAATTTACAAAGAAAGAGATGATTAAGAGTTGTATTACTTCGTTCTACATTGATTAGGGTCAAAAGGATAAACCCATGACTATTGCGTTCAAAACCATGCGTACATCTCACACAAGTCTTCATTTAGGGAGACTTTCTTATTATTTCATTGGTGCTCTAAAATTTTCAAAAAAAGAGGTGATTAAGTGTCCTATTACTTCGTTCTAGTTTGATTAGCATCAAAAGCAGCAATCCCATGACTATCGCGTACAAAACGATCCGTACATCTCACACAAGTCTTCATTTAAGGAGACTTTCTTATTGTTTCATAATTTCTCTAAAACTATCAAAGAAAGAGGTGATTATGAGTCCTATTACTTCGTTCTAATTTGATTTGCATCAAAAGAAGCAATCTCATGACTATCGCGTTAAAAACGATGTGTACATGTCACACAAGTCTTGATTTAGGGGAGATTTTCTTATTGTCTCATTTTTTTTGTTAACCGAGAGTATCCCGACCGCAGTCGGACTATATCTCTCAGACCCGGGTCAGCCTTGTCATACGATCTTACGCCCGCGTCCCCGTTGCCACACAAAATTATTACTTATTTCTCACACTTATTGTAGGCGGGGATCGATCTCAAGATGTTCGGGTTTACGGCTCACCCCAGGTCGAAGCTTACCGCTTCTTATTGTCTCATTGGTTCTCTCAAATTGTCAAAGAAAAGGTGATTATGAGTACTATGACTTCTTTCTATTTAGATTAGCTTTAAAAGGAGCAATCTTATCCCTAGGGAGACCTTATTATTTCATTAGTTTTCTCAAATTATCAAAATATAGGTGACTATGAGTCTTATTACTTCGTTCTAGTTGAAATTAGCATTAAAATGAGTAATCCAATCACTATCGCGTCCAAGACGATGCGTAGATCTCACACAAGTCTTCATTTAGGGAGACCTTCATATTGTTTCATTGGTTGTTTCAAATTTACAAAGAAAGAGGTGATTAAGAGTTGTATTACTTCGTTCTAAATTGATTAGCATAAAAGGGAGAAACCCATTACTATCGCGTTCAAAACCATGCGTACATCCCACACAAGTCTTCATTTAGGAAGACCTTATTGTTTCATTTGTGTTCTATAATGTGGTCAAAGAAAGAGGTGTTTACGAGTCCTATAACTTCGTTCTAGTTTGATTAGCATCAAAGTAGCTATTCCATGACTATCGCGTTCAAATCGATGTGTATATCTCACACAAGTCTTCATTTAAGGAGACCTTATTGTTTGATTGGTTCTCTAAAATTGTCAAAGAAAAAGGTGATTAGGAGTCCTATTAATTTGTTCTAATATGATTAGCATCAAAAGGAGCAATCCCATGACTATTGCGTTAAAAACGATGCATAATACATATCACACAAGTCGTGATTTAGAAAGACCTTATTGTTTCATTGGTTTTCTCAAATTGTCAATAAAAGAGGTTTTTATGAGTCCTATATGACTTCGTTCTAGTTTGATTTGCATCAAAGGAGCAATCCTATCACTATTGCCTTTAAAACGATCCGTACATCTCACACAAGTCTTCATTTAGGAAGACCTTCTTATTGTTTCATTAGTTCTCTCAAATTATAAAAATATAGGCACACTTTTTGGCCATCCACGAGGGCTACTCGGTGGATAGGTTGGCACAGATATTTCAGCAGGAGATTGTTAGACTTCATGGTACTTCGGTGTCTATTGTTTCGGATCGGGATCCACGATTCACTTCACGATTCTGGAAAGGGTTTCAACGAGCTTGGGCTACTCGGCTCAACTTCAGTATTGCTTTCCATCCGCAGACCGATGGGCAATCTGAACGGACCATTCAAACGTTGGAGGACATGTTGAGGTCTTGTGCACTTGAGTGGTCAGGTAATTGGGATGATTATCTGAGCCTAGTTGAGTTTGCATATAACAATAGTTGGCATGCAAGTATTGGGATAGCTCCATTTGAGGTGTTGTATGGTAGGAAGTGTCGGGCACCAACTTGTTGGGATAAGGTTGGCGAGAGAGCCATAGAAGGGCCTGAGTTAGTTCAAATCACTACGGAGAAGGTAGCGGTGGCTAAGGAGAAATTGAAGTCGGCTCAATCACGGCAGAAGAGTTATGCTGATAAGCATAGGAGGACCTTAGAGTTTGAACCTAGTGAGCATGTGTTCCTAAAAGTTTCTCCTTGGAAGAGTATTCGACGATTTGGTCTAAAAGGGAAGCTTAGTCCGCGTTATATTGGCCCATTCGAGATTCTGGAGAGGGTTGATGAGGTTGCATATCGGTTAGCTTTGCCTCCACAGCTAGCTGTGCACAATGTGTTCCATGTATCGGTGTTGAAGAGTTATAAATATCATCCGTTGCATGTGGTGCAATATCTGTTCGATAAGATTCGTGATGATCTTACTTGTGTGGAGCAAGCCGAGGCGATTTTGGATCGTCAAGAGCGGGTTATGAGGAGGAAGACAATTCTGTTCGTCAAGGTTTTGTGGAGAAACCATTCGGAGCGAGAGGCTACATGGGAGATGGAGGAGTCTAATTCGAGCGGAATATCCTCATCTTTTTGATAATTAGGTTCGTTCTTTTCTTTTGATTCCGGGGACGGAATCCTTTTAAGGGGTAGGTGATGTAATACCCGAAAAAAAAAACATTTAACTTTAGATTTTTTTAAAAATATTTTAAGTGGACCTTGTCTTTTATTTGGGTTTGTCTTTTTATATTTAATTGGGCTTTTCTTGTGTTTGGGTCAAATTGTATTTAATTTATGTGAACTATAATAAATATGGATTTCATTAATTTGGGCCTTTAAACTTAATGGGTCTAACTTATATTTGTGTGTGTATAAAATCCTAGTATAATTAGGGGAAATAATAAGATATATATATAATAAATAAAACCTAAACCACATATAGTGTAACCTACCTTTGTTCTGTTCGTCTGAAAAAAGAAGAAGAAGAAGAGGCTGCCGTTGAACCGAAGAAGAGAAAGAGTTGTGATCGTGAGATTTAATTAGCCTATTGAAGAAATAAAAAAAAAGGTGCCTTCCTTTCTTTTTGCTTTTATGTGTATCATTAGTTATTGGGACATATCAGTCTAATAGTGTAATCAATAGTACTCTGGAGTATATATATGTTTCACTTTTCGCATGTAAGAGTTAATATGAAGCTCATATGAAAAGAAAAAAGAAAAGAAAAGAAAAAAACAAATTCGTTATTATCAATGAGTAAGCTACTATAATACAACAGGAGGTATATATATAGACATCAAGTATTATGATTGGCATATATATATTAAGCTATTAAGGATATTGATTGGGCAAATAAAAAGAAAAATGATTAAAAGATTAATTATAATTTAATTTGAGTTGTATTGTATTGTAAAATTTATGTAATTGGGGAATTTAATTTCATGTTAATATAAACTATAATTATTAAGTAACTTATAATTGCATTATTATTATTTTTTTATTAGTTCGGACGGAAGAAGTTTAACGAATAATATTTGGAATTATAATCTGGGTATTACATTGCTTAATCCAGGTACGGATTCCGTACTCTTTCAGCGATTCTTTTATTAAATTTAATTTGTTCGTTTTGTTTCTGGTTTCGAGATTGGTTATTGTTTCCCATAATTGTTCATTCTCAAATTCTTGTGATATAGTTTCGTCTTGGAATTGATACTTAGAACTCGTGTTTGTACTCTTGAATTGGGTTAACATATTTAGTGTTTATTTTAATCTTTTAGAGATGTACATGTTAACGTATCTTTGGAGTTCCTATTTATTTTTGTTTTGTTGTTACATGTACATACTAGAACCCCTTGTGTTAATATTGTGTCGCATGTGTTGTGACATGATATTATTATTAGAATATAACGTAGGGTATACCTGAGCTATAACTACCTGTGGGGGTACCACAGGCACGTCCTCTTGGCACCGAGGCATGACACCTTCCGTGGCGGTGTGATCAGTCTACGGCGTCTCCGTTTTGTGCTCCGGTGGGAGTTGGCCATTTGGTGTTTTGTTGTGGGAGGCGTATGGGTCGACCCTAGTTTTCTGTTCTGTTCTGTTCTGTTCTGCGGAGTGGGAAGTTTGTGCCAAACACGCCTTTCGATTTTACATACATTTGGATTCGTGGTCCAATGTGTGTGACTTGCCTGTGTGGCATTATTTAACTTGCCTGTGTGGCAAGGTATATTTCTGTTTTGTTTTGAGCTCAGTATGAAATAACACCCAGCCATTTGATTCAGCCTATTATTTCATTGTGTTAGTTTTGTTCGTTTCATTATTCTTGTATTCTATATCCGTACTAGGCGTTTGGCTCATGTTGTGTTTTTCCTCCGGCAGGTATTCAGGGGAATCAAGGGCAAGTGTGATGAGAGTCCCTTTCAATCCAATGGTCTAGGAATATTCTGTTTAGGCTGGACATATTAATTTCTTTGGAGTTGTAATAATTATTTCAGATTATGATTTGGGCCAGTTTGGCATTTATTCTGGTTTGACCTTATTGATATTTATTAGTTTTAAATACTATTCTTTTGTGGTTTAGAGCTTTAGTATTATTTTCTGTAGTTCTGTTGTGTTTTGAGTAATCTCCCTTTCTATTTCGGGAAGGGGGTGTTACAATATATGATTACATATATAAACATATCTTGGTTTAATTTTCCAATATAATTCTTAACAGAGAAAATTTGAACATATGTTTAAATAAACTCTGTGATTTCCAAAAATCCAATTAAGGCCATCTTAAATAAAATTGATCCTTTTAAATCATGATTATATATTATAAAACACGTTATCATCACATACCCATATAGATAAAATTATATCATAACCCAATTGGAAAACCCAATTTCACAGAAAACTTAAAAGTACGTATTTAAGAAATCTTAATTTTGAAAATTTAAAAGAAGAATTACCCTTTAGTAGTGAAGATAAATCAAAGTTAACAACACAATGATCTCTCAATTCTTCCTTTCTCAATATCTCTCAATCTCTTCCTCTTTTTATCTCTGAATTTTTTTTGATATTTCTAAATGTTTCTCTGATAATGGAATAGTATTTCTAAGTGTTTCTCTGATAATGCATTAAATAGAGCAATCCTATCACTAGGGCCTTCAAAACGATCCGTACATCTCACACAAGTCTTCATTTAGGGAAACCTTCTTATTATTTTATTAGTTCTCACAAATTGTCAAAATATACGTGATTATGAGTCATATAACTTCGTTCTTGTTTGATTAGCATCAAAAGGAGCAATTCTATGACTATCGCATTCAAAACCATGCGTACATCTCACATAAGTCTTCGTTTATGGAGACCATCTTATTGTTTCAATGGTTCTCTAAAATTGTCAAAGAAAGAGGTGATAAGGAGTTCTATTACTTCGTTCCAATATGATTAGCATCAAAAGGAGCAATCCCATTACTATCGCGTTAAAAACGATGCGTAGTACATCTCATAAAACTTAATTTAGGAAGACCTTCTTCTTGTTTCATTGGTTTTCTCAAATTATCAATGAATGTGGTTTTTATGAGTCCTATGACTTCGTTCTAGTTTGATTTGCATCAAAAGGAGCAATCCTATCACTAGTGCCTTCAAAATAATCCGTACATCTCACACAAGTATTCATTTAGGAAGACCTTTTTATTGTTTCATTAGATCTCTCAAATTGTAAAAATATAGGTGATTATGAGTCCTATTACATCGTTCTAGTTGAAGATAGAATCAAAAGGAGAAATCCCATCAGTATCGCGTCCAAAACGATACGTAGATCTCACACATTTCTTCGTTTAGGGAGACCTTCAAATTATTCCATTAGTTGTTTCAAATTTACAAAAAAAGAGGTGATTAAGAGTTGTATTGCTTCGTTCTACTTTGATTAGCGTCAAAAGGAGAAACCCATGACTATCACGTTCAAAACCATGCGTACATCTCACACAAGTCTTCATTTAGGGAGACCTTTGTTATTATTTCATTGGTGCTCTAAAATTGTCAAAGAAAGAGGTGATTAGGAGTCCTATAACTTTGTTCTAGTTTGATTAGCATCAAAAGGAGCAATCCCATGACTATCGCATTCAAAACGATGCGTACATCTCACACAAGTCTTTATTAAAGAGAATTTCTTATTGTTTCATTGGTTCTCTAAAATTATCAAAGAAAGAGATGAATTTGAGTCCTATTACTTCGTTCTAATTTGATTAGCATTAAAAGGAGCATTCCATGACAATCGCGTTAAAAACGATGTGTACATCTCACACAAGTCTTGATTTTGGGGGAGAACTTATTATTGTTTCATTGGTTCCCTCAAATTATCTAAGAAAGAGATGATTATGAGTCCTATGACTTCTTTAAATTTAGATTAGCATTAAATGGAGCATTCCTATCACTAGCGCCTTTAAAACGATCCGCACATCTCACACAAGTCTTAATTTAGGAAGACCTTATTGTTGTTTCATTAGTTCTCATAAATTGTCAAAATATAGGTGATTATGAGCCATATTACTTTGTTCTAGTTGAAATTAGCATCAAAATGAGCAATCCAATCAATATCGCGTCCAAAACGATGCGTAGATCTCACACAAGTCTTCATTTAGGGAGGCCTTCATATTGTTTCATTGGTTGTATCAAATTTACAAAGAAAGAGGTGATTAAGAGTTGTATTACTTCAGTTCTACATTGATTAGCGTTAAAAGGAGAAACCCATGACTGTGGCGTTCAAAAATTGTCAAAGAAAGAGGTGATTAGGAGTCCTATAACTTCGTTCTTTCTTGATTAGCATCAAAAGGAGCAATTCCATGACTATCGCATTCAAAACCATGCGTACATCTCACACAAGTCTCCACTTAAGGAGACCTTCTTATTGTTTTAATGGTTCTCTAAAATTATCAAAGAAAGAGGTGATAAGGAGTTCTATTACTTCGTTCCAATATGATTAGCATCAAAAAGAGTAATCCCATGATAATCGCGTTAAAAACGATGCGTAGTACATCTCACACAAGTCTTGATTTAAGAAAACCTTCTTATTGTTTAATTTGTTTTCTCAAATTGTCAATGAAAGTTTTTTTTATGAGTCCTATGACTTCGTTCTAGTTTGATTTGCATCAAAAGGAGCAATCCTATCACTAGTGCCTTCAAAATGATCTGTACATCTCACACAAGTATTCATTTAGGAAGACCTTATTGTTTCATTAGTTCTCTCAAATTATAAAAATATAGGTGATTATGAGTCCTATTACATCGTTCTAGTTGAAGATATAATCAAAAGGAGCAATCCCATCACTATCGCGTCCAAAATGATGTGTAGATCTCACACATTTCTTCATTTCAGGAGACCTTCATATTGTTCCATTGGTTGTTTCAAATTTACAAAGAAAGAGGTGATTAAGAGTTGTATTACTTCATTCTACTTTCATTAGCGTCAAAAGGAGAAACCCATGACTATCACGTTCAAAACCATACGTACATCTCACACAAGTCTTCATTTAGGGAGACCTTCTTATTATTTCATTGGTGCTCTAAAATTGTTAAAGAAAGAGGTGATTAGGAGTCCTATAACTTCGTTCTAGTTTGATTAGCATCAAAAGGAGCAATCCCATGACTACGGCATTCAAAACGATGCGTACATCTCACACATGTCTTTATTTAAAGAGAATTTTTATTGTTTCATTGGTTCTCTAAAATTATCAAAAAAAGAGATGAATATGAGTCCTATTACTTCATTCTAATTTGATTAACAACAAAAGGAGCATTCCATGACTATCGCGTTAAAAACGATGTGTACATCTCACAAAAGTCTTGATTTAGGGGGAGAACTTATTGTTTCATTAGTTCCCTCAAATTATCAAAGAAAGAGGTGATTATGAGTCCTATGACTTCTTTCTATTTAGATTAGCATTAAATGGAGAAATCCTATCACTAGCGCCTTCAAACGATCCTTACATCTCACACAAGTCTTCATTTAGGAAAACCTTCTTATTATTTCATTAGTTCTCACAAATTGTCAAAATATAGGTGATTATGAGTCATATTACTTCGTTCTAGTTGAAATTAGCATCAAAAGGAGCAATCCAATCAATATCGCATCCAAAACGATGCGTAGATCTCACACAAGTCTTCATTTAGGGAGACCTTAATATTGTTTAATTGGTTGTATCAAATTTACAAAGAAAGAGGTGATTAAGAGTTGTATTACTTCGTTCTACTTTGATTGGCGTTAAAAGGAGAAACCCATGACTGTGGCGTTCAAAACCATGCGTACATCTCACACAAGTCTTCATTTAGGGAGACTTTACTGTTTCATTGGTGTTCTAAAATTATCAAAGAAAGAAGTGATTAGGAGTCCTATAACTTCGTTCTTGTTTGATTAGCATCAAAAGGAGCAATTCCATGACTATCGCGTTCAAAACCATGCGTACATCTCACACAAGTTTCCATTTAAGGAGACCTTCTTATTGTTTCAATGGTTCTCTAAAATTGTCAAAGAAAGAGGTGATAAGGAGTTCTATTACTTCGTTCTAATATGATTATCATAAAAAGGAGCAATCCCATGACTATCGCGTTAAAAACGATGCGTAGTTCATCTCATACAAGTCTTGATTTAGGAATACCTTCTTATTGTTTCATTGGTTTTCTCAAATTGTCAATGAAAGTTATTTTTATGAGTCTTATGACTTCGTTCTAGTTTGATTTGCATCAAAAGGAGCAATCCTATCACTAGTGCCTTCAAAATAATCCGTACATCTCACACAAGTATTCATTTAGGAAGACCTTTTTATTGTTTCATTAGATCTCTCAAATTGTAAAAATATAGGTGATTATGAGTTCTATTACATCGTTCTAGTTGAAGATAGAATCAAAAGGAGCAATCCCATTAGTATCGCATCCAAAACGATGCGTAGATCTCACACATTTCTTCATTTAGGGAGACCTTCAAATTATTCCATTAGTTGTTTCAAATTTACAAAAAAAGAGGTGATTAAGAGTTGTATTGCTTCGTTCTACTTTGATTAGCGTCAAAAGGAGAAACCCATGACTATCACGTTCAAAACCATACGTACATCTCACACAAGTCTTCATTTAGGGAGACCTTTGTTATTATTTCATTGGTGCTCTAAAATTGTCAAAGAAAGAGGTGATTAGGAGTCCTATAACTTCGTTCTAGTTTGATTAGCATCAAAAGGAGCAATCCCATGACTATCGCTATCAAAACGATGCGTACATCTCACACAAGTCTTTATTTAAAGAGACTTTATTATTGTTTCATTGGTTCTCTAAAATTTTCAAAGAAAGAGATGATTATGAGTTCTATTACTTCGTTATAATTTGATTAGCATGAAAAGGATTATTCCATGACTATCGCGTTAAAAACGATGTGTACATCTCACACAAGTCTTGATTTAGGGAAGAACTTATTATTATTTCATTGGTTCCCTCAAATTATCAAAGAAAGAGGTGATTATGTGTTCTATGACTTCTTTCTATTTAGATTAGCATTAAATGGAGCAATCCTATCACTAGCGCCTTCAAAACGATCCGTACATCTCACACAAGTCTTCATTTAGGGAGACCTTCTTATTGTTTCATTAGTTCTCACAAATTTTCAAAATATAGGTGATTATGAGTCATATTACATCGTTCTACTTGAAATTAGAATCAAAAGAAGCAATCTAATCAATATCGCGTCCAAAACGATGCGTAGCTCTCATACAAGTCTTCATTTAGGGAGACATTCATATTGTTTCGTTGGTTGTATCAAATTTACAAAGAAAGAGGTGATTAAGAGTTGTATTACTTTGTTCTACTTTGATTAGCGTTAAAAGGATAAACCCATGACTGTTGGTTTCAAAACCATGCGTACATCTCACACAAGTCTTCATTTAGGGAGACCTTATTGTTTCATTGATGTTCTAAAATTGTCAAAGAAAGAGGTGATTAGTAGTCCTATAACTTCGTTCTTGTTTGATTAGCATCAAAAGGAGCAATTCCATGACTATCGCATTCAAAACCATGTGTACATCTCACACAAGTCTTCATTTAAGGAGACCTTCTTTTTGTTTCATTGGTTTTCTAAAATTGTCAAAGAAAGAGGTGTAAGGACTTCGATTACTTCGTTCCAATATGATTATCATCAAAAGGAACAATCCCATGACAATTGCATTAAAAACGATGCGTAGTACATCTCACACAAGTCTTGATTTAGGAAGACATTCTTATTATCAATGAAAGTTGTTTTTATGAGTCCTAGACTTCATTCTAGTTTGATTTGCATCAAAAGGAGCAATCCTCTCACTAGAGCCTTCAAAACGATCCGTACATCTCACACAAATATTCATGCAGGAAGACCTTCTTATTGTCTCATTAGTTGTTTCAAATTTACAAATAAAGAGGTGATTAAGAGTTGTATTAGTTAATTCTACTTTGATTAGCGTCAAAAGGAGAAACCCATGACTATCACGTTCAAAACCATGCGTACATCTCACACAACTCTTCATTTAGGGAGACCTTCTTATTATTTCATTGGTGCTCTAAAATTGTCAAAGAAAGCTGTGATTAGGAGTCCATAACTTCGTTCTAGTTTGATTAGCATCAAAAGGAGCAATCCCATGACTATCGCGTTCAAAACGATACGTACATCTCACACAAGTCTTTATTTAAAGAGACTTTCTTATTGTTTCATTGGTTCTCTAAAATTTTCAAAGAAAGAGATGATTATGAGTCCTATTACTTCGTTCTAATTTGATTAGCATCAAAAGGAGCATTCCATAACTATCGCGTTAAAAACGATGTGTACATCTCACACAAGTCTTGATTTAGGGGAAAACTTATAATTGTTTCATTGGTTCCCTCAAATTATGAAAGAAAGAGGTGATTATGAGTCCTATGACTTCTTTATATTTAGATTAGCATTAAATGGAGCAATCCTATCACTAGCGCCTTCAAAACGACCAGTACATCTCACACAAGTCTTCATTTAGGGAGACCTTCTTATTGTTTCATTAGTTCTCACAAATTGTCAAAATATAGGTGATTATGAGTCATATTACTTCGTTCTAGTTGAAATTAGCATCAAAAGGTGCAATCCAATTAATATCATGTCCAAAACGATGCGTAGATCTCACACAAGTCTTCAGTTAGGGAGACCTTCATATTGTTTCAAAGGTTGTATCAAATTTACAAAGAAAGAAGTGATTAAGAGTTTTATTACTTCGTTCTACATTAATTAGCGTTAAAAGTAGAAACCCATGACTGTGGCGTTCAAAACCATGCGTACATCTCATACAAGTCTTCATTTAGGGAGACCTTATTGTTTCATTGGTGTTCTAAAATTGTCAAAGAAAGAGGTGATTAGGAGTCCTATAACTTCGTTCTTGTTTGATTAGCATCAATAGTAGCAATTCCATGACTATCGCGTTCAAAACCATGCGTACATCTCACACAAGTCTTCATTTAAGGAGACCTTCTGATTGTTTCAAGGGTTATCTAAAATTGTCAAAGAAAGAGGTGATAAGGAATTCTATTACTTCGTTCCAATATGATTAGCATCAAAAGGAGCAATCCCATAACTATCGCGTTAAAAACGATGCGTAGTACATCTCACACAAGTCTTGATTTAGGAAGACCTTCTTATTATTTCATTGGTTTTCTCAAATTGTCAATGAAAGTGGTTTTTATGAGTCCTATGACTTCGTTCTAGTTTGATTTGCATCAAAAGGAGAAATCCTATCACTAGTGCCTTCAAAACGATCCGTACATCTCACACAAGTATTCATTTATGAAGACCTTTTTGTTGTTTAATTAGTTTTCACAAATTGTAAAAATATAGGTGATTATGAGTCATATTACATCGTTCTAGTTGAAGATAAAATCAAAAGGAGCAATCTCATCACTATCGCGTCCAAAATAATGCGTAGATCTCACACATTTCTTTATTTAGGGAGGCCTTCATATTGTTCCATTGGTTGTTTCAAATTTACAAAGAAAGAGATGATTAAGAGTTGTATTACTTCGTTCTACTTTGATTAGCGTCAAAAGGAGAAACCCATGACTATCACGTTCAAAACCATGCGTGCATCTCACACAAGTCTTCATTTAGGGAGACCTTCTTATTATTTCATTGGTGCTCTAAAATTGTTAAAGAAAGAGGTGATTGGGAGTCTATAACTTTGTTCTAGTTTGATTACCATCAAAAGGAACAATCCCATGACTATCACGTTCAAAACGATGCGTACATCTCACACAAGTCTTTATTTAAAGAGACTTTCTTATTATTTCATTGGTTCTCTAAAATTATCAAAGAAAGAGATGATTATGAGTCCTATTACTTCGTTCTAATTTGATTAGAATCAAAAGGAGCATTCCATGACTATCGCGTTAAAAACGATGTGTACATCTCACACAAGTCTTGATTTAGGGGGAGAACTTATTATTGTTTCATTGGTTCCCTCAAATTATCAAAGAAAGGGGTGATTATGAGTCTTATGACTTCTTTTTATTTATATTAGATTAAATGGAGCAATCCTATCACTAGCGCCTTCAAAACGATCCGTACATCTCACACAAGTCTTCATTTAGGAAGACCTTCTTATTGTTTCATTAGTTCTCACAAATTGTCAAAATATAGGTGATTATGAGTCATATTACTTCGTTCTAGTTGAAATTAGCATCAAAATGAGCAATCCAATTAATATCACGTCTAAAACGATGCGTAGATCTCACACAAGTCTTCATTTAGGGAGACCTTCATATTGTTTCATTGGTTGTATCAAATTTACAAAGAAAGAGGTGATCAAGAGTTGTATTACTTCGTTCTACATTGATTAGCGTTAAAAGGAGAAACCCATGACTGTGGCGTTCAAAACCATGCGTACATCTCACACAAGTCTTCAATTAGGGAGACCTTATTGTTTCATTGGTGTTCTAAAATTGTCAAAGAAAGAGGTGATTAGGAGTCCTATAACTTCGTTCTTGTCTGATTAGCATCAAAAGGAGCAATTCCATGACTTTCGCTTTCAAAACCATGTGTACATCTCACACAAATCTTCATTTAAGGAGACCTTCTTATTGTTTCAATTGTTCTCTAAAATTGTCAAAGAAAGAGATGATAAGGAGTTCTATTACTTCGTTCCAATATGATTAGCATCAAAAGGGGCAATCCCATGACTATCGCGTTAAAAACGATGCGTAGTACATCTCACACAAGTTTTGATTTAGGAAGACCTACTTATTGTTTCATTGGTTTTCTCAAATTGTCAATGAAAGTGGTTTTTATGAGTCCTATGACTTCGTTCTAGTTTAATTTGCATCAAAAGGAGCAATCCTATCACTAGTGCCTTCAAAACGATCCGTACAACTCACACAACTATTCATTTAGGAAGACCTTCTTATTGTTTCATTAGTTTTCTCAAATTGTAAAAATATAGGTGATTATGAATCCTATTACATCGTTCTAGTTGAAGATAGAATCAAAAGGAGCAATCCCATCACTATCGCGTCCAAAACGATGCGTAGATCTCACACATTTCTTCATTTAGGGAGACCTTCATATTGTTCCATTGGTTGTATCAAATTTACAAAGAAAGAGGTGATTAAGAGTTGTATTACTTCGTTCTACATTGATTAGCGTTAAAAGGAGAAACCCATGACGGTGGCATTCAATACCATGCGTACATCTCACACAAGTCTTCATTTAGGAAGACCTTATTGTTTCATTGGTGTTCTAAAATTGTCAAAGAAAGAGGTGATTAGGGGTCCTATAACTTCGTTCTTGTTTGATTAGCATCAAAAGGAGCAAATCCATGACTATCGCGTTTAAAACCATGCGTACATCTACACAAGTCTTCATTTAAGGAGACCTTCTAATTGTTTCAATGGTTCTCTAAAATTGTCAAAGAAAGAGGTGATAAGGAGTTGTATTACTTCGTTCTAATATGATTAGCATGAAAAGGAGCAATCCTATGACTATCGCGTTAAAAACGATGCGTAGTACATCACACAAAAGTCTTGATTTGGGAAGACCTTCTTATTGTTTCATTGGTTTTCTCAAATTGTTAATGAAAGTGGTTTTTATGAGTCCTATGACTTCGTTCTACTTTGATTTGCATCAAAAGGAGCAATCCTATCACTAGTGCCTTCAAAACAACCCGTACATCTCACACAAGTAATCATTTAGGAAGACCTTCTTATTGTTTAATTAGGTCTCACAAATTGTAAAAATATAGGTGATTATAAGTTCTATTACATCGTTCTAGTCGAAGATAGAATCAAAAGGAACAATCCCATCACTATCGCGTCCAAAACGATGCGTAGATCTCACATATTTCTTCATTTAGGGAGACCTTCATATTGTTCCATTGGTTGTTTCAAATTTACAAAGAAGGAGGTGATTAAGAGTTGTATTACTTCGTTCTACTTTGATTAGCGTCAAAAGGAGAAACGCATGACTATCACATTCAAAACCATGCGTACATCTCACACAAGTCTTCATTTGGGGTGACATTCTTATTATTTCATTGGTGCTCTAAAATTGTCAAAGAAAGGGGTGATTAGGATTCCTATAACTTCGTTCTAGTTTGATTAGCAGCAAAAGGAGCAATCCCATGACTATCGCATTCAAAACGATGCGTACATCTCACACAAGTCTTTATTTAAAGAGACTTTCTTATTGTTTCCTTGGTTATCTAAAATTATCAAAAAAAACAGATGATTATGAGTCCTATAACTTTTTTATAATTTGATTAGCATCAAAAGGAGCATTCCATGACTGTCACGTTAAAAATGATGCTTACATCTCACACAAGTTTTCATTTAGGGGGAGAACTTATTATTGTTTCATTGGTTCCCTCAAATTATCAAAGAAAGAGGTGATTATGAGTCCTATGACTTCTTTCTATTTAGATTAGCATTAAATAGAGCAATCCTATCACTAGCGCCTTCAAAATGATCTGTACATCTCACACAAGTTTTCATTTAGGGAGACCTTCTTATTGTTTTATTAGTTCTCACAAATTGTCAAAATATAGGTGATTATGAGTCATATTACTTCGTTCTAGTTGAAATTATCATCAAAAGGAGCAATCCAATCAATATCGCGTCCAAAACGATGCGTAGATCTCACACAAGTCTTCATTTAGGGAGACCTTCATATTGTTTCATTGGTTGTATCAACTTTACAAAGAAAGAGGTGATTAAGAGTTGTATTACATCGTTCTACATTGATTAGCGTCAAAAAGGAGAAACCCATGACTGTGGCATTCAAAACCATGCGTACATCTCACACAAGTCTTCATTTAGGGAGACCTTATTGTTTCATTGGTGTTCTAAAATTTTCAAAGAAAGAGGTGATTAGGAGTCATATAACTTCGTTCTTGTTTGATTAGCATCAAAAGGAGTAATTCCATGACTATCGCGTTCAAAACAATGCGTACATCTCACACAAGTCTTCATTTAAGGAGACCTTCTTATTGTTTCAATGGTTCTCTAAAATTATCAAAGAAAGTGGTGATAAGGAGCTCTATTACTTCGTTCCAATATGATTAGCATCAAAAGGAGCAATCCCATGACTATCGCATTAAAAACGATGCGTAGTACATCTCACACAAGTCTTGATTTAGGAAGACCTTCTTATAGTTTCATTGGTTTTCTCAAATTGTCAATGAAAGTGGTTTTTATGAGTCCTATGACTTCGTTCTATTTTGATTTGCATCAAAAGGAGCAATCCTATCACTAGTGCCTTCAAAACGATCCGTACATCTCACACAAGTATTCATTTAGGAAGACCTTCTAATTGTTTAATTAGTTCTCACAAATTGTAAAAATATAGGTGATTATGAGTCCTATTACATCGGTCTATTTGAAGATAGAATCAAAAGGAGCAATCCCATCACTATCGCGTCCAAAACAACGCGTAGATCTCACACAATTCTTCATTTAGGGAGACCTTCATATTGTTCCATTGGTTGTTTCAAATTTACAAAGAAAGAGGTGATAAAGAGTTGTAATACTTCGTTCTACTTTGATTAGCGTCAAAAGGAGAAACACATGACTATCACGTTCAAAACCATGCGTACATCTCACACAAGTCTTCATTTAGGGAGACCTTCTTATTATTTCATTGGTGCTCTAAAATTGTCAAAGAAAGAGGTGATTAGGAGTCCTATAACTTCGTTCTAGTTTGATTAGCATCAAAAGGAGCAATCCCATGACTATCGCGTTCAAAACGATGCGTACATCTCAGACAAGTCTTTATTTAAAGAGACTTTCTTATTGTTTCATTGGTTCTCTAAAATTATCAAAGAAAGAGATGATTATAAGTCCTATTACTTCGTTCTAGTTTGATTAGCATCTAAAGGAGCATTCCATGACTATCGCGTTAAAAACGATGTGTACATCTCACACAAGTCTTGATTTAGGGGGAGAACTTATTATTGTTTCATTAGTTCCCTCAAATTATCAAAGAAAGAGGTGATTTTGAGTCCTATGACTTCTTTCTATTTAGATTAGCATTAAATGGAGCAATCCTATCACTAGCGCCTTCAAAACGATCCGTACATCTCACACAAGTCTTCATTTAGGGAGACCTTCTTATTGTTTCTTTAGTTCTCACAAATTCTCAAAATATAGATGATCATGAGTCATATTACTTCGTTCTGGTTGAAATTAGCATCAAAAGGAGCAATCCAATCAATATCGCGTCCAAAACAATGCGTAGATCTCACACAAGTCTTCATTTAGGGAGACCTTCATATTGTTTTTTTGGTTGTATCAAATTTACAAAGAAAGAGGTGATTAAGAGTTGTAGTACTTCGTTCTACATTGATTAGCGTTAACAAGAGAAACCCATGACCGTGGCGTTCAAAACCATGTGTACATCTCACACAAGTCTTCATTTAGGGATACCTTATTGTTTCATTGGTGTTCTAAAATTGTCAAAGAAAGAGGTGTTTAGGAGTCCTATAACTTCAGTTCTTGTTTGATTAGCATCAAAAGGAGCAATTCCATGACTATCACGTTCAAAACCAGGCGTACATCTCACACAAGTCTTCATTTAAGGAGACCTTCTTATTGTTTCAATGGTTCTCTAAAATTGTCAAAGAAAGTTGTGATAAAGAGTTTTATTACTTCGTTCTAATATGATTAGCATCAAAAGGAGCAATCCCATGACTATCGCGTTAAAAACGATGCGTAGTACATCTCACACAAGTCTTGATTTAGGAAGACCTTCTTATTGTTTCATTGGTTTTCTCAAATTGTCAATGAAAGTGGTTTTTATGAGTCCTATGACTTCGTTCTACTTTGATTTGCATCAAAAGGAGCAATCCTATCACTAGTGCCTTCAAAACGATCCGTACATCTCACACAAGTATTCATTTAGGAAGACCTTCTTATTTTTTTTGCTAAATTTAGACTGTATTAAAAGAAAATGAAGATACAAAACCTCATGGGGAACCCCAATTAGAATGTAGCATAGACATCATTGGACATGCCCTATAATGTCATGACTATAGAAGATTACAAGGAAAAAGCCCAACAAACTGTAGAAGCATTTAAACAATAAGGCAAGACAAGCAATAAAAATGATATAAGCATAAAACCCAACATGCAAACCAGCAGCAAAGACTGCCGTAGCAGCACAAGCATAGTATCAGCAACATGCACATAAGAACTAGAAAGCATCAGCATGCGAATAAACAACAGCAAGAGTGCAATCACCAACTTGCAGCAAACAAGAAACATGAAAATCAGCAACAAACCCAAACAGCAGGATGAACTCAGCAGCCAAAGCATAGAGCAACAGTAAAAATCGACAGCAATAAGCACCTTCTTATTGTTTCATTAGTTCTCTTAAATTGTAAAAATATAGGTGATTATGAGTCCTATTACAACGTTCCAGTTGAAGATAGAATCAAAAAGAGCAATCCCATCACTATCTCGTCCAAAACGATGCGTAGATCTCACACATTTCTTCATTTAAGGAGACCTTCATATTGTTTCATTGGTTGTTTCAAATTTACAAAGAAAGAGGTGATTAAGAGTTATATTACTTCGTTCTACTTTGATTAGCATCAAAAGGAGAAACCCATGACTATCACTTTCAAAACCATGCGTACATCTCACACAAGTCTTCATTTAGGGAGACCTTCTTATTATTTCATTGGTGCTTTAAAATTGTCAAAGAAAGAGGTGATTAGGAGTCCTATAACTTCGTTCTAGTTTGATTAGCATCAAAAGGAGCAATCCCATGACTATCGCGTTCAAAACGATGCGTACATCTCACACAAGTCTGTATTTAAAGAGACTTTCTTATTGTTTCATTAGTTCTCTAAAATTATCAAAGAAAGAGATGATTATGAGTCCTATTACTTCGTTCTAATTTGATTAGCATCAAAAGGAGCATTCCATGACTATCGCGTTAAAAACGATGTGTACATCTCACACAAGTCTTGCTTTAGGGGGAGAACTTATTATTGTTTCATTAGTTCCCTCAAATTATCAAAGAAAGAGGTGATTATGAGTCCTATGACTTCTTTCTATTTAGATTAGCATTAAATGGAGCAATCCTATCACTAGCGTCTTCAAAACAATCCGTACATTTTACACAAGTCTTCATTTAGGGAGACCTTCTTATTGTTTCATTAGTTCTCACAAATTATCAAAATATAAGTGATTATGAGTCATATTACTTCATTCTAGTTGAAATTACCATCAAAAGGAGCAATCCAATAAATATCGCGTCTAAAACGATGCGTAGATCTCACACAAGTCTTCATTTAGAGAGACCTTCATATTGTTTCATTGGTTGTATCAAATTTACAAAGAAAGAGGTGATTAAGAGTTGTATTACTTCGTTCTACATTGATTAGCGTTAACAGGGGAAACCCATGACCGTGGCGTTCAAAACCATGCGTACAACTCACACAAGTCTTCATTTAGGGAGACCTTATTGTTTCATTGGTGTTCTAAAATTATCAAAGAAAGAGGTGTTTAGGAGTCCTATAACTTCGTTCTAGTTTGATTAGCATCAAAAGGAGCAATCCCATGACTATCGCGTTCAAAACGATGCGTACATCTCACACAAGTCTGTATTTAAAGAGACTTTCTTATTGTTTCATTGGTTCTCTAAAATTATCAAAGAAAGAGATGATTATGAGTCCTATTACTTCATTCTAATTTGATTAGCATCAAAAGGAGGATTCCATGACTATCGCGTTAAAAACGATGTGTACATCTCACACAAGTCTTGCTTTAGAGGGAGAACTTAGTATTGTTTCATTAGTTTCCTCAAATTATCAAAGAAAGAGGTGATTATGAGTCCAATGACTTCTTTCTATTTAGATTAGCATTAAATGGAACAATCCTATCACTAGCGCCTTCAAAACAATCTGTACATTTTACACAAGTCTTCATTTAGGGAAGACCTTCTTATTGTTTCATTAGTTCTCAAAAATTATCAAAATATAGGTGATTATGAGTCATATTACTTCGTTCTAGTTGAAATTACCATCAAAAGGAGCAATCCAATCAATATCGCGTCCAAAACGATGCGTAGATCTCACACAAGTCTTCATTTAGAGAGACCTTCATATTGTTTCATTGGTTGTATCAAATTTACAAAGAAAGAGGTGATTAAGAATTGTATTACTTCGTTCTACATTGATTAGCGTTAAAAGAAAAAACCCATGACTGTGGCGTTAAAAACCATGCGTACATCTCACACAAGTCTTCATTTAGGGAGACCTTATTGTTTCATTGGTGTTCTAAAATTGTCAAAGAAAGAGGTGATTAGGAGTCCTATAACTTCGTTCTTGTTTGATTAGCATCAAAAGGAGCAATTCCATGACTATCGCGTTCAAAAAAATGCGTACATCTCACACAAGTCTTCATTTAAGGAGACATTCTTATTGTTTCAATGGTTCTCTACAATTGTCAAAAAAAGAGGTGATAAGGAGTTCTATTATTTCGTTCCAATATGATTAGCATCAAAAGGAGCAATCCCATGACTATCGCGTTAAAAATGATGCGCAGTACATCTCACACAAGTCTTGATTTAGGAAGACCTTCTTATTGTTTCATTGGTTTTCTCAAATTGTCAATGAAAGTGGTTTTTATGAGTCCTATGACTTCGTTCTATTTTGATTTGCATCAAAAGGAGCAATCCTATCACTAGTACCTTCAAAACGATCCGTACATCTCACACAAGTATTCATTTAGGAAGACCTTCTTATTGTTTAATTAGTTCTCACAAATTGTAAAAATATAGGTGATTATGAGTCCTATTACATCGGTCTATTTGAAGATAGAATCAAAAGGAGCAATCCCATCACTATCGCGTCCAAAACGACGCGTAGATCTCACACATTTCTTCATTTAGGGAGACCTTCATATTGTTCCATTGGTTGTTTTAAATTTACAAAGAAAGAGGTGATAAAGAGTTGTAATACTTCGTTCTACTTTGATTAGCGTCAAAAGGAGAAACACATGACTATCACGTTCAAAACCATGCGTACATCTCACACAAGTCTTCATTTAGGGAGACCTTCTTATTATTTCATTGGTGCTCTAAAATTGTCAAAGAAAGAGGTGATTAGGAGTCCTATAACTTCGTTCTAGTTTGATTAGCATCAAAAGGAGCAATTCCCATGACTATCGCGTTCAAAACCGATGCGTACATCTCACACAAGTCCTTTATTTAAGGAGACATTCTTATTGTTTCATTGGTTCTCTACAATTGTCAAAAAAGAGGTGATAAGGAGTTCTATTATTTCGTTCCAATATGATTAGCATCAAAAGGAGCAATCCCATGACTATCGCGTTAAAAACGATGCGTAGTACATCTCACACAAGTCTTGATTTAGGAAGACCTTCTTATTGTTTCATTGGTTTTCTCAAATTGTCGATGAAAGTGGTTTTTATGAGTCCTATGACTTCGTTCTATTTTGATTTGCATCAAAAGGATCAATCCTATCACTAGTGCCTTCAAAACGATCCGTACATCTCACACAAGTATTCATTTAGGAAGACCTTCTTATTGTTTAATTAGTTCTCACAAATTATAAAAATATAGGTGATTATGAGTCCTTTTACATCATTTTAGTTGAAGATAGAATCAAAAGGAGCAATCCCATCACTAACGCGTCCAAAACGATGCGTAGATCTCACACATTTCTTCATTTAGGGAGACCTTCATATTGTTCTATTGGTTGTTTGAAATTTATAAAGAAAGAGGTGATTAAGAGTTGTAATACTTCGTTCTACTTTGATTAGCGTCAAAAGGAGAAATCCATGACTATCACGTTCAAAACCATGTGTACATCTCACACAAGTCTTTATTTAGGGAGACCTTCTTATTATTTCATTGGTGCTCTAAAATTATCAAAGAAAGAGGTGATTAGGAGTCCTATAACTTCGTTCTAGTTTGATTAACATCAAAAGGATCAATCCCATGACTACCGCGTTCAAAACGATGCGTACATCTCACACAAGTCTGTATTTAAAGAGACTTTCTTATTGTTTCATTGGTTCTCTAAAATTATCAAAGAAAGAGATGATTATGAGTCCTATTACTTCGTTCTAATTTGATTAGCATCAAAAGGAGCATTCCATGACTATCGCGTTAAAAACGATGTGTACATCATACACAAGTGTTGATTTAGGGGGAAAACTTATTATTGTTTCATTAGTTCCCTCAAATTATCAAAGAAAGGGGTGATTATGAGTCCTATGACTTCTTTCTTTTTAGATAAGCATAAATGAGGCAATCCTATCACTAGCGCCTTCAAAACGATCCGTACATTTTACACAAGTTTTTATTTAGGGAGACATTCTTATTGTTTCATTAGTTCTCACAAATTATCGAAATACAGGTGATTATGAGTCATATTACTTCGTTCTAGTTGAAATTAGCATCAAAAGGAGCAATCCAATCAATATCGCGTCCGAAACGATGCGTAGATCTCACACAAGTCTTCATTTAGGGAGACCTTCATATTGTTTCATTGGTTGTATCAAATTTACAAAGAAAGAGGTGATTAAGATTTGTATTACTTCGTTCAACAATGATTAGCGTTAAAAGAAAAAACCCATGACTGTGGCGTTAAAAACCATGCGTACATCTCACACAAGTCTTCATTTAGGGAGACCTTATTGTTTCATTGGTGTTCTAAAATTGTCAAAGAAAGAGGTGATTAGTAGTCCTATAACTTCGTTCTTGTTTGATTAGCATCAAAAGGAGGAATTCCATGACTATCGCATTCAAAACCATGCGTACATCTCACACAAGTCTTCATTTAAGGAGACCTTCTTATTGTTTCAATGGTTCTCTAAAATTGTCAAAGAAAGAGGTGATAAGGAGTTCTATTACTTCGTTCCAATATGATTAGCATCAAAAGGAGCAATCCCATGACTATCGCGTTAAAAACGATGCGTAGTACATCTCACACAAGTCTTAATTTTGGAAGGCCTTCTTATTATTTCATTGGTTTTCTCAAATTGTCAATGAAAGTGGTTTTTATGATTCCTATGACTTCGTTCTATTTTGATTTGCATCAAAAGGAGCAATCCTATCACTAAGTACCTTCAAAACGATCCGTACATCTCACACAAGTATTCATTTAGGAAGACCTTCTTATTGTTTAATTAGTTCTCACAAATTGTAAAAATATAGGTGATTATGAGTCCTTTTACATCGTTCTAGTTGAAGATAGAATCAAAAAGAGCAATCCCATCACTAACGCGTCCAAAACGATGCGTAGATCTCACACATTTCTTCATTTAGGGAGACCTTCATATTGTTCTATTGGTTGTTTGAAATTTACAAAGAAAGGGGTGATTAAGAGTTGTAATACTTCGTTCTACTTTGATTAGCGTCACAAGGAGAAATACATGACTATCACATTCAAAATCATGCGTACATCTCACACAAGTCTTCATTTAGGGAGACCTTCTTATTATTTCATTGGTGCTCTAAAATTGTCAAAGAAAGAGGTGATTAGGAGTCCTATAACTTCATTCTAGTTTGATTAGCATCAAAAGGAGCAATCCCATGACTATCGCGTTCAAAACGATGCGTACATCTCACACAAGTCTGTATTTAAAGGGACTTGCTTATTGTTTCATTGGTTCTCTAAAATTATCAAAGCAAAAGATGATTATGAGTCCTATTACTTCGTTCTAATTTGATTAGCATCAAAAGGAGCATTCTATGACTATCGCGTTAAAAACGATGTGTACATCTCACACAAGTCTTGATTTAGGGGGAGAACTTATTAATGTTTCATTAGTTCCCTCAAATTATCAAAGAAAGAGGTGATTATGAGTCCTATAACTTCTTTCTATTTAGATTAGCATTAAATGGAACAATCCTATCACTAGCGCCTTCAAAACGATCCGTACATTTTACACAAGTCTTCAGTTAGGGAGACCTTCTTATTGTTTCATTAGTTCTCACAAATTGTCAAAATATAGGTGATTATGAGTCATATTACTTCGTTCTAGTTTAAATTAGCGTCAAAAGGAGCAATCCAATCAATATCGCGTCCAAAACGATGCGTAGATCTCACACAAGTCTTCATTTAGGGAGACTTTCATATTGTTTCATTGGTTGTATCAAATTTACAAAGAAAGAGGTGATTAAGAGTTGTATTACTTCGTTCTACATTGATTAGCATTAAAAGGAGAAACCCATAACTGTGGCGTTCAAAACCATGCGTACATCTCACACAAGTCTTCATTTAGGAGACCTTATTGTTTCATTGGTGTTCTAAAATTGTCTAAGAAAGAGGTGATTAGGAGTCCTATAACTTCGTTCTTATTTGATTAGCATCAAAAGGAGCAATTCCATGACTATCGCGTTCAAAACCATGCGTACATCTCACACAAAGTCTTCATTTAAGGAGACCTTGTTATTGTTTCAATGGTTCTCTAAAATTATCAAAGAAAGTGGTGATAAGGAGTTCTATTACTTCGTTCCAATATGATTAGCTTCAAAAGGAGCAATCCCATGACTATCGCGTTAAAAACGATGCGTAGTACATCTCACACAAGTCTTGATTTAGGAAGACCTTCTTATTGTTTCATTGGTTTTCTCAAATTGTCAATGAAAGTGGTTTTTATGAGTCCTATGACTTCGTTCTAGTTTGATTTGCATCAAAAGGATCAATCCTATCACTAATGCCTTCAAAACGATCCGTACATCTCACACAAGTATTTATTTAGGAAGACATTCTTATTGTTTACTTAGTTCTCACAAATTGTCAAAATATAGGTGATTATGAGTCCTATTACTTTGTTCTAGTTGAAATTAGCATCAAAAGGAGCAATCCAATCAATATCGCGTCCAAAACGATGCGTAGATCTCACACAAGTCTTCATTTAGGGAGACCTTCATATTGTTTCATTGGTTGTATCAAATTTGGAAAGAAAGAGGTGATTAAGAGTTGTATTACTTCGTTCTACATTGATTAGCGTTAAAAGGAGAAACCCAAGACTGTGGCGTTCAAAACCATGCGTACAACTCACACAAGTCTTCATTTAGGGAGACCTTATTGTTTCATTGGTGTTCTAAAATTATCAAAGAAAGAGGTGATTAGGAGTCCTATAACTTCGTTCTTGTTTGATTAGCATCAAAAGGAGCAATTCCATGACTATCGCCTTCAAAACCATGCGTACGTCTCACACAAGTCTTTATTTAAGGAGACCTTCTTATTGTTTCAATGGTTCTCTAAAATTGTCAAAGAAAGAGGTGATAAGGAGTTCTATTACTTCGTTCCAATATGATTAGCATCAAAAGGAGCAATCCCATGACTATCGCGTTAAAAACGATGCGTAGTACTTCTCACACAAGTCTTGATTTTGGAAGACCTTCTTATTGTTTCATTGGTTTTCTCAAATTGTCAATGAAAGCGGTTTTTATGATTTCTATGACTTCGTTTTATTTTGATTTGCATCAAAAGAAGCAATCCTATCACTAGTGCCTTCAAAACGATCCGTACATCTCACACAAGTATTCATTTAGGAAGGCCTTATTATTGTTTAATTAGTTCTCACAAATTATCAAAATATAGGTGATTATGAGTCCTATTACTTCGCTCTAGTTGAAATTAGCATCAAAAGGAGCAATCCAATCAATATCGATTCCAAAACGATGCGTAGATCTCACACAAGTCTTCATTTAGGGAGACCTTCATATTGTTTCATTGGTTGTATCAAATTTACAAAGAAAGAGGTGATTAAGAGTTGTATTACTTCGTTCTACATTGATTAGCGTTAAAAGGAGAAACCCATGACTGTGGCGTTCAAAACCATGAGTACAACTCACACAAGTCTTCATTTAGGGAGACCTTATTGTTTCATTGGTGTTCTAAAATTGTCAAAGAAAGAGGTGATTAGGAGTCCTATAACTTCGTTCTTGTTTGATTAGCATCAAAATGAGCAATTCCATGACTATCGCGTTCAAAACCATGCGTACATCTCACACAAGTCTTCATTTAAAGAGACCTTCTTATTGTTTCAATGGTTCTCTAAAATTGTCAAAGAAAGAGGTGATAAGGAGTTCTATTACTTCGTTCCAGTATGATTAGCATCAAAAGGAGCAATCCCATGACTATCGCATTATAAACGATGCGTAGTACATCTCACACAAGTCTTGATTTAGGAAGACCTTCTTATTGTTTCATTGGTTTTCTCAAATTGTCAATGAAAGTGGTTTTTATGATTCCTATTACTTCGTTCTATTTTGATTTGCATCAAAAGGAGCAATCCTATCACTAGTGCCTTCAAAACGATCTGTACATTTCACACAAGTATTCATTTAGGAAGACCTTCTTATTGTTTAATTAGTTCTCACAAATTGTAAAAATATAGGTGATTATGAGTCCTTTTACATCGTTCTAGTTGATGATAAAATCAAAAGGAGCAATCCCATCACTAACGCGTCCAAAACGATGCGTAGATCTCACACATTTTTTCATTTAGGGAGACCTTCATATTGTTCTATTGGTTCTTTCAAATTTACAAAGAAAGAGGTGATTAAGAGTTGTATTACTTCATTCTAATTTGATTAGCGTCAAAAAGAGAAATCCATGACTATCACGTTCAAAACCAAGTGTACATCTCACACAAGTCTTCATTTAGGGAGACCTTCTTATTATTTCATTGGTACTCTAAAATTGTCAAAGAAAGAGGTGATTAGGAGTCCTATAACTTCGTTCTAGTTTGATTAGCATCAAAAGGAGCAATCCTATGACTATCGCGTTTAAAACGATGCGTGCATCTCACACAAGTCTGTATTTAAAGAGACTTTCTTATTGTTTCATTGGTTCTCTAAAATTATCAAAGAAAGAGATGATTATGAGTCCTATTACTTCGTTCTAATTTGATTAGCATCAAAAGGA
The DNA here is from genome assembly GCA_020205555.1 of Panax stipuleanatus. Classification (NCBI taxonomy): domain Eukaryota; kingdom Viridiplantae; phylum Streptophyta; class Magnoliopsida; order Apiales; family Araliaceae; genus Panax; species Panax stipuleanatus. The sequence continues at coordinate 48,555,399 of CM035118.1, read as the reverse complement.
GTATTCCATGACTATCGCGTTAAAAACGATGTGTACATCTCACACAAGTCTTGATTTAGGAGGAGAACTTATTATTGTTTCATTAGTTCCCTCAAATTATCAAAGAAAGAGGTGATTATGAGTCCTATGACTTCTTTCTATTTAGATTAGCATTAAATGGAACAATCCTATCACTAGCTCCTTCAAAACGATCCGTACATTTCACACAAGTCTTAATTTAGGGAGACCTTCTTATTGTTTCATTAGTTCTCACAAATTATAAAAATATAAGTGATTATGAGCCATATTACTTCATTCTAGTTGAAATTAGCATCAAAAGGAGCAATCCAATCAATATCGCGTCCAAAACGATGCGTAGATCTCACACAAGTCTTCATTTAGGGAGACCTTCATATTGTTTCATTGGTTGTATCAAATTTACAAAGAAAGAGGTGATTAAGAGTTGTATTACATCGTTCTACATTGATTAGCGTTAAAAGGAGAAACACATGACGGTGGCGTTCAAAACCAAGCGAACATCTCACACAAGTCTTTATTTAGGGAGACCTTATTGTTTCATTGGTGTTCTAAAATTGACTAAGAAAGAGGTGATTAGAAGTCCTATAACTTCGTTCTTGTTTGATTAGCATCAAAATGAGCAATTCCATGTCTATCGCGTTCAAAACCATGCGTACATCTCACACAAGTCTTCATTTAAGGAGACCTTCTTATTGTTTCAATGGTTCTCTAAAATTGTCAAAGAAAGAGGTGATAAGGAGTTCTATTACTTCGTTCCAATATGATTAGCATCAAAAGGAGCAATCCCATGACTATCGCGTTAAAAACGATGCGTAGTACATCTCACACAAGTCTTGATTTTGGAAGACCTTCTTATTGTTTCATTGGTTTTCTCAAATTGTCAATGAAAGTGGTTTTTATGATTCCTATGACTTCGTTCTATTTTGATTTGCATCAAAAGGAGCAATCCTATCAGTAGTACCTTCAAAACGATCCGTACATCTCACACAAGTATTCATTTAGGAATACCTTCTTATTGTTTAATTAGTTCTCACAAATTGTAAAAATATAGGTGATTATGAGTCCTTTTACATCGTTCTAGTTGAAGATAGAATCAAAAAGAGCAATCCCATCACTAACGCGTCCAAAACGATGCGTAGATCTCACACATTTTTTCATTTAGGGAGACCTTCATATTGTTCTATTGGTTGTTTGAAATTTACAAAGAAAGAGGTGATTAGTAGTTCTATAACCTCGTTCTTGTTTGATTAGCATCAAAAGGAGGAATTCCATGACTATCGCATTCAAAACCATGCGTACATCTCACACAAGTCTTTATTTAAGGAGACCTTCTTATTGTTTCAATGGTTCTCTAAAATTGTCAAAGAAAGAGGTGATAAGGAGTTCTATTACTTCGTTCCAATATGATTAGTATCAAAAGGAGCAATCCCAAGACTATCGCGTTAAAAATGATGGGTAGTACATCTCACACAAGTCTTGATTTGGGAAGACCTTCTTATTGTTTCATTGGTTTTCTCAAATTGTCAATGAAAGTGGTTTTTATGATTTCTATGACTTCGTTCTATTTTGATTTGCATCAAAAGAAGCAATCCTATCACTAGTGCCTTCAAAACGATCCGTACATCTCACACAAGTATTCATTTAGGAAGGCCTTCTTATTGTTTAATTAGTTCTCACAAATTGTCAAAATATAGGTGATTATGAGTCCTATTACTTCGTTCTAGTTGAAATTAGCATCAAAAGGAGCAATCCAATCAATATCGATTCCAAAACGATGCGTAGATCTCACACAAGTCTTCATTTAGGGAGACCTTCATATTGTTTCATTGGTTGTATCAAATTTACAAAGAAAGAGGTGATTAAGAGTTGTATTACTTCGTTCTACAATGATTAGCATTAAAAGGAGAAACCCATGACTGTGGCGTTCAAAACCATGAGTACATCTCACACAAGTCTTCATTTAGGGAGACCTTATTGTTTCATTGGTGTTCTAAAATTGTCAAAGAAAGAGGTGATTAGGAGTCCTATAACTTCGTTCTTGTTTGATTAGCATCAAAATGAGCAATTCCATGACTATCGCGTTCAAAACCATGCGTACATCTCACACAAGCCTTCATTTAAGGAGACATTCTTATTGTTTCAATGGTTCTCTAAAATTGTCAAAGAAAGAGGTGATAAGGAGTTCTATTACTTCGTTCCAGTATGATTAGCATCAAAAGGAGCAATCTCATGACTATCGCATTATAAACGATGCGTAGTACATCTCACACAAGTCTTGATTGAGGATGACCTTCTTATTGTTTCATTGGTTTTCTCAAATTGTCAATGAAAGTGGTTTTTATGATTCCTATTACTTCGTTCTATTTTGATTTGCATCAAAAGGAGCAATCCTATCACTAGTGCCTTCAAAACGATCTGTACATTTCACACAAGTATTCATTTAGGAAGACCTTCTTATTGTTTAATTAGTTCTCACAAATTGTAAAAATATAGGTGATTATGAGTCCTTTTACATCGTTCTAGTTGATGATAAAATCAAAAGGAGCAATCCCATCACTAACGCGTCCAAAACGATGCGTAGATCTCACACATTTTTTCATTTAGGGAGACCTTCATATTGTTCTATTGGTTCTTTCAAATTTACAAAGAAAGAGTTGATTAAGAGTTGTATTACTTCGTTCTAATTTGATTAGCGTCAAAAAGAGAAATCCATGACTATCACGTTCAAAACCAAGTGTACATCCCACACAAGTCTTCATTTAGGGAGACCTTATTGTTTCATTGGTGTTCTAAAATTGTCTAAGAAAGAGGTGATTAGAAGTCCTATAACTTCGTTCTTGTTTGAATAGCATCAAAATGAGCAATTCCATGTCTATCGCGTTCAAAACCATGCGTACATCTCACACAAGTCTTCATTTAAGGAGACCTTCTTATTGTTTCAATGGTTCTCTAAAATTGTCAAAGAAAGAGGTGATAAGGAGTTCTATTACTTCGTTCCAATATGATTAGCATCAAAAGGAGCAATCCCATTACTATCGCGTTAAAAACGATGCGTAATACATCTCACACAAGTCTTGATTTTGGAAGACCTTCTTATTGTTTCATTGGTTTTCTCAAATTGTCAATGAAAGTGGTTTTTTTGATTCCTATGACTTTGTTCTATTTTGATTTGCATCAAAAGGAGCAATCCTATCATTAGTTCCTTCAAAATGATCCGTACATCTCACACAAGTATTCATTTAGGAAGACCTTCCTATTGTTTAATTAGTTCTCACAAATTGTAAAAATAGAGGTGATTATGAGTCCTTTTACATCGTTCTAGTTGAAGAAAGAATCAAAAGGCCATCACTAACGCGTCCAAAACGATGCGTAGATCTCACACATTTCTTCATTTAGGGAGACCTTCATATTGTTCTATTGGTTGTTTGAAATTTACAAAGAAAGAGGTGATTAAGAGTTGTAATACTTCGTTCTACTTTGATTAGCGTCAAAAGGAGAAATCCAAGACTATCACATTCAAAACCATGCGTACATCTCACACAAGTCTTCATTTCTGGAGACCTTCTTATTGTTTCAATGGTTCTCTAAAATTGTCAAAAAAAGAGGTGATAAAGAGTTCTATTACATCGTTCCAATATGATTAGCATCAAAAGGAGCAATCCCATGACTATCGCGTTAAAAACGATGCGTAGTACATCTCACACAAGTCTTGATTTAGGAAGACCTTCTTATTGTTTCAATGGTTTTCTCAAATTGTCAATGAAAGTGGTTTTTATGAGTCCTATGACTTTGTTCTATTTTGATTTGCATCAAAAGGAGCAATCCTATCACTAGTGCCTTCTAAACAATCCGTACATCTCACACAAGTATTCATTTAGGAAGACCTTCCTATTGTTTAATTAGTTCTCACAAATTATAAAAATATAGGTGATTATGAGTCCTTTTACATCGTTCTAGTTGAAGATAGAATCAAAAGGAGCAATTCCATCACTAACGCGTCCAAAATGATGCGTAGATCTCACACATTTCTTCATTTAGGGAGACCTTCATATTGTTCTATTGGTTGTTTGAAATTTACAAAGAAAGAGGTGATTAAGAGTTGTAATACTTCGTTCTACTTTGATTAGCGTCACAAGGAGAAATCCATGACTATCACATTCAAAATCATGCGTACATCTCACACAAGTCTTCATTTAGGGAGACCTTCTTGATGTTTCAATGGTCCTCTAAAATTATCAAAAAAAGAGGTGATAAAGAGTTCTATTACTTCGTTCCAATATGATTAGCATCAAAATGAGCAATCCCATGACTATTGCGTTAAAAATGATGCGTAGTACATCTCACACAAGTCTTGATTTAGGAAGTCCTTCTTATTGTTTCAATGGTTTTCTCAAATTGTCAATGAAAGTGGTTTTTATGAGTCCTATGACTTCGTTCAATTTTGATTTGCATCAAAAGGAGCAATCCTATCACTAGTGCCTTCTAAACGATCCGTACATCTCACACAAGTATTCATTTAGGAAGACCTTCTTATTGTTTAATTAGTTCTCACAAATTGTAAAAATATAGGTGATTATGAGTCCTTTTACATCGTTCTAGTTGAAGATAGAATCAAAAGGAGTAATCCCATCACTAACGCGTCCAAAACGATGCGTAGATCTCACACATTTCTTCATTTAGGGAGACCTTCATATTGTTCTATTGGTTGTTTGAAATTTACAAAGAAAGAGGTGATTAAGAGTTGTAAAACATCGTTCTACTTTGATTAGCGTCAAAAGGAGAAATCCATGACTATCACATTCAAAACCATGCGTACATCTCACACAAGTCTTCATTTAGGGAGACCTTCTTATTGTTTCAATGGTTCTCTAAAATTGTCAAAAAAAGAGGTGATAAAGAGTTCTATTACTTCGTTCCAATATGATTAGCATCAAAAGGAGCAATCCCATGACTATTGCGTTAAAAATGATGCGTAGTACATCTCACAAAAGTCTTGATTTAGGAAGACCTTCTTATTGTTTCAATGGTTTTCTCAAATTGTAAATGAAAGTGGTTTTTATGAGTCCTATGACTTCGTTCTATTTTGATTTGCATCAAAAGGAGCAATCCTATCACTAGTGCCTTCTAAACGATCCGTACATCTCACACAAGTATTCATTTAGGAAGACCTTCTTATTGTTTAATTAGTTCTCACAAATTATAAAAATATAGGTGATTAAGAGTCCTTTTACATCGTTCTAGTTGAAGATAGAATCAAAAGGAGTAATCCCATCACTAACGCGAACAAAACGATGCGTAGATCTCACACATTTCTTCATTTAGGGAGACCTTCATATTGTTCTATTGGTTGTTTGAAATTTACAAAGAAAGAGGTGATTAAGAGTTGTAATACTTCGTTCTACTTTGATTAGCGTTGCAAGGAAAAATCCATGACTATCACGTTCAAAATCACAAAAGTCTGTATTTAAAGAGACTTTCTTATTGTTTCATTGGTTCTCTAAAATTATCAAAGAAAGAGATGATTATGAGTCCTATTACTTCGTTCTAATTTGATTAGAATCAAAAGGAGCATTCCATGACTATCGCGTTAAAAACGATGTGTACATCTCACACAAGTCTTGATTTAGGGGGAAAACTTATTATTGTTTCATTTGTTCCCTCAAATTATCAAAGAAAGAGGTGATTATGAGTCCTATGACTTCTTTCTATTTAGATTAACATTAAATGGAACAATCCTATCACTAGCGCCTTCAAAACGATTCGTACATTTCACACAAGTCTTCATTTTGGGAGACCTTCTTATTGTTTCATTAGTTCTCATAAATTGTCAAAATATAGGTGATTATGAGTCATATTACTTCGTTCTAGTTGAAATTAGCATCAAAAGGAGCAATCCAATCAATATCGCGTCCAAAATGATGCGTAGATCTCACACAAGTCTTCATTTAGGGAGACCTTCATATTGTTTCATTGGTTGCATCAAATTTGCAAAGAAAGAGGTGATTAAGAGTTATATTACTTCGTTCTACATTGATTAGCGTTAAAAGGAGAAACCCATAACTGTGGCGTTCAAAACCATGCGTACAACTCACACAAGTCTTCATTTAGGGAGACCTTATTGTTTCATTGGTGTTCTAAAATTGTCAAAGAAAGAGGTGATTAGGAGTCCTATAACTTCGTTCTTGTTTGATTGGCATCATAATGAGCAATTCCATGACTATCGCGTTCAAAACCATGCGTACATCTCACACAAGTCTTCATTTAAGGAGACCTTCTTATAGTTTCAATGGTTCTCTAAAATTATCAAAGAAAGAGGTGATAAGGAGTTCTATTACATCGTTCCAATATGATTAGCATCAAAAGGAGCAATCCCATGACTATCGCGTTAAAAACGATGCGTAGTACACCTCACACAAGTCTTGATTTAGGAAGACCTTCTTATTGTTTCATTGGTTTTCTCAAATTGTCAATGAAAGTGGTTTTTATGAGTCCTATGACTTCGTTCTATTTTGATTTGCATCAAAAGGAGCAATCCTATCACTAGTGCCTTCTAAACGATCCGTACATCTCACACAAGTATTCATTTAGGAAGACCTTCTTATTGTTTAATTAGTTCTCACAAATTGTAAAAATATAGGTGATTATGAGTCCTTTTACATCGTTCTAGTTGATGATAGAATCAAAAGGAGAAATCCCATCACTAACGCGTCCAAAACGATGCGTAGATCTCACACATTTCTTCATTTAGGGAGACCTTCATATTGTTCTATTGGTTGTTTGAAATTTACAAAGAAAGAGGTGATTAAGAGTTGTAATACTTCGTTCTACTTTGATTAGCGTCAAAAGGAGAAATCCATGACTATCACGTTCAAATCATGCGTACATCTCACACAAGTCTTCATTTAGGGAGACCTTCTTATTATTTCATTGGTGCTCTAAAATTGTCAAAGAAAGAGGTGATTAGGAGTCCTATAACTTCGTTCTAGTTTGATTAGCATCAAAAGGAGCAATTCCATGACTATCGCGTTCAAAACGATGCGTACATCTCACACAAGTCTGTATTTAAAGTAACTTTCTTATTGTTTCATTGGTTCTCTAAAATTATCAAAGAAAGAGATGATTATGAGTCCTATTACTTCGTTCTAATTTGATTAGCATCAAAAGGAGCATTCCATGACTATCGCGTTAAAAACGATGTGTACATCTCACACAAGTCTTGATTTAGGGGTAGAACTTATTATTGTTTCATTAGTTCCCTAGAATTACCAAAGAAAGAGGTGATTATGAGTCCTATGACTTCTTTCTATTTAGATTAGCATTAAATAGAACAATCCTATCACTAGCGCCTTCAAAACGATCCGTACATTTCACACAAGTCTTCATTTAGGGAGACCTTCTTATTGTTTCATTAGTTCTCACAAATTGTCAAAATATGGGTGATTATGAGTCATATTACTTCGTTCTAGTTGAAATTAGCGTCAAAAGGAGCAATCCAATCAATATCGCGTCCAAAACGATGCGTAGATCTCACACAAGTCTTCATTTAGGGAGACCTTCATATTGTTTCATTGGTTGTATCAAATTTACAAAGAAAGAGGTGATTAAGAGTTGTATTACTTCGTTCTACATTGATTAGCGTTAAAAGGAGAAACCTATGACTGTGGCGTTCAAAACCATGCGTACATCTCACACAAGTCTTCATTTAGGGAGACCTTATTGTTTCATTGGTGTTCTAAAATTGTCAAAGAAAGAGGTGATTAGGAGTCCTATAACTTCGTTCTTGTTTGATTAGCATCAAAAGGAGCAATTCCATGACTTATCGCGTTCAAAACCATGCGTACATCTCACACAAGTCTTCATTTAAGGAGACCTTCTTATTGTTTCAATGGTTCTCTAAAATTGTCAAAGAAAGAGGTGATAAGGAGTTCTATTACTTCGTTCTAATATGATTAGCATCAAAAGGAGCAATCCCATGACTATCGCGTTAAAAACGATGCGTAGTACATCTCACACAAGTCTTGATTTAGGAAAACCTTCTTATTATTTCATTGGTTTTCTCAAATTGTCAATGAAAGTGGTTTTTATGATTCCTATGACTTCGTTCTATTTTGATTTGCATCAAAAGGAGCAATCCTATCACTAGTGCCTTCAAAACGATCCGTACATTTCACACAAGTATTCATTTAGGAAGACCTTCTTATTGTTTAATTAGTTCTCATAAATTGTAAAAATATAGGTGATTATGAGTCATTTTACATAGTTCTAGTTGATGATAGAATCAAAAGGAGCAATCCCATCACTAACGCGTCCAAAACGATTCGTAGATCTCACACATTTCTTCATTTAGGGAGACCTTCATATTATTCTATTGGTTGTTTGAAATTTACAAAGAAAGAGGTGATTAAGAGTTGTAATACTTCGTTCTACTTTGATTAGCGTCACAAGGAGAAATCCATGACTATCACGTTCAAAATCATACATACATCTCACACAAGTATTCATTTAGGGAGACCTTCTTATTATTTCTTTGGTGCTCTAAAATTGTCAAAGAAAGAGGTGATTAGGAGTCCTATAACTTCGTTCTAGTTTGATTAGCATCAAAAGGAGCAATCCCATAACTATCGCGTTCAAAACGATGCGTACATCTCACACAAGTCTGTATTTAAAGAGACTTTCTTATTGTTTCATTGGTTTTCTAAAATTATCAAAGAAAGAGATGATTAAGAGTCCTATTACTTCGTTCTAATTTGATTAGCATCAAAAGGAGCATTCCATGACTATCGCGTTAAAAACGATGTATACATCTCACACAAGTCTTGATTTAGGGGGAGAACTTATTATTGTTTCATTAGTTCTCTCAAATTATCAAAGAAAGAGGTGATTATGAGTCCTATGACTTCTTTCTATTTAGATTAGCATTAAATGCAACAATTCTATCACTAGCGCCTTCAAAACAATCCGTACATTTCACACAAGTCTTCGTTTAGGGAGACCTTCTTATTGTTTCATTAGTTCTCACAAATTGTCAAAATACAGGTGATTATGAGTCATATTACTTCGTTCTAGTTGAAATTAGCATCAAAAGGAGCAATCCAATCAATATCGCGTCCAAAACGATGCGTAGATCTCACACAAGTTTTCATTTAGGGAGACCTTCATATTATTTCATTGGTTGTATCAAATTTACAAAGAAAGAGGTGATTAAGAGTTGTATTACTTCGTTCTACATTGATTAGCGTTAAAAGGAGAAACTCATGACTGTGGCGTTCAAAACCATGCGTACATCTCACACAAGTCTTCATTTAGGGAGACCTTATTGTTTCATTGGTGTTCTAAAATTGTCAAAGAAAGAGGTGATTGGGAGTCCTATAACTTCGTTCTTGTTTGATTAACATCAAAAGGAGCAATTCCATGACTATCGCGTTTAAAACCATGCGTACATCTCACACAAAGTCTTCATTTAAGGAGACCTTCTTATTGTTTCAATGGTTCTTTAAAATTGTCAAAGAAAGAGGTGATAAGGAGTTCTATTGCTTCGTTCCAATATGATTAGCATCAAAAGGAGCAATCCCATGACTATCGCGTTAAAAACGATGTGTAGTACATCTCACACAAGTCTTGATTTAGGAAGACCTTCTTATTGGTTCATTGGTTTTCTCAAATTGTCAATGAAAGTGGTTTTTATGAGTCCTATGACTTCGTTCTACTTTGATTTGCATCAAAAGGAGCAATCCTATCACTAGTGCCTTGAAAACGATCTGTACATCTCACACAAGTATTCATTTAGGAAGGCCTTCTTATTGTTTAATTAGTTCTCACAAATTGTCAAAATATAGGTGATTATGAGTCCTTTTACTTCGTTCTAGTTGAAATTAGCATCAAAAGGAGCAATCCAATCAATATCGCGTCCAAAACGATGCGTAGATCTCACACAAGTCTTCATTTAGGGAGACCTTCATATTGTTTCATTGGTTGTATCAAATTTGCAAAGGAAGAGGTGATTAAGAGTTGTATTACTTCGTTCTACATTGATTAGCGTCAAAAGGAGAAACCCATGACTGTGGCGTTCAAAACCATGCGTACAACTAACACAAGTCTTCATTTAGGGAGACCTTATTGTTTCATTGGTGTTCTAAAATTGTCAAAGATTGAGGTGATTAAGAGTCCTATAACTTCTTTCTTGTTTGATTAGCATCAAACGGAGCAATTCCATGACTATTGCGTTCAAAACCATGAGTACATCTCACACAAGTCTTCATTTAAGGAGACCTTCTTATTGTTTCAATGGTTCTCTAAAATTGCCAAAGAAAGAGGTGATAAGGAGTTCTATTACTTCGTTCCAATATGATTAGCATCAAAAGGAGCAATCCCATGACTATCGCGTTAAAAACGATGCGTAGTACATCTCACACAAGTCATGATTTTGGAAGACCTTCTTATTGTTTCATTGGTTATCTCAAATTGTCAATGAAAGTGGTTTTTATGATTCCTACGACTTCGTTCTATTTTGATTTGCATCAAAAGGAGCAATCCTCTCACTAGTGCCATCAAAACGATCCGTACATCTCACACAAGTATTCATTTAGGAAGACCTTCTTATTGTTTAATTAGTTCTCACAAATTGTAAAAACATAGGTGATTATGAGTCCTTTTACATCGTTCTAGTTGGAGATAGAATCAAAAAGAGCAATCCCATCACTAACGCGTCAAAAACGATGCGTAGATCTCACACATTTCTTCATTTAGGGAGACCTTCATATTGTTCTATTGGTTGTTTGAAATTTACAAAGAAAGAGGTGATTAAGAGTTGTAATACTTCGTTCTACTTTGATTAGCGTCAAAAGGAGAAATCCATGACTATCACGTTCAAAACCATGCGTACATCTCACACAAGTCTTCATTTAGGGAGACCTTCTTATTATTTCATTGGTGCTCTAAAATTGTCAAAAAAAGAGGTGATTAGGAGTCCTATAACTTCGTTCTAGTTTGATTAGCATCAAAAGAAGCAATCCCATGACTATCGCGTTCAAAACGATGCGTACATCTCACACAAGTCTGTATTTAAAGAGACTTTCTTATTGTTTCATTGGTTCTCTAAAATTATCAAAGAAAGAGATGATTATGAGTGTGACACCCCCGAATCCAGGTCCTCTGACCCCGGTCCGGTAGTCACGAAAAAAAAACTAAACATCCACCTTTAAACAACATATGATAACTAAAATGCGGAATATAATAAACGTATGTCGTTCATTCAAAAGGTGTTACTAGTCCCAAGATTCGATAACCTTAATACATCAATACAAACATACCCTAGAATAAACATTAGGGTTCATATTACATTAACAGTAATTAAATAAATTATAAAGACAAAGTCTGCTCCTTGCAAACTCTCCTAAATATTTCCTTTACCCTTGTCCTTCCCTGAGGGCTCGGGCTCAACTGCAATATAAGTCATGATATAGCAAGAATGAGCAACAAGTTTGCTCAGCAAGTTTAAATACAACAATAAAAGATATATCATGATGAATGGAAAAATGTCTGACAATGATTTCAACAAAATGAATATCTTAAAGATTCAACCATATGACTGTTAGAATGATTCAACAATCTGAATGATTCAATACTATGAATATTTGTGTGATTCAACAATATGAATATTAGAATGATTCAATAATAAGAATATCTGAACAATTCAACAATATGAATATCTGAACAATTCAACAATATGAATATTAAAAGTAAAGATAATAATTGCCTTTAGAATGACTGATAGTCGAGTAGACTCTGAACTATAACTTTCCAATGGGTTCAATAGCTAATTGACCCTTTTTAGAATTACTGGCTTCTAGCTACAGAAACTTAGTACCTCGAGGAGATCAGCCTCGGGCACAACGTGAATATGCATAACACTTAAATCTGCTTACTCGTATCATATATATTAGATACCTGGGCACACTCCTACATATGAGGGGTGTTCTGTTCCGTCTAAGAATCCTTACCATCAATTGGTTTGGATAGCTTCAAAGAAAACTTCATACACTAGTCTGACCGAGCAAAGGTTCAGACTCTTACTGACATGGTTCAAGAAATTTAGAACCTTGAATAATGTACAAGTCCAAGGCTGTACGAGCTCAAATGCACTAGGTGCGGACATCAATAATATCGATGTGGAATAATTGATAAGTAATTAAACCACTAAATAACATGCTTGGAAATAAAGTTCAAGCAATTAAGTAAACAACTTTCGATTCAACAATAAACTACTCAATATAATATGAGAAGGATAAAGAACTTGCACAAAGTGAAGTTTAGAATTTGCACAATATAGGAATTTGTGTAAGTTCGGGGAACTTGCACAATACTCAACGTGTGAAGTTCGGGGAATTTGCACAATACTCAGCGTGTGAAGTTCGGAGAACTTGCACAATACTAGATTTCCTTGCATAAAATAGCTGCATAGGCTTAGACACTTACAACATCAAAGAGTGAAATTCGGGGAATTTCACCATAATAGATCCCTTGCATAAAGTAAATGCATAGGTTAGGACATTTTCTTACAACGTTCTTTGAGTAAAGTAAACACAAAGATAAGGTACTTGCACAATTTACGAGTTTGTATAAGTTTAGAGAACTTTCATAAACAAGAAATGAAGTTCGAGAATTTGCAAAATAACCAAAGTGTGAAGTTCGGGGAACTTTCACAATAACCAAAGTGTGAAGTTCGGGGAACTTTCACAATAACCAAAGTGTGAAGTTCGGGGAACTTTCACAATACTCAAAATGTGAAGTTCGGAGAACTTTCACAATACTCAAAATGTGAAGTTCGGAGAACTTTCACAATACTCAAAATGTGAAGTTCGGGGAACTTTCACAATACTCAAAATGTGAAGTTCGGGGAACTTTCACAATACAATAATAACCTGCTCAAAATAATATGAGAAGGATAGGAAACTTTCACCAAAAACAAGTGAAGTTTAGAAACTCGCTTACACGATTCATTGAATAAGGTAGTACAAGAATTTAGAATACTTTCACCATAAAAGTAGGGTTCGGATACTTGCTTATAATATCCGTTGAATAAAGTAATACAAGGGTCTAGGAAACTTGCTCAAATAGAAGAGTAAGAATTAAAGAACTTGCACAAATAAGGAGTGTAAGTCAGGGAACTTGCAAATAATACAATAACGGGTTCAAAAGAACTTGCACAATCAAAGAGTGAAGTTAGAAAACTTGCCTGTTTGCTCAGCTACAAATAAATTCTAGCTTTAATTAAACTGCGTTGGAACGACCTAACATTAACAAGTCGGTCTCTTCCGATTAGTATGTATAAACTAATATAAGTCTACACTTAACAAACATCTAATCATTATATAATTCTATCACATAAGATCACGTTCAATATCAAACATACCATTTATAGCATCATAATATGTTAACTGTTAAAATCCGACTTAAGCAAATTGTTCGGGTCTGAAAGTGTCCCGGCGTAACCCTAGCATGCAACTATTGCCATTACACTAATACACATACTTATCAAGTTGAAATTTTTCATTCGAGACTAGCATGCTCATCCTAATCTAATTTAATAATCATATGTATTCATGCCGGTAAACCTTAAGTTAAACAAGTTCATACTTCACAGGTTTACTACTCCGGTCATACTATCTCAAAACAAGGCTACACAATACCTAATATGTATGCTTGGGTATACTACACAAATATACTTCAAATAACATAGTTCATATTTGAGACTCATTTTCTATGAATACGTGCATATGTGAAATTCATGCTTTAACAAAAGGATGCTCATGTCAATATATCTATAGGCATAATGACATCCTAATAAACATGCTTATATGCTCACAACATGTCTCACATGGTATATAACTTTCAAATCTTAAGTTCTCCTTCAAAAGTATACTAAGTCCACAAAGATCGTTTAAGTATAATCAAAGTGTTTTGTAACTATGACTCACTTGCATTAGAAACACATACCAAAGCCACATGAATGCTCTCATATCACAAGACAAAATTATTGGTCAAGTTTACTTTTCAAAGTTCTTAAGTTTCTTATTTTAAAATATCTTAACTTACGATCAAGTATGCTAGTATGTTCTACCACATTAGACTTAGTGCTCATGTCCATTTGGACCATACTAACATGCTTGTCCAATTAGAACGCATACACAATATCTATATGTTAAAGTTCACCTTTGAAACTTAGACCTTTCGTTAGAAATGTTCAATAGTGGGGTTCACATGCTTATATTATATTATGAAACTCGTATACCTAGGTCAACGTGTCTCCCATACAATTCTAAGTCATGCTATCATGCTTGCAAGGTTAGAATACAATCATGGCAAGTATACATATCGAGTTTGTTTCCATATTCGAAGTTAGTTTATGAAACGCTAAGTTTATTCCAAACTATAATTACTTATGCAACTATTAGTGAAACATGCTTACATTGCCTCAATACATCCATATATATATATCACTCATGCTAGTATGCTTAATCCAAACTAGTACCACAAGTTAGCATGAACAGGTAGCAAAACAGAAAAATTTTCTGCAGACAGGCACTGGCGCAGCTGCGCCGCTGGCCAGTGCAATACTGGCGCAGCTGCGCAGGCTGGCGGCCAGGCCAGAAGCTGTGCAGTTTCGGCAGTGAGCTAGCCCAAATCAAATTTTTTCAACCAAAATCATTCCAGACAAGTCCTAACATAATTCTAACATATATAAAAACTTATATACCCCCTAACAATCATGTTCCAATCAACTTAACAATTAATCCATGATCAATTGAAATCAAAATCTAGAAATCTCAGAAACAGAACATGGAAACGAAATTGTACCTCTGTGAGAAATGGACTAGCTGCAATAATACTCTCCCTCAACTCAGTTGAACTCTCATAATACAAGCTCAATTCTAAACTTAGAGAAAATCTCAGCAATGTAAATTATGAGAGAGGAGAGCTCTTATATAGGCAAATGTATATCCGGTTCTTGCTTTTGTTCACCAAATCAAAACAAAGGATAGCAAGATTACATAATGGTCAAGGATTGGTAGGTGAGTAGTTGGTGATTCCACTCATGAATCCCACTCCCCATCTCATGATTAGCTAGCTTGGTTGAGTTTGAGGAGAAAGAGATAGAGTAGCATAGCATGTGGGTGTTTACGTATGAAGAATGAAGAGAAGAGGGGTTCTCATATAACTCAGCAACTTGCATTCCATGTACCAATGTTACATACATATAGTATATATTTAAGCTACATGTATCCATTCCATATACATTTAAATGGGAGCTACAATGTTATTTCTAATGTACAAATAATGATATAATGCATCAAGTAAGGTATATACATATAATCCATGTACATTATTTTACTAACACCAAATATAATATAATTGTGTATTGCTCATTATTCAATACCATAACTGTTATTATAACTTACTGAAATCATTATCAATTAATAATTTTATTGATATAATATAAAGTAATATGGTATACATATTAATGTCTATCCATGTATGGTCACATGCTCTTATGTACATATTACACTTATCAATCTCACATAATACAATTAAGGTTACTATATAGTCTATATATAATATACATAGCCATATCAAAGGTCACCTTGTATAATATACCTTATAGATAACTATCATATAATAAAGGTTTAATATAACATATACTTGCATATAACAATTAATCAATTAACCAAGTAAATATTATATATTTATTAATCTCTTACTCATTAATTATTATTTATTCATAATAATAATTAATCATCACATTATCAATTAATTACTCAAATATAAATAATTAATCTCGATTAAATCTCTACACTATATTCAAGAAATTTGAATATATAATTTACTAACACTTTTATTAATATTCTGATATAAAAGTCTCAAGGTTAATCTACTAATTTAAATAACCACTAGTGATTCCCTTTAATAAAATTCTAGCATTTATTAGCATAGGTTAAATCACGTAAGCACATAACCACAAAAGGTTTAAATAAGTTTGAAAATTAACTCTCAAAAATTTAAAATCACATATAAAATTAATAAGGAGCCTAAAATTCTTGGTCGTTACAATGAGTCCTATTACTTCGTTCTAATTTGATTAGCATCAAAAGGAGCATTCCATGACTATCGCGTTAAAAACGATGTGTACATCTCACACAAGTCTTGATTTAGGGGGAGAACTTATTATTGTTTCATTAGTTCCCTCAAATTATCAAAGAAAGAGGTGATTATGAGTCATATGACTTCTTTCTATTTAGATTAGCATTAAATGGAGCAATCCTATCACTAGCGCCTTCAACACGATCCGTACATCTCACACAATTCTTCATTTAGGGAGACCTTCTTATTGTTTCATTAGTTCTCACAAATTATCAAAATATAGGTGATTATTAGTCATATTACTTCGTTCTAGTTGAAATTAGCATCAAAAGGAGCAATCCAATCAATACCGCGTCCAAAACGATGCGTAGATCTCACACAAGTCTTCATTTAGGGAGACCTTCATATTGTTTCATTGGTTGTATCAAATTTGCAAAGAAAGAGGTGAATAAGAGTTGTATTACTTCGTTCAACATTGATTAGCATTAAAAGGAGAAACCCATGAGTATGGCGTTCAATACCATGCTTACATCTCACACAGGTCTTCATTTAGGGAAACCATATTGTTTCATTGGTGTTCAAAAATTGTCAAAGAAAGAGGTGATTAGGAGTCCTATAACTTCGTTCTTGTTTGATTAGCATCAAAAGGAGCAATTTCATGACTATCGCGTTCAAAACCATGCGTACATCTCGCACAAAGTCTTCATTTAAGGAGACCTTCTTATTGTTTCAATGGTTCTCTAAAATTGTCAAAGAAAGAGGTGATAAGTAGTTTTATTACTTCGTTCCAATACGATTAGCATCAAAAAAAGCAATCCCATGATTATCGCGTTAAAAACGATGCGTAGTACATCTCACACAAGTCTTGATTTTGGAAGACCTTCTTATTGGTTCATTGGTTTTCTCAAATTGTCAATGAAAGTGGTTTTTATGAGTCCTATGACTTCGTTCTACTTTGATTTGCATCAAACGGAGCAATCCTATCACTAGTGCCTTCAAAACGATCCGTACATCTCACACAAGTATTCATTGAGGAAGACCTTCTTATTGTTTAATTAGTTTTCACAAATTATCAAAATATAGGTGATTATGAGTCCTATTACTTCGTTCTAGTTGAAATTAGAATCAAAAGGGGCAATCCAATCAATATCGCGTCCAAAACGATGCGTAGATCTCACACAAGTCTTCATTTAGGAAGACCTTCATATTGTTTCATTGGTTGTATCAAATTTGCAAAGAAAGAGGTGATTAAGAGTTGTATTACTTCGTTCTACATTGATTAGCGTCAAAAGGAGAAACCCATGACTGTGGCGTTCAAAACCATGCGTACAACTCACACAAGTCTTCATTTAGGGAGACCTTCTTATTATTTCATTGGTGCTCTAAAATTGTCAAAGAAAGAGGTGATTAGGAGTCCTATAACTTCGTTCTAGTTTGATTAGCATCAACAGGAGCAATCCCATGACTATCGCATTCAAAACGATGCGTACATCTCACACAAGTCTGTATTTAAAGAGACTTTCATATTGTTTCATTGGTTCTCTAAAATTATCAAAGAAAGAGATGATTATGAGTCCTATTACTTCGTTGTAATTTGATTAGCATCAAAAGGAGCATTCCATGATAATCGCGTTAAAAACGATATGTACATCTCACACAAGTCTTGATTTAGGGGGAGAACTTATTATTGTTTCATTAGTTTCCTCAAATTATCAAAGAAAGAGGTGATTATGAGTCCTATGACTTCTTTCTATTTAGATTAGCATTAAATGGAACAATCCTTTCACTAGCGTCTTCAAAACGATCCGTCCATTTCACACAAGTCTTCATTTAGGGAGACCTTCTTATTGTTTCATTAGTTCTCACAAATTGTCAAAATATAGGTGATTATGAGTCATATTACTTCGTTCTAGTTGAAATTAGCATCAAAAGGAGCAATCCAATCAATATCGCGTCCAAAACGATGCGTAGATCTCACAGAAGTCTTCATTTAGGGAGACCTTCATATTGTTTCATTGGTTGTATGAAATTTACAAAGAAAGAGGTGATTAAGATTTGTATTACTTCGTTCTACATTGATTAGCGTTAAAAGGAGAAACCCATGACTGTGGCGTTCAAAACCATGCGTACATCTCACACAAGTCTTCATTTAAGGAGACCTTATTGTTTCATTGGTGTTCTAAAATTGTCAAAGAAAGATGTGATTAGGAGTCCTATAACTTCGTTCTTGTTTGATTAGCATCAAAAGGAGCAATTCCATGATTATCGCGTTCAAAACCATGCGTACATCTCACACAAGTCTTCGTTTAAGGAGACCTTCTTATTGTTTCAATGATTCTCTAAAATTGTCAAAGAAAGAGGTGATAAGGAGTTCTATTACTTCGTTCCAATATGATTAACATCAAAAGGAGCAATCCCGTGACTATCGCATTAAAAACGATGCGTAGTACATCTCACACAAGTCTTGATTTTGGATGACCTTCTTATTGTTTCATTGGTTTTCTCAAATTGTCAATGAAAGTGGTTTTTATGATTCCTATAACTTCGTTCTATTTTGATTTGCATCAAAAGGAGCAATCCTATCACTAGTGCCTTCAGAACGATCCGTACATCTCACACAAGTATTCATTTAGGAAGACTTTCTTATTGTTTAATTAGTTCTCACAAATTGTAAAAATATAGGTGATTATGAGTCCTTTTACATCGTTCTAGTTGAAGATAGAATCAAAAGGAGCAATCCCATCACTAACGCGTCCAAAACGATGCGTAGACCTCACACATTTCTTCATTTAGGGAGACCTTCATATTGTTCTATTGGTTGTTTGAAATTTACAAAGAAATAGGTGATTAAGAATTGTAATACTTCGTTCTACTTTGATTAGCGTCAAAAGGAGAAATCCATGACTATCACGTTCAAAACCATGCGTACATCTCACATAAGTCTTCATTTAGGGAGACCTTCTTATTATTTCATTGGTGCTCTAAAATTGTCAAAGAAAGAGGTGATTAGGAGTCCTATAACTTCGTTCTAGTTTGATTAGCATCAAAAGAAGCAATCCCATGACTATTGCGTTCAAAACGATGCGTACATCTCACACAAGTCTGTATTTAAAGAGACTTTCATATTGTTTCATTGGTTCTCTAAAATTATCAAATAAAGAGATGATTATGAGTCCTATTACTTCGTTCTAATTTGATTAGCATCAAAAGGAGCATTCCATGATTATCGCATTAAAAACGATGTGTACATCTCACACAAGTCTTGATTTAGGGGGAGAACTTATTATTGTTTCATTAGTTCCCTCAAATTATCAAAGAAAGAGGTGATTATGAGTCCTATGACTTCTTTCTATTTAGATTAGCATTAAATGGAACAATCCTATCACTAGCGCCTTCAAAACGATCCGTACATTTCACACAAGTCTTCATATAGGGAGACCTTCTTATTGTTTAATTAGTTCTCACAAATTGTCAAAATATAGGTGATTATGAGTCATATTACTTCGTTCTAGTTGAAATTAGCATCAAAAGGAGCAATTTAATCAATATCGCATCCAAAACGATGCGTAGATCTCACACAAGTCTTCATTTAGGGAGACCTTCATATTGTTTCATTGGTTGTATCAAATTTGTAAAGAAAGAGGTGATTAAGAGTTGTATTACTTCGTTCTACATTGATTAGCGTTAAAAGGAGAAACCAATGACTGTGGCGTTCAAAACCATGCGTACATCTCACACAAGTCTTCATTTCGGAGACCTTATTATTTCATTGGTGTTCTAAAATTGTCAAAGAAAGTGGTTAAACCACTTGATGGCTTTCTTTCTCTTTGCTAGAAATCTTGAGTAGGCCTCCACTTTGTCTCCTTGAACCACCAACTAGCAAGAACTCTCTAGGTTTTCTTCTTTTTCTCTCAACTCTCTCAAGCTCTCTATATTTCTATAGCAAATGAACTAGCAAACTCTACATACCAATGCATGATCTCTATTTATAACCAAGCTATTATCCTCCTATGGACAATACACAAGGGCCAAAGAATGGAGTTGGTGGCTAACTCCACCAACTACTACTATACAAGGTACACTAGTCATTGGGCTATATCATCATTGCCATCACATGGGCTAACTTGTGAGCCTTTTTAGCTATAAAAATCAGCATTCATTTGGTCATGGAAGTGGTCTTATTGCACCATGTCACATTTTTAAATCCCTCATTGTATATAATGCTAGCATACAAGTCTTTATACACACATAGGTATTTAAATACCTCCCTTATACATCTATATACATATATATCTATACATATATGTATACATGTATCCATCAACCTATATTACACATTGGGCCATATCAAATTAAATCAATTGGGCTGGGCATACACTAAAGCACATGGACTCTATTATTTAATCTAACACATAAATTGCTTGGGCCACATCTCCTAACTCTTATAACATGTCATATTAATATTGTTCAGCTTGGATATAACCTAAGTCCAAAACATTATTAAATCATGACCCAACTAATCCAATTAGAAAATTAATTATGCCACACAAGGCTTAACACTTAAGCTTAATTAAGCTTATCCTTATCATCATACTTCTTCATCATTTCATACTTGATTTAATTATTTATCACATATATATATATATATATATATATATATATATTCATATACACACAAATAATTGCAATAACCTTTATTTTAAATATAAAATTATTATAAAATTCTCGGGTATTACAATGAAGATTTGGCAAAGTTAAAAATTAATTTTATTTGTTGTTTTGTTTTTAACTAAACATAATTTGGAAAATCATGTGCTATAAAGAAAATTGGTACATGATAACTATACCTATACTTTTCTAACCCTACTTACCATAACATTGAAATAATTTTTTTATGGATTATATGTAGCTCTAGTTAGATAGAATGAGTCAAACCAGTACCACTTATAAATTATTCAGAACTCAACCTAATAACAACTCAATTATCTATAGTAATGAAGTTTGTCTAACAAATAAACTAAGCTCATGTTAGACAAAACTTAACTCGTTGGACTCATTAATTAGCTCAATTCTAAAATCGAGAGTTAACTCTTAAGTTATATATTAATAGTTTAAAATTCAATTTTACATATAACATACATAGAAATACTTAGTTAAATATATTTATAAAACGGTCCTTAGTAAAATAGTAAGTTTTATTATTATCTTTTCTGTTTGTTTTTTTAAAATGAAATTTGGGCGTTTAGTGGCTTTAAAAATCATTTTTAAAAAAAATTGGGCGTTTAGTGACGAACTATTATCTCGTCATATAAAATTGAAATTCGTGATAATAAATATTGTCATAATTTAATAATTTTTCGTCTTTACAAAATTTGCCTCCAAAAATTTGTAAATCTTTCTTTGCCTCCAAATAAAATTGTGACGATATTATGTACTTTATCACTAAATATAAAAATTTATAACGAAATATTTTTGTCACTTATCCACACAAATCATTATATCAATTTTGAATTTTAGAATTTTGCTAAGTGATTCAAAAATGCTAAAATGTATCTCTAATTTTAGAACAAAGGGTGTATAAAATTAGTATAATTTAGAATTTAATTTTTTTCTCAAACTATATTAACCAAGTAGGAATTTAATTTTAATTAAATTTGAATTATTATATATATATATTTCAATTAAAGTAACAAACTAATATTATATAAGATGATATTATTTTGTTTCCTTATAAAACTAGGTTCCTTATTCTAGTTTCTAATTTGGATAGATTAATAATAGAAGTCGACTTAATGTAGGAAAAATAAAAGGACTAACAAAACAACAGATGAGCAAAAAAAAAAATCAAACCAAAAGAGAAAAAAGGAAAAACTAAATTGTCTATTTAATTATAATATATAGAAGTTTAGATAGACAGATAAAACAGACAGATAGATTATACATATTGAGCAAAATCGTGTAATCATTGACTCATTGACTCTATTAAAATATACTCCCTCCATTCCACAACATTTTTTAGAGAAAAAAATTTATTTCAATTTATTTGTTGGTTATAATTTTTTAGGAGAATAAATTATTTACTTCCTAACTTCTCTCATTTTCTCAAATAAAAAGTTCTCTTGTATTAATAGTTTTTAACTTTCCATAAAGAGATAGAAATAAAATTTTACACTAATTTTAATTGTTAAATGATAGTGTTAAAAAACTTTCTAATTAATTCAGGTATATAAAGTTAAAAAGATTATTATTATGAAATTGAGAGAGTAATAATTATATATATTTTTAACTGAAATCGAAATATCAAAATTATTAAATCTACCCGACATAAACTTGTTTTTTTTGTC
The DNA here is from genome assembly GCA_020205555.1 of Panax stipuleanatus. Lineage (NCBI taxonomy): Eukaryota > Viridiplantae > Streptophyta > Magnoliopsida > Apiales > Araliaceae > Panax > Panax stipuleanatus. The sequence continues at coordinate 48,532,900 of CM035118.1, read as the reverse complement.
TTATTATAATATAAAGTATAAATAATAGAAAGGTGTAGTACTCTACCTCTCCCCTTTTTTGCATCCCTGAAATTTGAAGAAGATTTTGTGGGACATACTAGCCCTCGTTGCATAATTTAATTTTTAATCTATTTTTCTGTGCTTTTGTGTGTGTAAGTAAAAATATAAATAATAGAACAATGGAAAAACAAAACTTTATTTCACGGAATCCATTTAATTTTTTGATAAAATCACACATTTCAAAATATTAGCACAATCAAGTAAAAGTTAATTAATTAGCTTGAATTGAGGTACCATATTAAATATTTACCAAAAAAAAAGAAGGTCTCATATATATATATATATATATATATATATATATATATATATATTATATAATAGAAGGAAGGGAGAATTTTATTTCCAAGAAGTTCATCCTTTCAAATTTATAATGACTTCATATGACAAAATATTATCACAATCAATATATTTTCATCAGTCAATCAAAAATTGTCCCAATAAGCTTGAATTGAGGTATCATATTATATACTAATTTTGTCTCCCTTCTGAAATGTAAAATTAGTACTGACTTTTTAAAGTTAATTAAATTGATTTTAATACTCAAAATTGATATAAATTTTTTAATTTGGGGCTATACAACCATAAAATTAGTAATAATTTTATAACTTCATATCAAAATAATGAAATTGATAGCACAATTTCCAGCAAGTTCATCCCTTCAAACTTACTATAACTTCACAATACAAATTATTAGTGCAATCGTAAATTTTTTTCAATCAATTAAAAATCAACCAAATGACTTGAATTGAGGCATCATATCTTCAAAATTATGTCGTGTCATTCATCAAGCCAAAATTTATGCCACACATTAATTTTTGCATGATTAATGCTAATTTCTAACCGTATATATAACCCATGCATCACACAGGAATAGTTGCTTGCACCTCAAAAACAAGTGAGTCTTAAACCAAAAACATTAAGTACCATCATGTCAACAACCCCAGTAAGTTGGACATGGGAAGAGAACAAAGCTTTTGAGAACGGCATTGCGCTGTATTTGAACAAAGAATCGGAAGGCGAATGGCAGAGGATTGCGGCGATGGTTCCAAGCAAAACGATGGAGCAAGTGAAATATCACTACAAGATTCTTGCAGAGGATTGTTCCGTTACCTAATTATGTTTAGGCGGAGCAATTTGACAATGAGTCGGTTGGATCGTCTAGTATAAAAAAATGATTCATTTTTTATGCTCTTTATTAATGTGCTGGAAATAAGTTATGAATAAAATATAATTGAATGAGTTGTGTGTAATTATCTCTCCTTTTCTTCCTCTCTCCCTCCCTCTCCCATGTTAGTGAAACTGATTTGGAAAGCTAAAAATTTATTGATGTCGATCCTGAATAAAATTTTATGGGACGATTTACATGCAATATCTCTCTCTCTCTCTCTTCCTTTAAGGTTAGTTAAAATGGTTTGGAATTGGATAACTTGAGGGAAAAGATTGAAAAATAAAGTAAGGTGTTTCAAATTATAGAATTATTATTGACTTTTGAAAGTTAATTTGGGATATTTTTAGAGAATTGATATTTTCACAAGGGAAATTGATATTTCCACAATGCCTCACTCACATGAATGTGGGTCCCGTTTACTATTCATATGAGAGGTGCCTTGTGAAAATATCAATTTCCTTTGTGGAAATATCAATTCCCTATTTTTAAACTCAAAATTAAGTAGATTCGATAAGAACGGTATAAAATTTATTATTAACTTTTGAAAGTCAATTTAAAATATTTTAAAACTCAAAATTAAGTTTTATTCAATAAGAATTGTCAAATAATAGATTTTATAATTAATAGTAATTTTTTTATAATTCATAGTATTTATATATGAGGCATACTAATTTTCAAGTATAATATGTTGTTTGATTTCAAAAGTCAAATTGTAGATCTAATTTTGGAACAATGGAGTAGTTACAAATAGAGTAATACTATGGGTCTCAAATTTTTGATTTCAAATGACCACATGAGATCTACTCAACCAATATTATGGTGTCATATTATTTGAGACACTTAAAAACAAAAAATTTGAAATCCCTAACATCACCTTTACAAATATAACCTTAACTCAAGTTAAAAAATCAAAATTATTAAAATTGACCTGGTACCTTATTATACGCAGGGAAACAAAAGTTTATTGCCTGGAAGGCCATCCATTCAAATTTAGTAAAAGGATCCATTTGGTCCATGCATGTTGTTTTAATCTTTGTACATTTTTTTAATTAAAATTATATACTGTTCTTAAAGTATTATTATAGTCCCCAACTGTTGGCACCATATTAAACTAATCTGACGTAACTTCAAAAATAAAAAATAGAAAAATCTTGAGATGTAATTCTTTCAATCCCAACTGTCGAGCTTGTGGCATTAAAAATACTAATTTATTTTACCATTTCTTCCGTTGCAAAAAAAGTTAATAATAATAATATAAATTAAATAAATGTAGTTACTTTTTTTCTAATTAATTTGTAAAATTTTAAAATTCTCAAAATTGGTATTTATTTTATTTTATTTTAATTAGTACAATAGTATATATATATTAAAAACTACTTAAATAAGTACAAAAATGTTATTTTAAGAATTAAAATAAATTTATTGCAGAATTTAAATTTAATATTTTGCAAATAAATTAACTATGATTATTTTTTTAATGATTAAACTGAGAAACCTGATTTTCAGAAAATTAATAGCTATTTGAGAAGAATGATATGATAAAAGACATTATTATCCTTAGTTTCACACATTTTTTTGATTAAAAAATTGCAACTTTACATTTTTTACTTCTTTTTTAACGCCATGTCATCTTTTTTTTGACAAAGGCAAAAATATTTTATTATTGAGAAAAGGCCAAAATCCAACAAGTTATGGATTATAAGCCAAACTAAAAATTTCACGCTCATCATAAACTACTTGCTCTAAATAAATGAGAATCACCAGTCTGTTAGGAATGCATGTTTTAAATTTGATGATATAAGTGTAGGAAACGATTTCCAAATAAATTAATAATTTTTATTTTAAAAATTATTATCCCAAGATATTTCTCATAATTTAGCATAATCAAAAATTGTATTACATACCTTGTGTTTGGTTGTAGCACTATGGAGAATTTTTGCTTATTCTGATGATGGATTTTCTCCTTCCTGATCTTCCTCTCTATAACCCTTATTTTGATATTACGTACTTTTCTGAGTGTGGGCTCAAAATACTGCAAAGTGATATAATATATAAAGTCCTCAACTCCCTGATAATTATCAGGATAATTTGAAAACTTTTCTGATATATTTTATCCTGCTATTTTGTTATATCTTAATAAGAGCTAGAGTGGGGATCAAGTAGGATTCTACAATTCTAGCTCCAATATAATACTAATTTCTGATTAACTCTTTAATCAATTAGAATTATATTAATTATAACTAATTCCACTAAATAGTTATAATTGCACTCTAGAATTAATAAAATTAAAATTAATTAATTAAATCCTTCCACTATTAGTATCTTGCAAAATACCCCTCTACAATAATATCCATAAACGTGTGTAGGAATAAAACTGTTAACCCACTACGTTTACTGTTTATATCCTTGACTACATAATTTATAAACTTTTGATCACTCATTAATTTAATAAATTAAATTAATACTTTAGTAATTTGAATTACTAAAATACTTGGCCAAGATTCTGGTGATCAACCAATAAGTTATATCAAGGGGATATTATAATTTAATTGTAGAATTCCATCTTGAAAAATATATGTTCCTAATTTCATAACATATATCACCCAACATATTGAGGTATTGATTGTATTTAAAATCTCACTCTTTAATATATTAAAGTGACATACATTATAAAATCAAGTTCATTATTCTCTCAGGATTAAGAGTAATTGCACATTAATAGTAATTGAAAAATTATTTATAATAACAGTATTTAACAAATAATTTTTCGTAACGATCCAGTTCTGTGTATTTCAAAAATACACCAATACACTAGATTAAAGTCTTCACTTTACATGACTAAGACAAATCATTCAATCAAGTGTATTACAATCTACTAGAATGGTTTGTCCATTTCCATCTAAGATTGAGAACAATATATTTCTTTAATTATACATAACATATAATTTATGTCTTCTGTATATGACACTCCTTCATATACATAAATTATAAAATGTATAATTATGGACAAAAATTTATGACACATTTAATTATGCAAAATGAAATTAAACTTTATTATTAAAATAATAAAATAAATATCAACATTGGGTTTTTCTGGGCTTAAAACCTTACAATCTCCCACTAGCCCTAAACCCAATCTACCATATGTCTAATACCCATCCCCTCAAGATGAAAATCAAAAACTTTAGAAGACAAGGTCTTCGTAAAAGGATCAGCCAAATTTTGCGCAGAAGCTATCTTTGAAACTATCACATCTCCTCGCTGAACTATATCTCGAATGAGGTGATATTTTCTTTCAATGTGTTTGCCTTTCTTGTGGTTCCTAGGCTCCTTTGATTGTCCAATCGCCCCGTTATTGTCACAAAACAGGACAATAGGAGATGATACTGAAGGTACCATTCCTATTTCTAACAAGAACTTCTTGAGCCATACAGCCTCTTTTGCAGCCTCAGAAGCAGCAACATATTCAGCTTCCATGGTGGAGTCAGCTATGCAAGACTGTTTAACACTCCTCCAACTGACAGCTCCACCTCCAAGAGTAAACACATAACCAGATGTTGATTTTCTAGAGTCTCGATCTGCCTGAAAATCCGAATCTGTATATCCTTTCGGGACAAGATCATCACTAGAATAGACAAGCATATAATCTCTTGTTCTCCGTAGATACTTAAGTATATGTTTTACTGCTATCCAATGTTCGAGTCCAGGGTTAGACTGATATCTGCTGACCAGGCCTACTGCAAAACAAATATCTGGTCTAGTGCACAACATTGCATACATAAGACTTCCCACCGCCGAAGCATAAGGGATTGTCTTCATGCGCTCTTGCTCTTGAGGTGTCTTAGGACACTGCTCCTTAGTAAGAGGAATTCCATGTCTGATAGGAAGTAGTCCTTTCTTGGAATTCTGCATGTTGAACCTAGCCAAAATTGTATCTATGTATGTAGCTTGAGATAGGCCCAACATTTTATTCTTGCGATCACGCCAAAGCTTGATCCCTAGAATGTAATTAGCCTCTCCTAAGTCCTTCATCTCAAAATTACTAGACAACCAAATTTTGACGCTAGATAATACTCCCACATCATTACCCATAAGCAATATATCATCCACATAAAGAACTAAGAATACCACCACCCCATCTTTATTCTTCTTGTACACACAAGATTCTTCTGGATTTTGTTCAAACCCATAAGATTTGATTGCCTTATCAAACCTTATATTCCAAGACCTTGATGCTTGCTTAAGTCCATAAATGGACTTTTGCAACTTGCATACCATATTTTCTTGGCCTTTAACTATGAAACCATCAGGCTGCTTCATATAGATTTCTTCATCAAGATATCCATTAAGAAAAGCAGTCTTGACATCCATTTGCCATATCTCGTAATCGAGATGAACTGCAATGGATAAGAGTATTCTGATAGATTTAAGCATAGCTACTGGTGAAAAAGTTTCCTCATAATCGATACCTTCTTTTTGAGTAAAACCTTTTGCTACCAACCGTGCTTTAAAGGTTTCCACCTTTCCATCTACCCCTCTTTTTCTTTTGTAGACCCATTTGCACCCTATAGGTTTGACCCCATTAGGTGCTTCTACAAGTTCCCATACATTATTAGAATACATGGAATCCATTTCTTGTTTCATAGCTATGTGCCAGTTGGATGCATCTACATCATTAATAGCTTCATGGAAGTTAGAGGGATCCGACTCAACTTCTTCCGGAATAACATCATAAGTTTCTCCAAGAAGTGAAAGTCTCTCAGGAGGCCTGATATTCCTCCCACTACGACGAAGCTCCGGTGTATTAGAAGAATCTGGTTGATTAGTTTGTGGCAATTCATCCAAGTCTTGTGGTGGATTAATTGATTGAGTAATTGATGTACTTGACATTTCTTCTAAGACAATTTTACTACTCGACTTGTGATCCATTATATAGTCATTTTCCAGAAAAACTGCATTTGCGCTAACAAATACTTTCTGGTCTAAAGGACTATAAAATAGACCACCTCTAGTTCCTTTTGGATATCCTATAAACAAACATACTTCTGTTCTTGAACCTAATTTATCTAAGTCTGTCTTTCCTTTTCGTACATGTGCAGGTGTGCCCCATATATGAATATGGTGCAATACTGGCTTTCGCCCACTCCACAATTCTCTAGGTGTTAAAGGAACAGACTTTGATGGTACAAGATTCAATAAGTACATTGCCGTTTCTAGTGCATAACCCCAAAAGGAAATAGGAAGGGTAGAAAAACTCATCATAGACCTTACCATATCCAAAAGAGTCCTGTTTCTTCTTTCAGCCACACCATTTTGCTGGGGTGTACCCGGTGCAGTCAATTCAGATATAATTCCTATATCAGATAAGTAATCTTTGAATTCCCCAAGGAGGTATTCGCCTCCTCGATCCGATCGAAGGGCCTTTATGTGTTTACCAGATTGCCTTTCTACTTCTGCCTGAAATACTTTGAATTTTTCAAATGCTTCAGACTTTCGATGCATTAGGTACACATAACCAAATCTTGAGTAATCATCAGTAAAGGTGATAAAATACTCAAACCCTCCTCGTGCTCGGATATTCATAGGACCACATACATCTGTATGAATTAATTCTAACTTATCACTGGCTCTATAATTCTTTGCCTTGAAAGGCCCTTTGGTCATTTTTCCTTCTATACAGGATTCACAAACTGGAAGATTTTCAACTTCTAAAGAACTTAGAGGACCATCTTTAACCAGTCTTTGGATCCTATTTAGATTAATATGACCTAATCGTAAATGCCAGAGATAAGTTTGATTAACTGAAGAACCTTTTCTTTTTAATGGTATATGTTGACTACATTCAGTTTGCATTAATGAATAATAATTTGGAGTAAGAATATATAAATTATCGACTAATGAACCAGAACAAATAAAATATCCATTCTTGCGAATAACAATCTTGGAATCAAAATTAACTGAATATCCATGTTTAAACAAGCAAGAAACTGAAATTAAATTTCTACGAATGTCTGGAACATAAAGACAATCTACTAATTCTAAAGTCCTATCATTATTAAAATTAAGATGCACAACTCCCACTGCAATAGCTGCTACTTTTGCGCTAGAACCAAGGTGTAGATAAATCTCGCCTTCATTCAATTTTCTGGTTTCCTGAAACCCCTGCAAAGAATTGCAGACATGATTAGTGGTTCCCGAATCTACACACCAGGATTCAGTAGAATGGCCCACAAAACATGTTTCATGAACGAAAGATTGATATTTACCTATCTTGCCAAACTGATCAATTAGACAATCAATCATACCTTGATTTTTGATCTTGGCTAGGTAAGTAGGACAATTCCTTTTCCAGTGACCTTTTTCCCCACAGTGGAAACATTTCCCTTTAGGTTTTGCTTTTGCCCCTTTCTTCTCAACCCCTCCAGATGGAAGTAGGTTTCCATTTGCAGCTTTCTTACTGTTATTCTTTTTCCAGTTCTTGCCCTTAGGCTTTCCCTTAGAATTACCAGTTTCTGCAATATGAATGCTTCCTTTTACACGAAGAATACCCTCTGCTGCTTGGAGTTCCTTCATCAGTTCAGGTAATGATAGAGACATTTTGTTCATAGTGTAATTAAGTTTGAACTGATTGAAGGAACCAGGCAAGGTCTCTAGCAACATGTCAACCTGGGTTTCCCCATCAACTGTTGCTCCCAAGATTTCCAGTTCGTTTAAGTAAGAAATAATTTTTAAACAATGATCTCGAACTGAAGATCCCTCGGACATCTTGGAATTCATGAGTGTTTTCATCACAGTCTGTCGTGCAGCACGACTCTGGTCAGCAAACATTTCATGAAGGCTATCCAAGATCTCTTTAGCAGTGGTAGTAGACTGATATTGGTGTTGCAATATATTTGACAAAGATGCCAATATATAGCAACGAGCCATATCATCTGCCTTTTGCCACTTTTTATGGATATTCTTTTGTGCAACAGTAGCATTTTCTGGGAGAACTGGGCAAGGTTCAGTCAGCACAAACTTGTAGTCCTCAGCAGTCAACACAATGTCAAGATTTCTTTTCCAGTCCACATAATTTGGTCCAGTTAACTTATTTTCTTTAAGGATAACAGCAAGGGGATTAAACGACGACATGGTAATCTGTACAATTATACAATATGCATAAATTAAATGGTCATTCAATAAACTTTTGCATATAATATGAAAGTGTAATCCTCAAACACAAACATAAAATAAACATGGCAACTTAATTTCAAATAATTCTCTTTTCGAAGGGAAAATAAGAATAATTTAAAATTACTATTATTTTTATATCTTGACATCTCATGAAATAAAAATAATTCACCATTTAATTTAGCCCAAAACAATAATAATAAGTATCACTCCGATGGGGAGAATTATTATTTATGTTTTGTCAAGTGTACACCATCCATTTAAATTTTCTTTAAAATTTTAATACAAATATTTCGATGGGAAATAATTCATAATACAATTTTAAATAAATTTATCACAAGGAAATCCATATCTAATATAACTAGATTCATGCATCTTCCGAAGGGAACTCACAAAATTTGAGATTAGATACATGTATCAATATAATGGACCAATGATGGAGGCCGTAAGAAATACAATTCTTTTTCCCACTTGATTTTTTTATTTATATAAAAATGAGGATTTTTATTAATTTAAAATATATAATTATATCAATATCCCATATTGATACATATAAACTAAGATCCATGCATATTCACATTTAACAATTACAACATCATGAAAATTCAATAATTAAACATTATAATTGTTAACTATCAATAAATATATATGAATGTGCAAGTATAAATAAAGATTAATTGGTGCAGTTGGTTTGAGTGTGATTGTTTCAACATTTAGGACTAGAGATCAATTCTTTGCAACAACAACTAAATTTTTAAAAATATTTTAAAAAAAAAATTCTATATGGACGGTTTGGGCTTAACAGCCTGGGATCATCAATTTTTTTTTTTTAAAAAAAAAAATATTTATTTATTGTTGCTGCCAAAACTTGATCTCCGGACCTCCCACAAACAAATAACTTGTAATACAACCAACGCCACTGTAACTACACAAACAGATAATGAAAAAGTTCATCTAACAATAATCCTTAATATTATGTTAAAATACATGATAGCCCCATTTCCATGCATGTGAAGATATATACTTCGTTGTTTTTTTTTTTATTAAAAAAAAATATTGCAGCGAACATGCAGGAGCAGTATATCATTGAAACAAACAAAAAAAACGTACAGCCACCGTTTTTCTCTGAACATATATATCTGTAAGCTTTAAATAATTACATCCGCAGATATCAATTAATTGATATATAAAACAAATCTGATTCATGAAATCCGAATAGTTTTACTGAGAAAAAAAAATATATCTCCATACATCTATTGAATATAATTCAAATTAAATAATATAATCATGATTTATGAAAATTATGAGTTAGCTCTGATACCAATTGTAGGAAACGATTTCCAAATAAATTAATAATTTTTATTTTAAAAATTATTATCCCAAGATATTTCTCATAATTTAGCATAATCAAAAATTGTATTACATACCTTGTGTTTGGTTGTAGCACTATGGAGAATTTTTGCTTATTCTGATGATGGATTTTCTCCTTCCTGATCTTCCTCTCTATAACCCTTATTTTGATATTACGTACTTTTCTGAGTGTGGGCTCAAAATACTGCAAAGTGATATAATATATAAAGTCCTCAACTCCCTGATAATTATCAGGATAATTTGAAAACTTTTCTGATATATTTTATCCTGCTATTTTGTTATATCTTAATAAGAGCTAGAGTGGGGATCAAGTAGGATTCTACAATTCTAGCTCCAATATAATACTAATTTCTGATTAACTCTTTAATCAATTAGAATTATATTAATTATAACTAATTCCACTAAATAGTTATAATTGCACTCTAGAATTAATAAAATTAAAATTAATTAATTAAATCCTTCCACTATTAGTATCTTGCAAAATACCCCTCTACAATAATATCCATAAACGTGTGTAGGAATAAAACTGTTAACCCACTACGTTTACTGTTTATATCCTTGACTACATAATTTATAAACTTTTGATCACTCATTAATTTAATAAATTAAATTAATACTTTAGTAATTTGAATTACTAAAATACTTGGCCAAGATTCTGGTGATCAACCAATAAGTTATATCAAGGGGATATTATAATTTAATTGTAGAATTCCATCTTGAAAAATATATGTTCCTAATTTCATAACATATATCACCCAACATATTGAGGTATTGATTGTATTTAAAATCTCACTCTTTAATATATTAAAGTGACATACATTATAAAATCAAGTTCATTATTCTCTCAGGATTAAGAGTAATTGCACATTAATAGTAATTGAAAAATTATTTATAATAACAGTATTTAACAAATAATTTTTCGTAACGATCCAGTTCTGTGTATTTCAAAAATACACCAATACACTAGATTAAAGTCTTCACTTTACATGACTAAGACAAATCATTCAATCAAGTGTATTACAATCTACTAGAATGGTTTGTCCATTTCCATCTAAGATTGAGAACAATATATTTCTTTAATTATACATAACATATAATTTATGTCTTCTGTATATGACACTCCTTCATATACATAAATTATAAAATGTATAATTATGGACAAAAATTTATGACACATTTAATTATGCAAAATGAAATTAAACTTTATTATTAAAATAATAAAATAAATATCAACATTGGGTTTTTCTGGGCTTAAAACCTTACAATAAGTTCATGTAAAGTCTTTAAATGAGATATATGTGTATAAAGATTTAGATTAAAATGATCAAATTTGTTATGTTGATCCTTTGAGTTGATTCATTATGTAATAGATAGGATCAAATCGATCGTAGAGCTACTCTGACTTGTTCTTAATGTAAATGTTGTAAGTAGACTAATCTATGTGATCGTAGAGCATCAGTTGGATGTTCGCAAAGCTGCAAAGTTATCTCAGAGTTAAAGTAATTAAGGATCACAAAGTCTTCGAATCAGATCGTAGAGCTGCAATCGGAGTCGTAAAGTGCAAAGATGAGATCGCAATGTGAAAGAGAAGTTCGCAGAGTCAGCGCCAATGTCATCGTAGAGAGTTATTCGTAGAGTAGATCGTAGAGCGCTTCTCCAATTCATAGAGCGACTTCGTAGAGTTCAGAACATTAAGTAAACTAAGTCAAGACTCTACATTCTTCACCAAACTCCACGATCAGTCAAGTTCGTAGAGAATGTCAGAACTGTCATATGTCTGACAAATTGAAGGGCATTGTAGAGCAAATATTTCAAGATATGTTTCTCTCCATCTTCAAATTCAAATATGAAGATCAGATAGTGATGTGTCTAAACCGCTATATTGGGGATCTGTCAAATCTCAAAGAGGTAGGTAAACTACAGACTAATGGGATTGCCTAGAGCTGAAAGCAACCTGTCTACCTAACCTATTTGTCATCATCATAAAATATCTTGTAGCAGAGCATTAAATGCATCAATTGGAACTCTCTAACGGGGCAATTTCTGAAGGTCAATAAAAGCATACGAGGATTCAAATCCAAGTACGAATCACCAAGAACACAAAACTGAACCTCTGCCAAAAGCATTCAAGCTCTACTCTACGACTCAATACGTGTTCAAAGTTGTTAAGTACCTGAAAATGTCAAGTCTCATTGCAAAGCTTAGCAGCACCTCAACTAATCAACATTCGATTGTGATTCACTTGGTTTTAGTGACCATTATAACGAGACTAAGTGACTCGAAGGAATTTAAGTGATTCAGAAGACTAAGTGTCTTAGTCTAAGTGACCATTGCCGAGACTAAGTGACTCGAAGGAATTTAAATGATTCAGTTGTAATAGATCTTAGTGATCTGGTCTGTGTGACTCATCCTTAGTGGATTTTCTACTTGTTGAAGTAGAAGAGTGGACTAGGAGTTGTTTGTACTCCGAACCACTTAAACATCTTGTGTCATTTTGGTATGCTGTCGCAGACAACCAAAAAAAAATAAACCTTACTGCGAAAAATAATTATGTAGTAGTGCAAGTAAGAGTCGATCCCACAGAGACTGATTAATCTATTTTTATATACTTTGTATTCCAAAAGAGGAGATTTTTGATTGTTGTTAATTAAAATAACTAATGTATAAAATAAAGTAACGAATTAAATCAAGAGAACAAACCTTGGGTTAAGTCAACTTCCACCTTAGAAACATACACTGATCATTGACTCAAGCATACACAATTAATATCTTGAATATTCATCGTTAGAATTAATTCCATGTCTTTCCTTATTTTTAATTAGATAGAAACAAGCGATCTAAATAACCCTAACTACTAAACAACTTTAGACAAGCGCTAAAAGTTTAATCTAGTAGAAGCTCTAAGAATTAGAAAAACCGATGAAGCTAAACAATACAAGCACAAGCGGTTGCACTTAATTTAGTTGAATATTCTTCCCAAGATATAATAATCTCATGATCTGCAATCAATTATTTATCTTAGTTGCTTCGTAAATTAGAGTGACCAAACAATTACGGATTCGATATCTAATTTAGCAGTAGATTTCAATGAATAATAAACTAGTGTGCACTCTAGAATTTAATCAAATCAATCATATAATTCAAGCACAGAAAAATAATCAATACTCAAAATAATAATTGAACAATTAAAATTAAATAGATCTCACAGTGTATTTAATCCAAGGCTTCCGTCTCCTTAATCCAAGAACAAGAGTTTAGCCACACATGGCTATTGAATCACCAAGAAATATAGAGAGAAAAGAATATTTTTATTTAATAGATGAGATCCTATATGAAAGTATGAGGCCCCTTATTTATAACATTAAAATAGCAGCCTTTTCCTATGCCCTAACTGCTATCTTTACTCCCGAATCCAAGTTGATGAAGGAAATCAGCATTGGTGTTACCGCAGGTACTCCAGCCGCATGATTTTCTTATTTTGTAGTTGCTTCCTTATTTCGCCAGCTGCTAGGACTCCTTTCAATTGACATGCACGTGAGCTGCTTTGTAATTCACATGCTTGGATTCAATTGTAAGCTGCTGATTTCTTTTATTTCGTGAGCTACTCCATTCATAAAATCGTGGCCCACATGTGAAATAGAAGGCTGCCCCATTCATTCCTTCTCCAATTCGTGAGTTGCTAGCAACTTGGATGAGAGCTGCTGAACCATGGGCTAATATTACAACCGTGGCCCAATAGGAATTTGGCAAACAAATCATGGGCTGCTAATTTATCTCTGACCCATATGCTGAAACTCCCCTTTTCTTGCACCTTTTGCATCTATTTTAATCCCTTGGTTCAATTGTACCTAAAATAAAAATATAAGAACAATGAATGTATTTAGGTACAAAATAAATATAAAAGATTAAGTATTAAGGGAATAAAATACAACATATTTCATCCTTATCAAATTCCCCCACACTTATCTTTTGCTCGTCCTCGGGCAAAACAAAAATAAACTATAACACAAAAATTCAACTAAACAAATTACGCCAAACTTGAGCCACGAATTAATACGAACTTCAACATAGACCTCAAAATTTCAAAACAATAACTCTTGGGAAACTTCAAAACAATGTATCATCTGAAACCCAAATTTCTCTACCAACCTTACTTTACTCTCGATCCCTTGTGTGTATTTGTGTGTGTATCCACCCGTATCAAACTAGTCAGATTACAGAAAAATTTACAAAATCAAAGCCTTAAAGGAGAAAGATAAACTCAACCATTTGTTTTTTCACAAATCTCAGTTAAACCAATAGATAACATCAAAGGATCAAAAGGCTTTTCTTTTTGTCTTATTTTTCTTCTTTTTTTATTTATTTATTTGGTAAGTGCATTTTATGCTCCATCTTACCCGCGAGTGCGTTTTATGCTCCCTCTCGCATGTCACGTGTTTATGAGTGAGTGCGTTTTACGCTCCATCTCATCCCACCACATGAATCCTTTCTTTTTCTTTTAATATTTTTTTTCCTTTCAATCTTGCAAAATTTTTGCCTAAATCATTTCCCTTTTCTTAAACAATACCTTATATCAACTTCAAGTGGTGATCAAACAATTGAGAGAGTTCAAAGTTTCTTCCCTAGACATTCAACCAGATAAATTTCTTCCAAGTCACAACTGGTTTGAATAAATGGATATGTGCTTAATAGTGAAGGGTCTCAAATAAAGTAGTGATCAACAAAGAAAATCAAATTTAGATTACCCAATGTCTATCAGTCCTCCCATAAGTTATTACAAAGAAATCAAGATTTTTATCATTGGTCATAAATCAAAGTCCAAATTAACTTATTTCTCAAGTGACAAATCCTAAAACTACTCCATTTTCGTAGGAAACACGATTGCACTTAGCATGTGCAACAAGCCTTTAAACCCCAAGGTTAGCCCAAGTGGACGAGTTTTGTCTCGTGAGGGTTTGCAGTGAATGTACCCACAAAATTCAAAATAAATATAATAAAAAAAATAAAAAATTTGGAAAACATCTAAATGCTTCCCCCCACACTTAAAACTTACATTGTCCCTAATGTAAAGTAAAATGCAAAGAAAAGTAGAGAGATACTCCCCTATGGGTTGCCTCCCATGCAGCGCCTTTGTTTATGGTCGTTAGCTCGACTCGATATTGCCTTTGAGTTAATCTGTATAAACCGGATCCTCAAGATCCATATTCTCCACCTTATCTTCTTGGAAACCCTCATGAAAATATTTGAGTCGATGACCATTCACCTTGAACACTTTAGAAGTTGCTAAACTTTTGATTTCAACTGCTCCATGCGGGAAAACATTAGTAATAACAAAAGGTCCATTCCAACGAGAACGTAACTTACCTGGAAATAAACGAAGCCGTGATTGGTAGAGAAGAACTTTTTGACCAATTTGAAATTCTTTCCTAGATATCCTTTTGTCATGAAAAGCTTTCGTTTTTTCCTTGTAAATCCGTGCACTTTCATATGCGTCATTACGAATTTCCTCTAACTCTTGTAGTTGCAACTTCCGGTGTTCTCCACTTTCATCCATATTCATATTGAAGCTCTTAATAGCCCAATAAGCCTTATGTTCCAACTCAACGGGTAGGTGACATGGCTTCCCAAACACTAATCTATAAGGTGGCATACCAATGGGTGTCTTGAATGCAGTTCGGTAAGCCCATAAAGCATCATCTAAGCGCAAACTCCAATCTTTCCTACTTGGGTTAACTGTCTTTTCAATGATTGCCTTGATTTCTCTGTTTGACACCTCTGCTTGTCCATTGGTCTGCGGGTGATAAGCAGTTGACACCTTATGAGTCACATGGTACTTCCTCAACAATGCTCCCACTGTTCGATTGCAAAAGTGAGTTCCGCGATCACTGATTAGAGCTCTTGGAAAGCCAAACCTAGAAAAAATGTTAGACTGAATAAAATCTGCAACCACTTTAGAATCGTCAGTCCTGGTGGCTTTGGCTTCCACCCATTTCGAAACATAATCAACAGCGAGTAAGATATAAGTACAACCGAAAGAGACAGGAAACGGTCCCATGAAATCAATTCCCCAAACATCAAAAATTTCACAATATAATATGGGGGTTTGCAACATCTCATTTCGTTGGGAAATATTACCTGTCTTTTGACAATTATAGCATGACTTACAAAATAGATATGAATCTTTGAAAAGAGATGGCCAAAAGAAACCACATTCTAATACTTTCCTTGCTGTTCTCTTGGTTCCAAAGTGACCTCCACAAGCATAAGTATGACAAAAAGTAAGAATCGACGCAATTTCACCTTCAGGGATGCATCTTCGTATCACTTGGTCGGCACAGTGCTTCCATAAGTAAGGATCATCCCATACATAGTGCTTGGCATCACTTTTGATTTTATCTTTTTGAGCTTTAGACAAACTAGAAGGTAAGATGTTAGTAGCCAAATAATTCACAATATTTGCATACCATGGCATGGTTGTGCTTGCAGAAAATAATTGTGCATCGGGAAACTCTTCTTTCAGTTGAAGTTCATCATGCACATTCACTAAGCGACTCAAGTGATCCGCAACACTATTTTCCGCTCCCTTTTTGTCCTTAATTTCCAAGTCAAATTCACTCAAGAGAAGTATCCATCTTATCAATCTTGGTTTTGCCTCTTTCTTTGTCATTAAGTAACGAAGAGCTGCATGATTAGAATATACAATGACTTTAGTACCAAGCAAATAAGATCGAAATTTTTCTAAAGCAAAAACAACAGCTAAAAGCTCTTTTTCTGTAGTAGAGTAGTTTCGTTGGGCATTATTCAAAGTTCTCGACGCATAATAAATGGCATGTGATGCTCTTCCGATTCTTTGGCCCAAAACAGCGCCTACGGTGTAGTCACTTGCATCGCACATTATCTCAAAAGGCATGGTCCAATCAGGTTGTTGAATAACTGGAGTGGACGTCAGTGATTCCTTCAATTTATCAAATGCCTTGCGACATTTCTCATCAAATTCAAACTCGACATCCTTTTGTAGTAGATTGCATAGGGGTGATGCTATTTGGGAAAAGTCCTTGATAAATCTCCTATAAAAACCTGCATGTCCAAGAAAAGAACGAATTTCCCGAACACTAGTGGGATATGAAAGAGATTGTATAATGTCAACTTTAGCTTTATCTACTTCAATTCCTTTAGATGAAACAACATGACCCAAAACTATACCTTGTTCAACCATAAAATGACATTTTTCAGAGTTTAAGACAAGATTAGTTTCTATGCATCTTTGAAGAATAAGAGTAAGGTTTTGCAAACATTTATCAAATGAGTCTCCATAGACTGTAAAATCATCCATAAAAACTTCCATGATATGCTCAATGTAATCTGAAAATATGCTAACCATACACCTCTGAAAAGTGGCCGGTGCGTTGCAAAGTCCGAAGGCCATGCGGCGATATGCGAAGGTACCAAACGGGCATGTGAAAGTAGTCTTCTCTTGGTCCTCTGGGGCAATTGCAATTTGGAAGTAACCTGAATAACCATCAAGAAAACAATAATAAGAATGACCAGCTAATCGTTCAAGCATTTGATCAATAAAAGGTAATGGAAAATGGTCCTTGCGGGTTACAGCATTCAATTTTCTATAATCTATACAAACCCGCCACCCATTTTGAACTCGGGTGGGAACCAACTCGTCATTTTGATTTTTCACCACAGTTATTCCAGTCTTCTTAGGAACCACTTGAACTGGGCTAACCCAACTGCTATCTGAAATAGGGTAGATTACTCCGACATCAAGAAGTTTGAGAATTTCTTTCTTCACGACATCCATCATGGGAGGGTTCAATCTCCTTTGTGGTTGACGGGAAGGTTTCACTTCATCCTCCAGCAAGATCCGATGCATGCATGTGGAAGGGCTTATTCCTTTAATATCAGCTATCGTCCATCCAATGGCCTTCTTATGCTCCTTTAGAACATGCATGAGTTTCTCTTCTTGTGATGCACCAAGTGTATTGGATATAATCACTGGTAATGTTTTTCCTTCTCCAAGGAATACATATTTGAGATGACTAGGAAGATCTTTCAAATCAGGAACAGGTGCCTGCACAACAGAGGGTAAAGATCTTTCATTAGAGATCGACAATTCAACGTAACAGATGTTACCTGATTTTGGAATGTCATCCAAAGCTGTTATAGTTGATTGCAACTCAGTGCTCAAGGTCAAAGTCGCACTTCCTTCATCAATGTCTTTACTAAGTGCAATTTCCAATTCATCCTTCCCATTGAGTTCAAAGATTTCCTGTGCTAAAGAGTCAATCACATCAACCGAATAAACAGAATTATCATCAGTGGGATAACGCATGGCATCATAAATATTGAACTTAACAATTTCGCCATCAAATTCCATTGAAAGTGTACCACTATGAACATCTATTTTAGTCTTTGATGTCTTTAAAAATGGTCTTCCTAGCAAAATAGGAGCATTTTGGTCACCGTTTTCCATATCAAGCACATAAAAATCAGTAGAAAAGATCAAATTATTGACTCGCACAAGAACATCCTCAATTACACCTTTGGGATAAACATTAGATCTGTCAGCTAGCTGTATTACAATACCAGTTTTATTCAAAGGTTCAAGTGATAGATGAGTATATATAGAATATGGCATAACATTTATCGAGGCTCCTAAGTCTAACATGGCTTTTTCAATTTTAGCGCTACCTATCGTGCACGGAATAGTGAACATACCCGGATCTGGGCACTTAGTAGGTAGCTTTCTTTGAATGACTGCGGAAACATTTTCTCCTACCTTCACCTTTTCATATTTTTTCATTTCCTGTTTCCTCTTGTGTGTACACAATTCTTTCAAAAATTTAGCATAACGAGGTACTTGTTTGATAGCATCTAACAATGGAATATTTACCTCGCATTTACGGAAAGTTTCATACAAATCTGAATTTTTCTCGTATTTTCTATTTTCTGTTAAAGCAAGAGGGAAAGGAGGTACCGGTTTATATTCAGAGAGAGGAGGAAATTTACGCTTAGGTTCATCCTTGTCATTCAGAACACTGCTGTCTGCTTCGTCTTTTTTCTTACCTGCCTTGTTTTGATCTTGTGGTGTAGGCATTGTCTTTTCTGGAACTTCTATCTCCTTACCATTTCTCAAAGTGATTGCACTTGCATTTTCTTTTGGGTTCACCACTGTTTGGGAAGGTAATTTTCCTGAACTTTGTGCCTCCAATCGACTAATCGCAGTCGCCATTTGTCCCACTTGCGTACCCAAATTTTGAATACTTGCCCTTGTTTCCTGTTGAAAATTTAAAGTATTAGTGGCAAGTGTTTTAACAATATCTTCTAAAGACATACTAGGGTTAGAAGTTTGGCCCTGTTGTTGTCTGTTGGGATACGATGGTTTGTACTGCTGATGATTTGGAAAATTTTGAGGTGCTGGTTGACTTGCTTGTGGGTTCCCGTAGCTAAAGTTAGGATGATCCCTCCATCCAGGATTATATGTATTTGAAAAAGGATCATATTTCCTTTGTGGTTGCCCAGGAAATCCTCCTACTGCATTTGCCTGTTCAACGGATTCTTCTTGAAGAGTTGGGCATGCATCTGTCGGATGTCCTACTACCGCACAAATCCCGCAAGCTTTTACCTGATGTATGTTACCTGCACCCATTTGACGAACAAGAGAAGTTAAACTCGCAAGTTGTTGTTCAATAGCAGAAATTTGTACCTCATTAGCATTCCTAGATGCAGAATCAAGTCTAGTGCCAAATTGTTGAGAGTTGGCTGCCATATTTGCAATTAGATTTCTTGCAGCCTCGGGAGTCTTATCCACCAACGCTCCGCCACTAGCAGCGTCAATCATGCTTCTCTCGGTACAATTGAGACCTTCATAAAAATACTGGATGAGAAGCTGATCACTGATTTGGTGATGAGGGCAACTAGCACATAATCTCTTGAAACGTTCCCAATACTCATGTAGGGATTCTCCGCTGTTCTGCCTCACACCACAAATTGACTTCCTAATGTTGGCTGCCCTTGAAGCTGGAAAATATTTCTCTAAGAAGAGTCTTTTGATCTCTTCCCATGTGGTGATACTTCCGGAGGCAAGATAGTAGAGCCAATCCTTAGCTGAGTCTTTTAAAGAAAATGGGAAGGCTCTTAGCTTGATCTGTTCTTCGGTTACTCCGGTGGGTTTCATACTTGTGCATACCACATGGAATTCCTTCAAGTGTTTGTGGGGATCTTCACCTGCCAAACCATGAAAAGAAGGTAGAAGATGTATTAATCCAGATTTCAATTCAAAATGAGTATTAGTATCAAGATTAGGAAAAGTTATGCATAAGGGTTGTTGGTTCAAATCAGGAGCTGAAAGCTCTTTCAAGGTTCGATTTGCTGCCATGACTCCTTTTTCTTCACGAATTTTCCGAGCTTCCTTCCTTAATCTGCGACAAGTTCTCTCTATCTCTGGATCAAACTTTAAATCACCTTGATTAGTAGATCGAGTTTTTGGCATAAACAATCAAGGAAATTCAAATTACCTATAAAAAGAAATTAAAATTAAAATAAGAATTACAAAAAAAAAAAAAAAAAAAAAAAAAACTAAAATCAGTCCCCGGCAACGGCGCCAAAATTTGGTATGCTGTCGCAGACAACCAAAAAAAAATAAACCTTACTGCGAAAAATAATTATGTAGTAGTGCAAGTAAGAGTCGATCCCACAGAGACTGATTAATCTATTTTTATATACTTTGTATTCCAAAAGAGGAGATTTTTGATTGTTGTTAATTAAAATAACTAATGTATAAAATAAAGTAACGAATTAAATCAAGAGAACAAACCTTGGGTTAAGTCAACTTCCACCTTAGAAACATACACTGATCATTGACTCAAGCATACACAATTAATATCTTGAATATTCATCGTTAGAATTAATTCCATGTCTTTCCTTATTTTTAATTAGATAGAAACAAGCGATCTAAATAACCCTAACTACTAAACAACTTTAGACAAGCGCTAAAAGTTTAATCTAGTAGAAGCTCTAAGAATTAGAAAAACCGATGAAGCTAAACAATACAAGCACAAGCGGTTGCACTTAATTTAGTTGAATATTCTTCCCAAGATATAATAATCTCATGATCTGCAATCAATTATTTATCTTAGTTGCTTCGCAAATTAGAGTGACCAAACAATTACGGATTCGATATCTAATTTAGCAGTAGATTTCAATGAATAATAAACTAGTGTGCACTCTAGAATTTAATCAAATCAATCATATAATTCAAGCACAGAAAAATAATCAATACTCAAAATAATAATTGAACAATTAAAATTAAATAGATCTCACAGTGTATTTAATCCAAGGCTTCCGTCTCCTTAATCCAAGAACAAGAGTTTAGCCACACATGGCTATTGAATCACCAAGAAATATAGAGAGAAAAGAATATTTTTATTTAATAGATGAGATCCTATATGAAAGTATGAGGCCCCTTATTTATAACATTAAAATAGCAGCCTTTTCCTATGCCCTAACTGCTATCTTTACTCCCGAATCCAAGTTGATGAAGGAAATCAGCATTGGTGTTACCGCAGGTACTCCAGCCGCATGATTTTCTTATTTTGTAGTTGCTTCCTTATTTCGCCAGCTGCTAGGACTCCTTTCAATTGACATGCACGTGAGCTGCTTTGTAATTCACATGCTTGGATTCAATTGTAAGCTGCTGATTTCTTTTATTTCGTGAGCTACTCCATTCATAAAATCGTGGCCCACATGTGAAATAGAAGGCTGCCCCATTCATTCCTTCTCCAATTCGTGAGTTGCTAGCAACTTGGATGAGAGCTGCTGAACCATGGGCTAATATTACAACCGTGGCCCAATAGGAATTTGGCAAACAAATCATGGGCTGCTAATTTATCTCTGACCCATATGCTGAAACTCCCCTTTTCTTGCACCTTTTGCATCTATTTTAATCCCTTGGTTCAATTGTACCTAAAATAAAAATATAAGAACAATGAATGTATTTAGGTACAAAATAAATATAAAAGATTAAGTATTAAGGGAATAAAATACAACATATTTCATCCTTATCAAATTCCCCCACACTTATCTTTTGCTCGTCCTCGGGCAAAACAAAAATAAACTATAACACAAAAATTCAACTAAACAAATTACGCCAAACTTGAGCCACGAATTAATACGAACTTCAACATAGACCTCAAAATTTCAAAACAATAACTCTTGGGAAACTTCAAAACAATGTATCATCTGAAACCCAAATTTCTCTACCAACCTTACTTTACTCTCGATCCCTTGTGTGTATTTGTGTGTGTATCCACCCGTATCAAACTAGTCAGATTACAGAAAAATTTACAAAATCAAAGCCTTAAAGGAGAAAGATAAACTCAACCATTTGTTTTTTCACAAATCTCAGTTAAACCAATAGATAACATCAAAGGATCAAAAGGCTTTTCTTTTTGTCTTATTTTTCTTCTTTTTTTATTTATTTATTTGGTAAGTGCATTTTATGCTCCATCTTACCCGCGAGTGCGTTTTATGCTCCCTCTCGCATGTCACGTGTTTATGAGTGAGTGCGTTTTACGCTCCATCTCATCCCACCACATGAATCCTTTCTTTTTCTTTTAATATTTTTTTTCCTTTCAATCTTGCAAAATTTTTGCCTAAATCATTTCCCTTTTCTTAAACAATACCTTATATCAACTTCAAGTGGTGATCAAACAATTGAGAGAGTTCAAAGTTTCTTCCCTAGACATTCAACCAGATAAATTTCTTCCAAGTCACAACTGGTTTGAATAAATGGATATGTGCTTAATAGTGAAGGGTCTCAAATAAAGTAGTGATCAACAAAGAAAATCAAATTTAGATTACCCAATGTCTATCAGTCCTCCCATAAGTTATTACAAAGAAATCAAGATTTTTATCATTGGTCATAAATCAAAGTCCAAATTAACTTATTTCTCAAGTGACAAATCCTAAAACTACTCCATTTTCGTAGGAAACACGATTGCACTTAGCATGTGCAACAAGCCTTTAAACCCCAAGGTTAGCCCAAGTGGACGAGTTTTGTCTCGTGAGGGTTTGCAGTGAATGTACCCACAAAATTCAAAATAAATATAATAAAAAAAATAAAAAATTTGGAAAACATCTAAATGCTTCCCCCCACACTTAAAACTTACATTGTCCCTAATGTAAAGTAAAATGCAAAGAAAAGTAGAGAGATACTCCCCTATGGGTTGCCTCCCATGCAGCGCCTTTGTTTATGGTCGTTAGCTCGACTCGATATTGCCTTTGAGTTAATCTGTATAAACCGGATCCTCAAGATCCATATTCTCCACCTTATCTTCTTGGAAACCCTCATGAAAATATTTGAGTCGATGACCATTCACCTTGAACACTTTAGAAGTTGCTAAACTTTTGATTTCAACTGCTCCATGCGGGAAAACATTAGTAATAACAAAAGGTCCATTCCAACGAGAACGTAACTTACCTGGAAATAAACGAAGCCGTGATTGGTAGAGAAGAACTTTTTGACCAATTTGAAATTCTTTCCTAGATATCCTTTTGTCATGAAAAGCTTTCGTTTTTTCCTTGTAAATCCGTGCACTTTCATATGCGTCATTACGAATTTCCTCTAACTCTTGTAGTTGCAACTTCCGGTGTTCTCCACTTTCATCCATATTCATATTGAAGCTCTTAATAGCCCAATAAGCCTTATGTTCCAACTCAACGGGTAGGTGACATGGCTTCCCAAACACTAATCTATAAGGTGGCATACCAATGGGTGTCTTGAATGCAGTTCGGTAAGCCCATAAAGCATCATCTAAGCGCAAACTCCAATCTTTCCTACTTGGGTTAACTGTCTTTTCAATGATTGCCTTGATTTCTCTGTTTGACACCTCTGCTTGTCCATTGGTCTGCGGGTGATAAGCAGTTGACACCTTATGAGTCACATGGTACTTCCTCAACAATGCTCCCACTGTTCGATTGCAAAAGTGAGTTCCGCGATCACTGATTAGAGCTCTTGGAAAGCCAAACCTAGAAAAAATGTTAGACTGAATAAAATCTGCAACCACTTTAGAATCGTCAGTCCTGGTGGCTTTGGCTTCCACCCATTTCGAAACATAATCAACAGCGAGTAAGATATAAGTACAACCGAAAGAGACAGGAAACGGTCCCATGAAATCAATTCCCCAAACATCAAAAATTTCACAATATAATATGGGGGTTTGCAACATCTCATTTCGTTGGGAAATATTACCTGTCTTTTGACAATTATAGCATGACTTACAAAATAGATATGAATCTTTGAAAAGAGATGGCCAAAAGAAACCACATTCTAATACTTTCCTTGCTGTTCTCTTGGTTCCAAAGTGACCTCCACAAGCATAAGTATGACAAAAAGTAAGAATCGACGCAATTTCACCTTCAGGGATGCATCTTCGTATCACTTGGTCGGCACAGTGCTTCCATAAGTAAGGATCATCCCATACATAGTGCTTGGCATCACTTTTGATTTTATCTTTTTGAGCTTTAGACAAACTAGAAGGTAAGATGTTAGTAGCCAAATAATTCACAATATTTGCATACCATGGCATGGTTGTGCTTGCAGAAAATAATTGTGCATCGGGAAACTCTTCTTTCAGTTGAAGTTCATCATGCACATTCACTAAGCGACTCAAGTGATCCGCAACACTATTTTCCGCTCCCTTTTTGTCCTTAATTTCCAAGTCAAATTCACTCAAGAGAAGTATCCATCTTATCAATCTTGGTTTTGCCTCTTTCTTTGTCATTAAGTAACGAAGAGCTGCATGATTAGAATATACAATGACTTTAGTACCAAGCAAATAAGATCGAAATTTTTCTAAAGCAAAAACAACAGCTAAAAGCTCTTTTTCTGTAGTAGAGTAGTTTCGTTGGGCATTATTCAAAGTTCTCGACGCATAATAAATGGCATGTGATGCTCTTCCGATTCTTTGGCCCAAAACAGCGCCTACGGTGTAGTCACTTGCATCGCACATTATCTCAAAAGGCATGGTCCAATCAGGTTGTTGAATAACTGGAGTGGACGTCAGTGATTCCTTCAATTTATCAAATGCCTTGCGACATTTCTCATCAAATTCAAACTCGACATCCTTTTGTAGTAGATTGCATAGGGGTGATGCTATTTGGGAAAAGTCCTTGATAAATCTCCTATAAAAACCTGCATGTCCAAGAAAAGAACGAATTTCCCGAACACTAGTGGGATATGAAAGAGATTGTATAATGTCAACTTTAGCTTTATCTACTTCAATTCCTTTAGATGAAACAACATGACCCAAAACTATACCTTGTTCAACCATAAAATGACATTTTTCAGAGTTTAAGACAAGATTAGTTTCTATGCATCTTTGAAGAATAAGAGTAAGGTTTTGCAAACATTTATCAAATGAGTCTCCATAGACTGTAAAATCATCCATAAAAACTTCCATGATATGCTCAATGTAATCTGAAAATATGCTAACCATACACCTCTGAAAAGTGGCCGGTGCGTTGCAAAGTCCGAAGGCCATGCGGCGATATGCGAAGGTACCAAACGGGCATGTGAAAGTAGTCTTCTCTTGGTCCTCTGGGGCAATTGCAATTTGGAAGTAACCTGAATAACCATCAAGAAAACAATAATAAGAATGACCAGCTAATCGTTCAAGCATTTGATCAATAAAAGGTAATGGAAAATGGTCCTTGCGGGTTACAGCATTCAATTTTCTATAATCTATACAAACCCGCCACCCATTTTGAACTCGGGTGGGAACCAACTCGTCATTTTGATTTTTCACCACAGTTATTCCAGTCTTCTTAGGAACCACTTGAACTGGGCTAACCCAACTGCTATCTGAAATAGGGTAGATTACTCCGACATCAAGAAGTTTGAGAATTTCTTTCTTCACGACATCCATCATGGGAGGGTTCAATCTCCTTTGTGGTTGACGGGAAGGTTTCACTTCATCCTCCAGCAAGATCCGATGCATGCATGTGGAAGGGCTTATTCCTTTAATATCAGCTATCGTCCATCCAATGGCCTTCTTATGCTCCTTTAGAACATGCATGAGTTTCTCTTCTTGTGATGCACCAAGTGTATTGGATATAATCACTGGTAATGTTTTTCCTTCTCCAAGGAATACATATTTGAGATGACTAGGAAGATCTTTCAAATCAGGAACAGGTGCCTGCACAACAGAGGGTAAAGATCTTTCATTAGAGATCGACAATTCAACGTAACAGATGTTACCTGATTTTGGAATGTCATCCAAAGCTGTTATAGTTGATTGCAACTCAGTGCTCAAGGTCAAAGTCGCACTTCCTTCATCAATGTCTTTACTAAGTGCAATTTCCAATTCATCCTTCCCATTGAGTTCAAAGATTTCCTGTGCTAAAGAGTCAATCACATCAACCGAATAAACAGAATTATCATCAGTGGGATAACGCATGGCATCATAAATATTGAACTTAACAATTTCGCCATCAAATTCCATTGAAAGTGTACCACTATGAACATCTATTTTAGTCTTTGATGTCTTTAAAAATGGTCTTCCTAGCAAAATAGGAGCATTTTGGTCACCGTTTTCCATATCAAGCACATAAAAATCAGTAGAAAAGATCAAATTATTGACTCGCACAAGAACATCCTCAATTACACCTTTGGGATAAACATTAGATCTGTCAGCTAGCTGTATTACAATACCAGTTTTATTCAAAGGTTCAAGTGATAGATGAGTATATATAGAATATGGCATAACATTTATCGAGGCTCCTAAGTCTAACATGGCTTTTTCAATTTTAGCGCTACCTATCGTGCACGGAATAGTGAACATACCCGGATCTGGGCACTTAGTAGGTAGCTTTCTTTGAATGACTGCGGAAACATTTTCTCCTACCTTCACCTTTTCATATTTTTTCATTTCCTGTTTCCTCTTGTGTGTACACAATTCTTTCAAAAATTTAGCATAACGAGGTACTTGTTTGATAGCATCTAACAATGGAATATTTACCTCGCATTTACGGAAAGTTTCATACAAATCTGAATTTTTCTCGTATTTTCTATTTTCTGTTAAAGCAAGAGGGAAAGGAGGTACCGGTTTATATTCAGAGAGAGGAGGAAATTTACGCTTAGGTTCATCCTTGTCATTCAGAACACTGCTGTCTGCTTCGTCTTTTTTCTTACCTGCCTTGTTTTGATCTTGTGGTGTAGGCATTGTCTTTTCTGGAACTTCTATCTCCTTACCATTTCTCAAAGTGATTGCACTTGCATTTTCTTTTGGGTTCACCACTGTTTGGGAAGGTAATTTTCCTGAACTTTGTGCCTCCAATCGACTAATCGCAGTCGCCATTTGTCCCACTTGCGTACCCAAATTTTGAATACTTGCCCTTGTTTCCTGTTGAAAATTTAAAGTATTAGTGGCAAGTGTTTTAACAATATCTTCTAAAGACATACTAGGGTTAGAAGTTTGGCCCTGTTGTTGTCTGTTGGGATACGATGGTTTGTACTGCTGATGATTTGGAAAATTTTGAGGTGCTGGTTGACTTGCTTGTGGGTTCCCGTAGCTAAAGTTAGGATGATCCCTCCATCCAGGATTATATGTATTTGAAAAAGGATCATATTTCCTTTGTGGTTGCCCAGGAAATCCTCCTACTGCATTTGCCTGTTCAACGGATTCTTCTTGAAGAGTTGGGCATGCATCTGTCGGATGTCCTACTACCGCACAAATCCCGCAAGCTTTTACCTGATGTATGTTACCTGCACCCATTTGACGAACAAGAGAAGTTAAACTCGCAAGTTGTTGTTCAATAGCAGAAATTTGTACCTCATTAGCATTCCTAGATGCAGAATCAAGTCTAGTGCCAAATTGTTGAGAGTTGGCTGCCATATTTGCAATTAGATTTCTTGCAGCCTCGGGAGTCTTATCCACCAACGCTCCGCCACTAGCAGCGTCAATCATGCTTCTCTCGGTACAATTGAGACCTTCATAAAAATACTGGATGAGAAGCTGATCACTGATTTGGTGATGAGGGCAACTAGCACATAATCTCTTGAAACGTTCCCAATACTCATGTAGGGATTCTCCGCTGTTCTGCCTCACACCACAAATTGACTTCCTAATGTTGGCTGCCCTTGAAGCTGGAAAATATTTCTCTAAGAAGAGTCTTTTGATCTCTTCCCATGTGGTGATACTTCCGGAGGCAAGATAGTAGAGCCAATCCTTAGCTGAGTCTTTTAAAGAAAATGGGAAGGCTCTTAGCTTGATCTGTTCTTCGGTTACTCCGGTGGGTTTCATACTTGTGCATACCACATGGAATTCCTTCAAGTGTTTGTGGGGATCTTCACCTGCCAAACCATGAAAAGAAGGTAGAAGATGTATTAATCCAGATTTCAATTCAAAATGAGTATTAGTATCAAGATTAGGAAAAGTTATGCATAAGGGTTGTTGGTTCAAATCAGGAGCTGAAAGCTCTTTCAAGGTTCGATTTGCTGCCATGACTCCTTTTTCTTCACGAATTTTCGAGCTTCCTTCCTTAATCTGCGACAAGTTCTCTCTATCTCTGGATCAAACTTTAAATCACCTTGATTAGTAGATCGAGTTTTTGGCATAAACAATCAAGGAAATTCAAATTACCTATAAAAAGAAATTAAAATTAAAATAAGAATTACAAAAAAAAAAAAAAAAAAAAAAAAAACTAAAATCAGTCCCCGGCAACGGCGCCAAAATTTGGTATGCTGTCGCAGACAACCAAAAAAAATAAACCTTACTGCGAAAAATAATTATGTAGTAGTGCAAGTAAGAGTCGATCCCACAGAGACTGATTAATCTATTTTTATATACTTTGTATTCCAAAAGAGGAGATTTTTGATTGTTGTTAATTAAAATAACTAATGTATAAAATAAAGTAACGAATTAAATCAAGAGAACAAACCTTGGGTTAAGTCAACTTCCACCTTAGAAACATACACTGATCATTGACTCAAGCATACACAATTAATATCTTGAATATTCATCGTTAGAATTAATTCCATGTCTTTCCTTATTTTTAATTAGATAGAAACAAGCGATCTAAATAACCCTAACTACTAAACAACTTTAGACAAGCGCTAAAAGTTTAATCTAGTAGAAGCTCTAAGAATTAGAAAAACCGATGAAGCTAAACAATACAAGCACAAGCGGTTGCACTTAATTTAGTTGAATATTCTTCCCAAGATATAATAATCTCATGATCTGCAATCAATTATTTATCTTAGTTGCTTCGCAAATTAGAGTGACCAAACAATTACGGATTCGATATCTAATTTAGCAGTAGATTTCAATGAATAATAAACTAGTGTGCACTCTAGAATTTAATCAAATCAATCATATAATTCAAGCACAGAAAAATAATCAATACTCAAAATAATAATTGAACAATTAAAATTAAATAGATCTCACAGTGTATTTAATCCAAGGCTTCCGTCTCCTTAATCCAAGAACAAGAGTTTAGCCACACATGGCTATTGAATCACCAAGAAATATAGAGAGAAAAGAATATTTTTATTTAATAGATGAGATCCTATATGAAAGTATGAGGCCCCTTATTTATAACATTAAAATAGCAGCCTTTTCCTATGCCCTAACTGCTATCTTTACTCCCGAATCCAAGTTGATGAAGGAAATCAGCATTGGTGTTACCGCAGGTACTCCAGCCGCATGATTTTCTTATTTTGTAGTTGCTTCCTTATTTCGCCAGCTGCTAGGACTCCTTTCAATTGACATGCACGTGAGCTGCTTTGTAATTCACATGCTTGGATTCAATTGTAAGCTGCTGATTTCTTTTATTTCGTGAGCTACTCCATTCATAAAATCGTGGCCCACATGTGAAATAGAAGGCTGCCCCATTCATTCCTTCTCCAATTCGTGAGTTGCTAGCAACTTGGATGAGAGCTGCTGAACCATGGGCTAATATTACAACCGTGGCCCAATAGGAATTTGGCAAACAAATCATGGGCTGCTAATTTATCTCTGACCCATATGCTGAAACTCCCCTTTTCTTGCACCTTTTGCATCTATTTTAATCCCTTGGTTCAATTGTACCTAAAATAAAAATATAAGAACAATGAATGTATTTAGGTACAAAATAAATATAAAAGATTAAGTATTAAGGGAATAAAATACAACATATTTCATCCTTATCAAATTCCCCCACACTTATCTTTTGCTCGTCCTCGGGCAAAACAAAAATAAACTATAACACAAAAATTCAACTAAACAAATTACGCCAAACTTGAGCCACGAATTAATACGAACTTCAACATAGACCTCAAAATTTCAAAACAATAACTCTTGGGAAACTTCAAAACAATGTATCATCTGAAACCCAAATTTCTCTACCAACCTTACTTTACTCTCGATCCCTTGTGTGTATTTGTGTGTGTATCCACCCGTATCAAACTAGTCAGATTACAGAAAAATTTACAAAATCAAAGCCTTAAAGGAGAAAGATAAACTCAACCATTTGTTTTTTCACAAATCTCAGTTAAACCAATAGATAACATCAAAGGATCAAAAGGCTTTTCTTTTTGTCTTATTTTTCTTCTTTTTTTATTTATTTATTTGGTAAGTGCATTTTATGCTCCATCTTACCCGCGAGTGCGTTTTACGCTCCCTCTCGCATGTCACGTGTTTATGAGTGAGTGCGTTTTACGCTCCATCTCATCCCACCACATGAATCCTTTCTTTTTCTTTTAATATTTTTTTTCCTTTCAATCTTGCAAAATTTTTGCCTAAATCATTTCCCTTTTCTTAAACAATACCTTATATCAACTTCAAGTGGTGATCAAACAATTGAGAGAGTTCAAAGTTTCTTCCCTAGACATTCAACCAGATAAATTTCTTCCAAGTCACAACTGGTTTGAATAAATGGATATGTGCTTAATAGTGAAGGGTCTCAAATAAAGTAGTGATCAACAAAGAAAATCAAATTTAGATTACCCAATGTCTATCAGTCCTCCCATAAGTTATTACAAAGAAATCAAGATTTTTATCATTGGTCATAAATCAAAGTCCAAATTAACTTATTTCTCAAGTGACAAATCCTAAAACTACTCCATTTTCGTAGGAAACACGATTGCACTTAGCATGTGCAACAAGCCTTTAAACCCCAAGGTTAGCCCAAGTGGACGAGTTTTGTCTCGTGAGGGTTTGCAGTGAATGTACCCACAAAATTCAAAATAAATATAATAAAAAAATTTGGAAAACATCTAAATGCTTCCCCCCACACTTAAAACTTACATTGTCCCTAATGTAAAGTAAAATGCAAAGAAAAGTAGAGAGATACTCCCCTATGGGTTGCCTCCCATGCAGCGCCTTTGTTTATGGTCGTTAGCTCGACTCGATATTGCCTTTGAGTTAATCTGTATAAACCGGATCCTCAAGATCCATATTCTCCACCTTATCTTCTTGGAAACCCTCATGAAAATATTTGAGTCGATGACCATTCACCTTGAACACTTTAGAAGTTGCTAAACTTTTGATTTCAACTGCTCCATGCGGGAAAACATTAGTAATAACAAAAGGTCCATTCCAACGAGAACGTAACTTACCTGGAAATAAACGAAGCCGTGATTGGTAGAGAAGAACTTTTTGACCAATTTGAAATTCTTTCCTAGATATCCTTTTGTCATGAAAAGCTTTCGTTTTTTCCTTGTAAATCCGTGCACTTTCATATGCGTCATTACGAATTTCCTCTAACTCTTGTAGTTGCAACTTCCGGTGTTCTCCACTTTCATCCATATTCATATTGAAGCTCTTAATAGCCCAATAAGCCTTATGTTCCAACTCAACGGGTAGGTGACATGGCTTCCCAAACACTAATCTATAAGGTGGCATACCAATGGGTGTCTTGAATGCAGTTCGGTAAGCCCATAAAGCATCATCTAAGCGCAAACTCCAATCTTTCCTACTTGGGTTAACTGTCTTTTCAATGATTGCCTTGATTTCTCTGTTTGACACCTCTGCTTGTCCATTGGTCTGCGGGTGATAAGCAGTTGACACCTTATGAGTCACATGGTACTTCCTCAACAATGCTCCCACTGTTCGATTGCAAAAGTGAGTTCCGCGATCACTGATTAGAGCTCTTGGAAAGCCAAACCTAGAAAAAATGTTAGACTGAATAAAATCTGCAACCACTTTAGAATCGTCAGTCCTGGTGGCTTTGGCTTCCACCCATTTCGAAACATAATCAACAGCGAGTAAGATATAAGTACAACCGAAAGAGACAGGAAACGGTCCCATGAAATCAATTCCCCAAACATCAAAAATTTCACAATATAATATGGGGGTTTGCAACATCTCATTTCGTTGGGAAATATTACCTGTCTTTTGACAATTATAGCATGACTTACAAAATAGATATGAATCTTTGAAAAGAGATGGCCAAAAGAAACCACATTCTAATACTTTCCTTGCTGTTCTCTTGGTTCCAAAGTGACCTCCACAAGCATAAGTATGACAAAAAGTAAGAATCGACGCAATTTCACCTTCAGGGATGCATCTTCGTATCACTTGGTCGGCACAGTGCTTCCATAAGTAAGGATCATCCCATACATAGTGCTTGGCATCACTTTTGATTTTATCTTTTTGAGCTTTAGACAAACTAGAAGGTAAGATGTTAGTAGCCAAATAATTCACAATATTTGCATACCATGGCATGGTTGTGCTTGCAGAAAATAATTGTGCATCGGGAAACTCTTCTTTCAGTTGAAGTTCATCATGCACATTCACTAAGCGACTCAAGTGATCCGCAACACTATTTTCCGCTCCCTTTTTGTCCTTAATTTCCAAGTCAAATTCACTCAAGAGAAGTATCCATCTTATCAATCTTGGTTTTGCCTCTTTCTTTGTCATTAAGTAACGAAGAGCTGCATGATTAGAATATACAATGACTTTAGTACCAAGCAAATAAGATCGAAATTTTTCTAAAGCAAAAACAACAGCTAAAAGCTCTTTTTCTGTAGTAGAGTAGTTTCGTTGGGCATTATTCAAAGTTCTCGACGCATAATAAATGGCATGTGATGCTCTTCCGATTCTTTGGCCCAAAACAGCGCCTACGGTGTAGTCACTTGCATCGCACATTATCTCAAAAGGCATGGTCCAATCAGGTTGTTGAATAACTGGAGTGGACGTCAGTGATTCCTTCAATTTATCAAATGCCTTGCGACATTTCTCATCAAATTCAAACTCGACATCCTTTTGTAGTAGATTGCATAGGGGTGATGCTATTTGGGAAAAGTCCTTGATAAATCTCCTATAAAAACCTGCATGTCCAAGAAAAGAACGAATTTCCCGAACACTAGTGGGATATGAAAGAGATTGTATAATGTCAACTTTAGCTTTATCTACTTCAATTCCTTTAGATGAAACAACATGACCCAAAACTATACCTTGTTCAACCATAAAATGACATTTTTCAGAGTTTAAGACAAGATTAGTTTCTATGCATCTTTGAAGAATAAGAGTAAGGTTTTGCAAACATTTATCAAATGAGTCTCCATAGACTGTAAAATCATCCATAAAAACTTCCATGATATGCTCAATGTAATCTGAAAATATGCTAACCATACACCTCTGAAAAGTGGCCGGTGCGTTGCAAAGTCCGAAGGCCATGCGGCGATATGCGAAGGTACCAAACGGGCATGTGAAAGTAGTCTTCTCTTGGTCCTCTGGGGCAATTGCAATTTGGAAGTAACCTGAATAACCATCAAGAAAACAATAATAAGAATGACCAGCTAATCGTTCAAGCATTTGATCAATAAAAGGTAATGGAAAATGGTCCTTGCGGGTTACAGCATTCAATTTTCTATAATCTATACAAACCCGCCACCCATTTTGAACTCGGGTGGGAACCAACTCGTCATTTTGATTTTTCACCACAGTTATTCCAGTCTTCTTAGGAACCACTTGAACTGGGCTAACCCAACTGCTATCTGAAATAGGGTAGATTACTCCGACATCAAGAAGTTTGAGAATTTCTTTCTTCACGACATCCATCATGGGAGGGTTCAATCTCCTTTGTGGTTGACGGGAAGGTTTCACTTCATCCTCCAGCAAGATCCGATGCATGCATGTGGAAGGGCTTATTCCTTTAATATCAGCTATCGTCCATCCAATGGCCTTCTTATGCTCCTTTAGAACATGCATGAGTTTCTCTTCTTGTGATGCACCAAGTGTATTGGATATAATCACTGGTAATGTTTTTCCTTCTCCAAGGAATACATATTTGAGATGACTAGGAAGATCTTTCAAATCAGGAACAGGTGCCTGCACAACAGAGGGTAAAGATCTTTCATTAGAGATCGACAATTCAACGTAACAGATGTTACCTGATTTTGGAATGTCATCCAAAGCTGTTATAGTTGATTGCAACTCAGTGCTCAAGGTCAAAGTCGCACTTCCTTCATCAATGTCTTTACTAAGTGCAATTTCCAATTCATCCTTCCCATTGAGTTCAAAGATTTCCTGTGCTAAAGAGTCAATCACATCAACCGAATAAACAGAATTATCATCAGTGGGATAACGCATGGCATCATAAATATTGAACTTAACAATTTCGCCATCAAATTCCATTGAAAGTGTACCACTATGAACATCTATTTTAGTCTTTGATGTCTTTAAAAATGGTCTTCCTAGCAAAATAGGAGCATTTTGGTCACCGTTTTCCATATCAAGCACATAAAAATCAGTAGAAAAGATCAAATTATTGACTCGCACAAGAACATCCTCAATTACACCTTTGGGATAAACATTAGATCTGTCAGCTAGCTGTATTACAATACCAGTTTTATTCAAAGGTTCAAGTGATAGATGAGTATATATAGAATATGGCATAACATTTATCGAGGCTCCTAAGTCTAACATGGCTTTTTCAATTTTAGCGCTACCTATCGTGCACGGAATAGTGAACATACCCGGATCTGGGCACTTAGTAGGTAGCTTTCTTTGAATGACTGCGGAAACATTTTCTCCTACCTTCACCTTTTCATATTTTTTCATTTCCTGTTTCCTCTTGTGTGTACACAATTCTTTCAAAAATTTAGCATAACGAGGTACTTGTTTGATAGCATCTAACAATGGAATATTTACCTCGCATTTACGGAAAGTTTCATACAAATCTGAATTTTTCTCGTATTTTCTATTTTCTGTTAAAGCAAGAGGGAAAGGAGGTACCGGTTTATATTCAGAGAGAGGAGGAAATTTACGCTTAGGTTCATCCTTGTCATTCAGAACACTGCTGTCTGCTTCGTCTTTTTTCTTACCTGCCTTGTTTTGATCTTGTGGTGTAGGCATTGTCTTTTCTAGAACTTCTATCTCCTTACCATTTCTCAAAGTGATTGCACTTGCATTTTCTTTTGGGTTCACCACTGTTTGGGAAGGTAATTTTCCTGAACTTTGTGCCTCCAATCGACTAATTGCAGTCGCCATTTGTCCCACTTGCGTACCCAAATTTTGAATACTTGCCCTTGTTTCCTGTTGAAAATTTAAAGTATTAGTGGCAAGTGTTTTAACAATATCTTCTAAAGACATACTAGGGTTAGAAGTTTGGCCCTGTTGTTGTCTGTTGGGATACGATGGTTTGTACTGCTGATGATTTGGAAAATTTTGAGGTGCTGGTTGACTTGCTTGTGGGTTCCCGTAGCTAAAGTTAGGATGATCCCTCCATCCAGGATTATATGTATTTGAAAAAGGATCATATTTCCTTTGTGGTTGCCCAGGAAATCCTCCTGCTGCATTTGCCTGCTCAACGGATTCTTCTTGAAGAGTTGGGCATGCATCTGTCGGATGTCCTACTACCGCACAAATCCCGCAAGCTTTTACCTGATGTATGTTACCTGCACCCATTTGACGAACAAGAGAAGTTAAACTCGCAAGTTGTTGTTCAATAGCAGAAATTTGTACCTCATTAGCATTCCTAGATGCAGAATCAAGTCTAGTGCCAAATTGTTGAGAGTTGGCTGCCATATTTGCAATTAGATTTCTTGCAGCCTCGGGAGTCTTATCCACCAACGCTCCGCCACTAGCAGCGTCAATCATGCTTCTCTCGGTACAATTGAGACCTTCATAAAAATACTGGATGAGAAGCTGATCACTGATTTGGTGATGAGGGCAACTAGCACATAATCTCTTGAAACGTTCCCAATACTCATGTAGGGATTCTCCGCTGTTCTGCCTCACACCACAAATTGACTTCCTAATGTTGGCTGCCCTTGAAGCTGGAAAATATTTCTCTAAGAAGAGTCTTTTGATCTCTTCCCATGTGGTGATACTTCCGGAGGGAAGATAGTAGAGCCAATCCTTAGCTGAGTCTTTTAAAGAAAATGGGAAGGCTCTTAGCTTGATCTGTTCTTCGGTTACTCCGGTGGGTTTCATACTTGTGCATACCACATGGAATTCCTTCAAGTGTTTGTGGGGATCTTCACCTGCCAAACCATGAAAAGAAGGTAGAAGATGTATTAATCCAGATTTCAATTCAAAATGAGTATTAGTATCAAGATTAGGAAAAGTTATGCATAAGGGTTGTTGGTTCAAATCAGGAGCTGAAAGCTCTTTCAAGGTTCGATTTGCTGCCATGACTCCTTTTTCTTCACGAATTTTCCGAGCTTCCTTCCTTAATCTGCGACAAGTTCTCTCTATCTCTGGATCAAACTTTAAATCACCTTGATTAGTAGATCGAGTTTTTGGCATAAACAATCAAGGAAATTCAAATTACCTATAAAAAGAAATTAAAATTAAAATAAGAATTACAAAAAAAAAAAAAAAAAAAAAAAAAAAACTAAAATCAGTCCCCGGCAACGGCGCCAAAATTTGGTATGCTGTCGCAGACAACCAAAAAAAAATAAACCTTACTGCGAAAAATAATTATGTAGTAGTGCAAGTAAGAGTCGATCCCACAGAGACTGATTAATCTATTTTTATATACTTTGTATTCCAAAAGAGGAGATTTTTGATTGTTGTTAATTAAAATAACTAATGTATAAAATAAAGTAACGAATTAAATCAAGAGAACAAACCTTGGGTTAAGTCAACTTCCACCTTAGAAACATACACTGATCATTGACTCAAGCATACACAATTAATATCTTGAATATTCATCGTTAGAATTAATTCCATGTCTTTCCTTATTTTTAATTAGATAGAAACAAGCGATCTAAATAACCCTAACTACTAAACAACTTTAGACAAGCGCTAAAAGTTTAATCTAGTAGAAGCTCTAAGAATTAGAAAAACCGATGAAGCTAAACAATACAAGCACAAGCGGTTGCACTTAATTTAGTTGAATATTCTTCC
Organism: Panax stipuleanatus; assembly: GCA_020205555.1. NCBI lineage: Eukaryota > Viridiplantae > Streptophyta > Magnoliopsida > Apiales > Araliaceae > Panax > Panax stipuleanatus. Next base: position 48,495,787 of record CM035118.1, on the reverse strand, counting down.
CAAGATATAATAATCTCATGATCTGCAATCAATTATTTATCTTAGTTGCTTCGCAAATTAGAGTGACCAAACAATTACGGATTCGATATCTAATTTAGCAGTAGATTTCAATGAATAATAAACTAGTGTGCACTCTAGAATTTAATCAAATCAATCATATAATTCAAGCACAGAAAAATAATCAATACTCAAAATAATAATTGAACAATTAAAATTAAATAGATCTCACAGTGTATTTAATCCAAGGCTTCCGTCTCCTTAATCCAAGAACAAGAGTTTAGCCACACATGGCTATTGAATCACCAAGAAATATAGAGAGAAAAGAATATTTTTATTTAATAGATGAGATCCTATATGAAAGTATGAGGCCCCTTATTTATAACATTAAAATAGCAGCCTTTTCCTATGCCCTAACTGCTATCTTTACTCCCGAATCCAAGTTGATGAAGGAAATCAGCATTGGTGTTACCGCAGGTACTCCAGCCGCATGATTTTCTTATTTTGTAGTTGCTTCCTTATTTCGCCAGCTGCTAGGACTCCTTTCAATTGACATGCACGTGAGCTGCTTTGTAATTCACATGCTTGGATTCAATTGTAAGCTGCTGATTTCTTTTATTTCGTGAGCTACTCCATTCATAAAATCGTGGCCCACATGTGAAATAGAAGGCTGCCCCATTCATTCCTTCTCCAATTCGTGAGTTGCTAGCAACTTGGATGAGAGCTGCTGAACCATGGGCTAATATTACAACCGTGGCCCAATAGGAATTTGGCAAACAAATCATGGGCTGCTAATTTATCTCTGACCCATATGCTGAAACTCCCCTTTTCTTGCACCTTTTGCATCTATTTTAATCCCTTGGTTCAATTGTACCTAAAATAAAAATATAAGAACAATGAATGTATTTAGGTACAAAATAAATATAAAAGATTAAGTATTAAGGGAATAAAATACAACATATTTCATCCTTATCACATTTACTTTACGTATTTACATTTTGTCATTAACTGCTATATCGTAGAGTAACAACTACTATATCACAGAGTGACTGATTTTCATATACTAAAGTTAGAAATGAGATTTCATTGAATCTTTAAGGGGTTTTTCTAAACTAATATTTCGTTGTGCTAGATTAATTGAACAAATTAATTATCTGGTAATTGATATTTAAAATAAGTAAAAAGTTTTAAAGGATCTATTCAACCCTCCTTTTAGATCTCTTTTGTGCCTCTGGAAAACAAAAAGTGGTATCAGAGCAGGTTCTCCTAACCTAAAAGCTTAAACACAATTAAGTTGATCATATGAAACACAATAAAACCCGTTTTGAGCTTGGTGGTGGAAATAAGCCACCCCTTTTAAATAAAAATTTGATAACTGGAAAGTTTGTTTGCAAGCTTATATAGATGTTATACATAAAGATCTATATGATGTTGTGATTAGTGGTCTATACATTCCAACAAAGCTGGCTCCCACCTCTGATGATCCAAAAAAGATGGTTATCAAACATAGAGTTGAATGGACTGACAATGAAAAGAAGTTGGTGCAACTGGACAAAAGGACTAGGAACATTCTGTATATGGCTCTAGAAGATGAGTTGCTCGAGAATGTAGTCAACTATACAACTGCCAAAGAAGTCTGGCAAGCTCTGTTGATCATGCATGAAGGAACAAAAGAAATCAAAGAGAATAAACAGTCTCTTCTGACTCAACAGTATGAAATGTTTTCTCACCTTCTAGGAGAGAAAATGATATTACATAAACTATTTACAATAAATAGAAACCTTGATCAACAGTCAAGGGGAAGTACGTAGGATAGAGATAGAATTTACATTAAGAAAAATTAGAGAAGACGAGGTACGCAGACCCCATTTATAAAACACATTCATTCAAGCATCCATCTAAAATAAAATCCAATCATCCATTGGTCAATAGTCTATAATCAACCTCATTTATTATCATACATATCACCATATGCATTAATAAATAACATTCATCTCATGGATAAAGAGAATCATTTCATATATGCATTGATATCATTTAATGGAGAATTAAAAGTTTACTAGAAATCTAGTTTTTGAAATAGAATAAACTTCTTTATTTTAATCAAAATTAAATCATAATAAACTTCTTTATTTTATTTTATCCAACTTTGAATAAAAATAAACTCCTTTATTTTTTAATCGAATTTCAAATAAAAATAAACTCCTTTATTTTAATTAACAAGGAATCCAATTTCAAATAAACTCCTTTATTTTAACTTAAAGTTATTGGAAAAATAAAATGTGTTGAATACTATTCCTTAACAAAAATTAAACATCTTTAATTTTAGAAAATATGGAATCATATTCTATATTTGAATAAACTCATTTATTCTAGGAAATATGGAATCATATTCCAAAACAGAATAAACTCAGTTATTATAATTAACGTGGAATCCAATTCCAAGTTAAAATAATTTTTTTTATTTTTAATCATATTTCAATTCAAAAGAAACCTTTTATCTTAATTGAAATAAATAAAAATAAAAAAAATTCAGAATCAGCAGACCGACGCGGCCGCGTCCAGAATGAACTGGGAACCAACGCGACCGCGCTGCAACCACATAAATGTTTTTTGGGTTTGGGCGTGACTGCGCTCCAAAATGAACTGGGAGCAGCGCCTCCGCGTTGCATTGTAAAAACAAAAAAAAATTTGCCTAGAAAATCGATCAAATCGTATACCAATATACATATGGAATCATCATAATAAATAACTAGCACAGGTTTGACTTTGATACCACTGTTACGTTTGTATATAGCGTGAACATGCAATCAAATTACATACTGCAGAAGCGCAATAAAATTAGATTTTAAAATTTTTATAAAAAATCATTACCATGATCATCCTTGCGCACAATTATTAATTTAATGAAAGAGTCGGAGATATAGAATCATACCCTCGTAGAACCATGTTTCCTCAGGTACGAGTTCACCTTCAAATCCTTCGCGTTCTCCTTGAATTCCACCGATTAGATTTCTTCTTTTGATCAACGCAAGTCACCCAAGTATTTTTCCTCTAGAGGTGATCCACCAAGGAATAATACGTATTCAAGAAGTTGGGTGTTTGGCAAAATCTTAGTTTTCTCTCTCTAGAGAATATGTGAGTACTCTCCCAACTCTTGGAAGTGTGTGTAACGTCAAACAAATCCATAATAAGACTTTTCTTATTTATAGATATAGACAACCCTCATAAACAATTTAGGAATAGGATTGTATTTAATTAAATTCTTTTAAATAATTAAACTCATAATCCAATTAAAAATTTATGAGAGTACTCTTATTAATTAATTCCTAAACCATTTAAAAAGTAAATAATAATAATAGTGATAATATTAATAAGACTTCTCTTATTAATTTGTATTTAATATTTCTAAAATAATAAATAATAAATATTAAGCTATTTAATTTATTCTATCACCATAACAAAAATTAAATATACTTAACATATTATTACGATTATGCCATTTACTTCTTAAATAAATATTTTCCTTTTGTGGTGTGACCCTTTAGGTTCTCCATATTAAACCTGTTGTGAATAAATCAATTAGAACAATTCTAATCTTATTTAAATAATAAATAAATTAAATTATTTAATTCATTTAAATAAATAATATTTATTCTACAATAAGAGTAAGCCCCTTTAGCGATCAACGACTTTTCAGATAATATAGATTTCAACAGTAATCATAAAAAAAAAATCAGTGAATAGTTACCGTACAATTCAATCATTCTTCCGTACAATTCAATATTTCTTCCATACAATGTCCCAATCAAATATAAGATATGGAATTACTGTCAAGTCTTATTTTATTTGATTATATGTATTTCGATTTTTAAATGCACAACTCTGATTAATGCAAATTAGAAACACATTTTTAATTTCATTCTGCTTTGGCCAAAGACTACCAAGTTGTCATTTATCGATCACATAGGACATTCTCTCCTTTTACTAGAAGGGGTAGATTCTTTGTTGACCATTCATTATCTCCATATATAACTTATTATACCCAAGCATACCCTTTGATATAACCTAAGGGTCTTAAGGGACATTTCAAAGTATAACTCATCATACACAAGATACTATGATGATCTCAAGTCTAAGGATCAGTTATACTACTAATGAATTCCTATTGACAGGCGAGTAAAACTCCATTAGGTATTCCTTCAGCGAGTCACGTTCAGTGAACTTATTCTCCAATAAGCACATACATACTTACTTTATTGTCTCCACACAAATGATTATGAGATCAACCATCCTCTTCCAAAGAGCAAGCAATGTATGTACCAATCTATCCGGATTCACTAATCCCCTTTTTAGTAATCCAACGATTAGGACCAATTTTAGTTTGTGAGCTACCTAGAATTTAGATCTCATTAGCATGATCATCATCATATTTCTAAAAACATTGCTCAAAATTATGAGTTTATCACATTTAATATAACAACACCATGTAGATAAATTAAAATGCCTTTAATAAATTAATTCTTTTAATAATAAATAAAAAATATTACAAAGTATATGCTACATCATATCAAATATGATTGGCTTGCGTGCATACTACTTTCACCTACGACCAAAGAACCAATTATCGCAAAGCTAGAACAAGAAATCCTAGAGTCAGAAACTTTTGACTTGGGAAATCTATGAATAGAAGATTCTCCTGAACTTGAACAAGATGATCCAGATCTGGAAGATCTCAGACAATAAGGCACAATGACTGACATTCCAACTGGAAGTAGTGGGCTAAAGATCACTCTCAAGACCCTTATTGCATGGTGATCTAAATGATAGAGTCAAAACTAGATCTATAACCCATAATGAATGTTTTTATTTAAGTTTTCTATCTCAAATGGAGCCAAAGAAGATTGAGGAACTTTGCAAGATTCAAGCAGGATTGAAGATATATAAGAAGAACTGAACTAGTTTGAAAGAAGCAAAATACGGAGATTAGTTTTGAGGCCTAAAAATCATCCAGTGGTTGGCACCAAATAGGTATTCAGAAACAAAATGGATGAAGATGAAGTGATCACAAGGAGCAAAACAAGATTTGTGGCTAATGAGTATTCTCAAGAAGAAGGAATCGACTATGATAAAACCTTTTCACCTGTAGCAAGACTTGAAGCCATAAGAATCTTCCTTGCATATGTTGCTCACATGAAGTTCAAAGTATTCCAAATGGATGTCAAAAATGTTTTCCTTAATGGAGAACTTCAAGAAGAGGTTTATGTTAAATAACCTCTAGATTTTGTTAATCCTACTCATTCCAATTATGTTTATTTACTAGATAAAGCCTTATACGGATTAAAACAAGCACCTAGGGTATGGTATGAAAGTTTAACTAATTTTCCTATTAGAAAAGAATTCACTAGAGGTAGAGTAGACACAACATTATTCCTTAAGAAGAATAAAGAGAAAAATTGTTAGTACAAATTTATATAAATGATATTATATTTGGTTTTACTGATAAAAAATTATGTGAGAGATTTGCCAAGCTTATGCAGAGAAAATTTGAGATAAGCATTATGGGACAGTTGAACTTCTTCCTTAGATTACAAGTGAAGCAAATTGATTAAGGCATATTCATCAACCAACTAAGTACATCAAAGACTTACTCAAGAAGTATAACATGGAATCAACTACCCCTATGAAAACTCCAATGGCTTCTACAACTAAGCCTAACAAGGATGAACAAGGTAAAAGTGTTTATATTACTAAATATAGACGTATGATTGGCTCTCTCCTTTACTTAACTGCAAGTAGACCATATATTATATTTTTACATGTATTTGTGCTAGGTTTCAGGCTAATCCTACAGAATCTCATTTAATGTTTATTAAAAAGATTTTCAAATATGTCAAAGGTACTCCATATTTAGGATTATTGTACCCCAATGAGTCTCCCTTTGATCTAATTAGATATTAAGATATAGATTTTGCAAGATGCAAGATAAATAGGAAAGGTACCAGTGGAACATGTCAACTGCTTGGAAATAAATTGGTTTCATGGTTTAGCAAAAAGCAAAACTCAGTATCTACTTCAACTGCAGAAGTTGAGTACATTGTTGCTGGTAGCTGATGTGCTCAAGTTCTTTAGATGAAGAACAAACTAGCTGACTATGGGCTTGAATTTAAATGTATTCCTATATTTTGTGATAACACTAGTGCAATTATAATCACAAATAATCATGTTATGCATGCTAGAACCAAGCACATTGATATAAAGCATCACTTTAGAAGAGATCATGTTCAAAATGAAAATATATCTTTACATTTTATCTTTACTGAAAACCAATTAACAAATGTGTTTAATAAACCATTAGATGAATATCTATTCAATAAATTAATAAGTGAGTTAGGAATATTGAATTTATGTGCTTAAGATTATGCTTTGGAGAAACTAACTCTGCAGGTGAAAATCCTAGAACAAGAGAAAGTAAAGCAATAGATTGAATAGTAAAGTGAAAAGGAATCATTGAGTGAACAACCAGAAGTTAAGGTGCATGCAAATCAAATCAAGTGTAATTACGTAGGTATATAAAGTAACGGCCACATAGTTGTAAGTTACAATTAAGCAATAGAGTGCCTCCAATAACTATTCACTGCGTGTTCCATTCAGCCAAAATAGATGGAAATACATTTGTACTTCAAAATTTTAAATTTTGCCTTTACAGATTCATTTGCGTTCAATACTCTCTCTCTCTCTCTCTCTCTCTCTCTCTCTCTTTGAGCCCTAGTTCACCTTACGAGTTTGCAAACCTTAACTTGTTTCTTTTGTTTCTAGATCAAATCAATCATCTAAATCATGTGTACATGTCTAGTAATCCCAGGAAATCTCATGTGCTTCGATGAGTTCGAAAGAGTATAATCTCATTTCAGAACAGTTCTCAATCTGGTAAAGAAGGTTGGGTTCTGTAATGCCCTGAGCACTGACACCGGTATCTTCACAAAGATGGTGGAAGAATTCTACATCAATAGCTCTTATGTTAATGGAGTCATCACCACCAAAATAAGAGATATCACTCTTACTTATGATGTCGTAGAGTTGTGACCCCCCCACCCCAAATCCATGTACTACTACAACGTATCTAGTGCTCGCTATCTAACACTAAATCCTTCTAATTATAGGTATTATAGAATCATAATACTGGCAACGATCGTAATAGCTCTTATGTTAATGGAGTCATCACCACCAAAATAAGGGATATCACTCTTACTTATGATGTCGTAGAGTTGTGACCCCCCCCCCCCCCACCCCAAATCCATATACTACTACAGCGTATCTAGTGCTTGCTATCTAACACTAAATCCTTCTAATTATAGGTATTATAGAATCACAATACTGACAACAATCAAACCCAGGAAAGAGGGAGAATTCCGTTAAAGTGGTGCTCAATTAAACAATACCTTTCCTCGACAGAACTTTCTAGACATTACCAATAATGTTAATCTAGAATAATAATACCATTAGATCCTTTGACCTATCATCTACAAACTTGAAATGTAAAGTACATAATATATTTCTAAAAAATCCTTCAATATCATTGATATAAGAATATTACAATGCTCGGTTTCTTAATTTTACTTTCTAAAGTTATTAGTACTTACATCATATTATAAGACAATAAAAATATGTATCTTGACATAACTACTCTTCTTTAACTTCCCCTTTTTACTGTCAAACTCTTCTAGTTATACTTCCTTAGCTTATTTCGTCTCTTACGGTCTACGCTAATTTTTTATCTTTTGTACGGCCTCTTGAAGTACAAGCTTTACTACTCTTGGTTATGCAATACTTTTGATTTCTTCCCCTCAATAATAATTGATCTTACTATGATTTTAGCTCTTAAGTTTCTTTATGTATTTGAACAAGATTAAAGAAGGATGAGGGGTTATATTTATAGGTAATCTAAACTTAGCCACCAAACATTGGTCCTACCTAGCCTTAGCCCCCAAGTATCCTTAGCATCTAAGTATTAGTCTTGCAAAGAAAGCAAAGTTCAACTTTGCAACCAAGGAAATAAGAAAAGAAATCATACTTACATACCTTGTAAGTATATAAGCTTTGCGAATGGAGAAAATCCTTCTTCCTCCAAAAATCTGGCCCCCACTCCTTTTGGTTATATCAAACTTAGTTTGCTTCTAGTTTTCTTTCTAGTTAGTTTTCCAAATTAATCCGATTAGCCAAAATTGTTGACTTTCTTATATTTGACTTGTTCTTTTTATGAATAGTAGTTTTGTAGTTAATTTTTACATGTAAACTCTATAATTATACATATAATAAAACCACACATATTCAATCATATAACACATAACTTAGGTCACTAAATTAACCTTTATTTAATCACATAGATTACAATTTACAAGTCTTATAAAGATTCATAATATTACAGGAGTTCAACCATATCGTAGGGTTCGTAAATGAAGGAGCCACTAACTTTAAAGACATCGATGTGAAGAAAGGGTTGGAGTTTATAGGTTACAACAAGAAGAATCCAAAATTAAATGGGTATAAGAAGGAGTTTCCCCAAGATTTTGAATTTTTGGCTGATATTGTGGGGAAATGAATTATATGTAATGACAGGCTGACGACTCTATTAGTGAGCTACAGCTGAATATCATGTCAACTATCATGATGGAGAAGAATATAAACTTTGGAGCAGTTCTGATGGACTAGAGCTCCAAATGGTTTAAGGATACAGATAAAAAGGAGGCTATGAGAAAGCCTCTTCCTAAGATGTTATGTAGAAGGTTCATCAGCATTTTGACGAAGAAGAATCTAAAAAAGCATCTTTAAGAAAATGAGGAAAATGCTTTAAATATAATTAAGAAGATAACTAAGAAGCTTTTTGAGAACTAAAAGAGAAATCCAGTTGAAATCTTCATATCCAAACAGTCTGAAGGCAGTTATAAGTCTGTTAATGAAGTTCAAAAGCCCGCCAAGGAGAAGTCTAAAATCCCGCCAAGCAACATGACTTGATGAAGAAGAAGGAAGAAAAGAAAAATAGTCCTAAGGACTTTCAGGTCAAGTCAACTGTTCTTGAGAAAAGGGATTCAAATAAGGAGAAGGATAAAGATCAAGTCGATAACTCTGTCTCTCTGAGTAAGCTTGAAAAAGAAAGGAGTTGGAAGGTGAAAAGAATCAAAAATTTCACAATCAAGCCACCTTTCAAATCCACTCAAGAACAAGCTAAAAAAATTTGTGAAGATATAAACAAAAGAGACACCGATATTGCTACCAAAGAAGGTCTAACCCTTGTTGAATAGGATACGAAGCAGATCGAGGAAGCTAAAGTTATTAAGATGGCTATGGCTGGTAGGATTATCTCTGTTAAGGATCCCATCAATCAATGCTAAGCTAATCGTACAGTTTAATATCTCTCTGATTGTAGAACACGAAGCTTCTGAAGAAACTATGGTCGGGAAGACTTCTGCTTTTGAGCCTGAGCCCACAACAGATGATATGGTTGTGAAGGTGTTTGAAATTGAGCCATATCCAAAGAAGAGAAGATTAAATAAGATTACTAAGAAGAAGAAAAATAGCTTAAAAGGTCTCTGAACCTACAAAACCAGCCAATGTTACATCTGAGGGGAAGAAAATAGTTGCAAACTCTTCTGATGACTCTTTAGAGCTCAGAAGGATCATTAATTCAATTTTACAGGACATCAGAAGTGAACCCAGCTAACCTACTTTTGAGCCAGAAGTTGTACAATCTCAGGGGGAGGAAGATGAAGCCTTAATTGAAGAAATTGTGACGAACGAGAATTTTGTAATTTATTAATATTTATTAAATTAAATAAACACTACTAGAAAAATAAGAATACGTGACGGAACTTTGTGACTGTTTTTAAAAATAATCAAAAAAGATAGTATTTTGTAATGGACTTTTTAAGCAATCACAAAATAATAATATATATGATGGCTCTTAGTGATGGCTAATTTTGCCATCACTGTATTATAATTGTGATGGTCATGTCAATCACCAAATTTTTCAAGCAAAATAAAATTTCTTTTTGTGACGCACTAAGTCATCACTTATAAATATACCTTTTTCGTGATTACATTTAAGCTATCACTAATATTTTAATGTAAGAAATAATAAAAACAATATTTTATGATGGACATGACAATCATTAAAAAAGATAGATTTTTGTGATGACTTTTATTTGCAATTACAAAAAGAAGCTATTTTGTGATGGATTTTTCAAGCCATCACAAAATAATAAAATATATGATGGCTCTCAGTGATGACTAATTTTACCATCATTATAACGTATTTGTGACTGCCATTGCAATCACCAAATCTTATGTAGAAGTAATTTTGTTTAGTAAGTTAACTCACATATGTTTTCTTTTACATTTTGTTTTAAAATTATAATCACGATCTGGGGCTTTGGTGTAGTGGTAATACTCGTTATTTAGTTTGCAAATGGAGGGATGGTTCGAATCCTACAAGTATCATTTGATACAATTATTATAGTGAAATAAATTGTCCGTAAATAGAGATTCACGTTTTTACCTTTAATCCCTAAAATCGTGTTTTTTGTGATGACTTTTGTGACACCCCCGAATCCGGGTCCTCTGACCTCGGTACGGTCGTCACGAAACAATACTAATATCCACCTCTAAATAACATACAATAACTAAATGCGAAAATAATATAAACGCATGTCGTTCATTCAAAAGGTGTTACTAGTCCCAAGATTCTATAACCTAAATACAAACATACAAACATACCCTAGAATAGTCATTAGGGTTCATATTACATAACAGTAATTTAATTAAACATAAAGATAAAGTCTGCTCGTTGCAAACTAATCCTACATCTTCCCTTTACCCTTGTCCTTCCCTGAAGTCTCGGGCTTAACTGCAATATAAGTCATGATATAGCAAAAATGAGCAACAACTTTGCTCAGCAAGTTTAAATACAACAATAAATGATATATCATGATGAATAGAAAATATCTGACAATAAATTCAACAATATGAATATCGGAATCATGAATAATGATTGCTTTTAGAATAACTGATAGTCAAGTAGACTTCGAACTATAAAACTCCAATGGAATCAATAGCTGATTGACCCTTTGGTTATTGGCTACAGAATAAGTACTTGAGGGGATCAGCCTCGCGTACGCCATGTATATGCATAACATTCAACTCTGCTGTTTGTATCTTATATTAGATACCTGCTACTCCCTTATAATATAAGGGTGTTCTTTCAGTCTAAGAATCCTTACCATCAATTGGTTTGGATAGCTTTTATAAAATTTTATATACTTGTTTGATCGAACAAGGGTTCAGACTCTATCTGACACAGTTCAAGAATTATAGAACTTTAAATGATGTACAAGTCCAAGACTGTACGAACTCAAGTGCACTAAGTGCGAATAACAATAATATCGATGTGAAATAATTGTAAAGTAATTAAACCACCTAATAGTATGCTTGGAAATAAAGTTCTAGCTTTAAATAATTAACCGTCAATATGATAATAACCTGTTCAATACAATATGAGAAGGATAGGAACTTGCACAATAAAGAGTGTAAGGGAACTTATATTCAAATCAAGTGAAGTTAAGAAACTCGCTTACATGATTCATTGAATAAAGTAGTGCAAGAATTTAGGATACTTGCCTATTTGTTCAGCTACGAATAAGTTATAGCTTTAATTAACTTGCGTCGAAATGACCTAACATTAATAAGTCAGCCTTTTAATTAGTATGTGTAAACTAACATAAGTTCATACATACAAGAATCTAGTCATCAGGTAAGTCTATCACATAAGACCACAATTTGTATCAAACAGACCATATTTAACTTGTTATAGGTCATTATATGTTAACTGCCAAAAACCAGATTTCACAAACTGTCCAGACTTGAAAGTGGCCTGGCGCAGCTGCGCAGGTTTAAGCTTTAAGAATGGCGCAGCTGCGCCACTCACTGGTCAAACTAAAAATGAGTTTTTATGCTGCTGGACAACCTGAGTTTATTCACTAGCATTCAGACTACTAACATTAATTAATATACATGCTCTATGGTTATAATTTCAAGTTTAAAACTTAGCATGCTCATTCTAACCACGTTCAAAGTCATATATTTTCATGTCGGTAATTCACATACCTTAAGCTAATCAATTCCATGTTACAAGGGTTAGCTACATAGTCATATGACCACATCACGAGGCTAACAATACTTAGTAAGCATGCTTGTGCGTATACTACTCATGTATACATGTTAATCACACAGTTCATGCCTTAGAAATTTATTTCTTAAATACGTGTGTATAGGTGATATCCATGTTTCATCACATGATGCTCATGTCAACACGTCTAGAGGCATAATGAATCCTAATATACATGCTTGCGTGATCATAACGTAATTCACATGGTAATCGATGCTATTAGCTTTCATACTCTAAGTTTTCTCATTGAAAGTCACACTAAGTCAACAAGGTATCATAATACATGTTAAGTGCCTTGTGCTCATAACTCGTATGTCTTAGAACTCATATATAAACCACATATACGCTCTCAAATGGTCAGAAACTAAAAGACATTAACCTTGTCAAGTTTACTTTAAAAAGTTCTCAAGTTCTACTTTGAAAACATCTTAACTTTCGATCAAGTATGCTAGTGTGTGATTAACACTTTAAACATGCATTTCATGTTAATATAAACTATACTATCATGTTCATAAAATCAGAATGTTCACATGATACGTCCATTACAAGGTTCACTTTTGAAATTATAAGTTTTCCTTTTTAAAACATATGGTCATGGCATATACTTGTAGCATCAAGGAATACATACTTATATCATGCATTTTACTAATATCTACATTTAAATCATGTTCACAAGCTTGTTCCAATGGTATACCACATGTTAGTATATCACAACACTTAACAGAAAATAGAATCTGGAAGTTGGTACTGGCGCAGCTGCGCCGCTGGCCAGTACAATACTGGCGCAGCTGCGCAGGGCTCCGGCCAGAGACAATAGCTGCCTAACAACGGCAGAACTTTGACCAACTTAGAAATTTTCATACGAAATTCGTTTCTAACATAACACATTGCTAATCTAACATATTTAGAAGCTTGTATAACACTAAGTAACATATCCCAAATCAATTATCAACAAATACATGCTTAATTCAAAGAATCAAGAACTTAGCAATTTCACAAAATTTGAAGAACAAGAATGGAAATGGTAGAAGGTATACCTCTGCAAATGGAAACTGAACTTGCTGATAAACTAATTCCTCACTGATAACTTTCATAGAACTTGCTTACTATAATACTATACTCAAGCTAGCCTTGCTTCACAGAATTTTCAGCAAAAGAAAATGAGAGGGAAGAAGTGCTCTTATATAGGCAATTTGTATATCCGGTTCTTGACTTTGTTCATCAAATCAAAACAAAGGATTGCAAGAATTTACAATGGATAAGAAGAAGTTGGTGAGAGTTGGTAACTCTCATCATGAAATCCACATCTCCTATAATCATTAGCTAGAATTTATGAATTTGAGAGAGAAATGTAGAGTGTAGCTAGCTTTGTTTGTTCACGTGAGAAGACTTTGAGGATGGCCTCTCATTTAGGGACAATGTAAACTCAGCATATGCAAATTGTATATATATTATGTATGCTCCACACTTAGCATAATATATATATACTTAGATTATATAATGTATATGCATAGAGTATATCCTTAAGTTATATGTATTTACTCTATATACATTTAAATGGGTGATACTATATTATCTCAAATAGTAATTAATAATGAATAGGTACACAACATATAATCCATGTACATTTTTCTTAATACCAGTTATAATTCAATTAGGCATTATTATTATTATTTATTATCATAACCATTGTTATTATATAATTATAACAACTTAATAAAATCATTATTAATTAATAATTGATCTTATTATATGTCAATAGGGTATACATGAATGTCCACATAGTGTCGCATACCTTCAATTTACCTCATCTTGCTATATAGTCCATACATGCAATATTCACCACATTAATATGTCACATTGCATTATGTATAATATAGATAGCTACCATATAGTAAAGGTTTAGTATCGCATGCTTGTGTATAACAGTAAATCAAGTAAATATAATAATATTATATTATTAGTTCTCTTACTCATTAATTATTATTTATTCATAATAATAATTAAACAACACATTATCGATTAATTACTCAATATTGAAATTAATCACTATGTTCAATTCATGCCACTATATTCAAATAAGTGGAATATTTAATTATTAATAATCTTATTAATGCGATTACATTAATCATCACAAAAGCACTAAGCGTTTGCGTGATTGCCAGAACAATCACGTAAAACCTTTCATGATGGGCGTATACAAGACGGCCATTGTGATGCTTAAAGCCATCACTCAAACCTTTTGTGATGGTTTTTCTAGTTTTTGTGATGGTTTTTGGCTATCATAAATGACCATTTTTTTAGTAGTGAGATATTTTTGATGATTTATTTATTGTGTTAAATAATTATTTGATGAAATTATGGTAGATTAATTTAATTATATCTGTTAACACTAATTAAATTATTGTGGAGAATTTTTATAGTTCAAAGTATGAATTTCATTGAGTTTATTTAATTAAATAAATTATTTATTAAGCATAATGTTATTCTAATTAATTTAATAATTAATTAGAGATTTAAAGATTTGATATAATTAATAAATGAGAATTTTAATTATGTGATGATGTGATTTAATGTGTAATATTATCTTTTATTTAATTGAATTTAAATAAAATTATTTGATTAATTAAAGTGTGACAATTAAAACTATGTAATACCATTTTAATTAAAATAATGGAAAATGAGGAATAAAGGAGGATAACCAAATATGGCCTTAAGTTAGTGGGAGCAGTTAATCAATTATGGGGATTAACTGACAACCACTAACTATCACGTATATATGTTATATATATTATATACGTATATTATATTAGTTAAGTTAGAAGTACGTATATTCACATATTATATATCAGAAAACTTCAGAGAAAAGTAGAGAGAAAAAGAGAGAGATTGAGAGAAATTATTTGATTGAAGAGTTTTGAAAAATCAAAAGGAAAGGTTTCTACCATCTTAACAAGTAACAAGGGTATATTCTTCAACCTAAGTTATATTTCATGTTCTTAGTTCTCCATTAACGTGTATTTTGAAGTTCTCTGTAAACAACAATTTTGATAAATGCTTGAGGTATGATCACATATATGTTAATATATGTTCATAACATATTTTCTATCATTTATGCATGTTTTAAGACAATCAAATCCATGTAATTATGCTTTAATTTGAGATTTGAAAGTTATAGAGTATGAAAAGTATGAATATGGCCTTTATGTAAAAATTTGCATGCTTTAATTATTTATTTAACTTGAAATTAAAGGTTGATTATGATTATGTATATTAAAACGAACAAAACAAAATTCAAACGAACAGATTCGATGTTATATCGAATCTGTACTGATGAATTTCATGATTTTCCTCGAAACTTTGAAAAATACCAAAAATAATAAATTTAGGTGTTCTGAAGATTTGTTAGCAAAGCTAACAAGTGCTGAAGATTTGTTATTTGTTTATGAATGTTATGTTTAAGACTATGATGTTATGTTAAGACTTGTTTGTTTATTTATATTCCGCACTCGATGTTTAAGGTTAGTATGACCTGTGATTCATTTATTCAGACGTTGTAACCCCTTAAGGGGAGGATTTCTAATTAATTATATTTTTGCACTTATTATAGATAGATAGATATGTGATATTTGTACAGTGAACACCAAATTTCGTGGAAATTGAACTACCCGGATTTGGGGGTGACACAAGTTGGTATCAGAGCTGTAGGTTATGAACCTTAGGTGGGGGAAAACCTTAGGGTATTAGCCTTTTAAGAGATCGATAACATAGTGGTGATAAACTCTTATTGAGTTCTAAGAAAGATAATAAATTACCTTATGTGCTATGTGTTTATATATTTATGTACTCGCGAGGATCATCGAGTAATATCGAGTATCAATTAGCATCACATAATAACTAAGACTTAAAATTTTGATTGTCAGGATGTCGGATGCTGGAGGATCTAGTCAGCTCAGGGAGGTTGTACCCCGAGTGGCTATTGAGGAGTAGCCCCAAGACATTCATATAGTCTGGGAGCAGTTGGTTCGTAGAGAGCCATCTCGTTTGATCATAGTTGTTAGTCAGGAGCATGAGCCAGTATTCGATTCAGAGGAGGACTCTGAGGAGATTGAGATTGAGGCAGCTGAGGAGGAGGATGAGGACCCTGACTAGTTTCCACCAAACTCTATCAGTGCCGAGATATACGACGAGCTGTATGACCGCAACATTGAGTTACAGGATACTGTTCGGGAGCTGAAGGAGTAGACAGTTGCTCAGCGGACTACCATCGAGCAGAAAGATGGCAAAATCGAGACTCTGGATACACGTCTTGGAGGCGTGGAGTGGGAGTTGGTTCATGAGAAGGGCCAAAATGAAGAAAAGTTAGCTGAGATAGAGAAGCTAAAGAATGATTTGCGAGAGGAATTGACGAAGCGTGCCAAAGCAGAGGGCGCTTGGGTGAGTGCTTCACGACGTGCAGATATTGCTGAGGAGGATGATCCAGCAAAGAAGGCAAAGATTGAGGAGACGGACTACACGTTTCAGACAGAGATTGATAGGGCCGAGGATCGAGTGTTCTATTATTCAGTTCAGTTCGAGGACTTACCTTGGTACATGCTGGACCGTAGGACGATGTTCCGTATTATGGAAGAAGAGCGCAGAAAAGCTGTTCGAATCCTTAGTAGGCCGTGATAGGAACAGTATGATTATGTGAATATTTCTTTGGCGGTTAATAATGTAAATTCCGATATGTTTATAAACAAAGGAATATGTTGATGATTTAAATCCTGAAGATTCTTTTTCTCTGGATAGTTGATGTAAATAGCAGTGATGCTATCTTGTTTTGTTTAAAAAACTTTTGATTGAATAAAATATCAGAGTTTATTTGAGATGATATGTGTTAAGTGAATATTTTAAAATGTTTAAGTTAAGTCTTAAATATTAAGAAATTGAATGAAGATCTAATAATCGTATATCTTAAACAGAAATATGACGTCGAGAAGACGTCGAATTCGTCAACCGGCCTAAGAAGGGTTAATGAATAACAATAACGCTAATGCCAACGCCAACCCCATTCAGTAGTTGGTGAACTTATTGACTGGAGCAATGGCCAATCAGCAGCAAGCTCCACCAAACACGATGTTCAAGGACTTCAAGGTAGTGGGACCGCCAGAATTCAAGGGATACATGAACCCAATTGAAGCTCAAACATGGGTTATGGAGATGGAGAAGGTGTTTGACGTTGCTAGGGTGAGTGAAGATGTGACGCCCCCAGAATAGGTCCATTCAACCCAACCCATTCTGAGTCGCCAAATACATGGTACAGAATTCAAATACAAACTTTATATCATACGGTCGTGCAAAATACGACCACACAACTGTGAGTCTCAATACAAATATGTAGAAAATATTAAGATTCAAACTAAGTCCTCATTACAATTATTATCACACTATTTATCAGAAATAGTGAGGACTACTACTGCTCTAACTCGGACCATCACTCTGTCCCCCGACTAGTCCCCGCAACATTCTCATTTCCTGAAGAGGACAACAGATGAAAAGGGTGAGCTCAACTAGCCCAGTAAAGAATATTATGACTAAGATAATGAAAAATAAATTATCGTTAGTCTTCAACAGTTCAGATAAAATATTATGGACAACAAGTTTTAGATCAATATTCGCAGCGGAAATAACAAATCATTAGAAGAGTTAAGCAGAGAATGAAGTCTACTATCTTCTATGATTTAAAAGTCCATCACCAATATTTTATCCCTGTAACATCAATCAATATACATCTCGAATCAATATTCATCTTTGCACTACAGGCCAAAGATATTCATTTGCATCATCAGTAGTCATGTTCATCTCAACACCTGTCATCTTTGCACTACAGGCCAAAGATATTCATCAGGTAATCATTCATCTTTGCTCTACAGGCCAAAGATATTCAGTTACATCAACTTTTAGGACTGAGGATGATGAAAAACATTTTAAAGAGCGAATCCAGTGAGATAAAAGACAAAGATCAAATATTCGTATTTTAGTTTATCCGAATTCAAGAATAATCCATAATAATACTTTGTGAAGCAAAATTCAAGAATAAAGCCCAAAACTTGGATACAATCAAAGATAGTAACCTTAACAGACAATTTGGACAATTAGAAGAAAAATAAATTTTCCCGTGAATAGTGCCGTATACGTGAATAGTGCCGTATACATGAATAGTAACCCCGACGGAAAAAGTAAGAATTTCAACATAAAATCCATGACAATATTTTTGTATAATGATATTGAGAAGAATAACATCTTTTACGAAAGAAATAACATCCCTTACCTCAAAATAATAGTATCTCTGACTGGAATATCGGATATAATACCGACGAAAGCTTGTACTGAATAGTAATACTCAAAGTATTGAAATACTCACAAAAATACGCTCGATATTATAGAGAGAGAAAACTTCGAATTCTGGTGTGATTTTCAATTCTAACCTAAGCACCCTATTTATAGGAAAAGCTTAGGATGCCAAAGGAGACTAAATGAATAAAATAATATTTTTTTAAAAAAAAAATCCTACAGCCGCCGGCTGCTTCAAAACATCAGATTTTTCAACAAACCAACAAAAGTGGGGCCCACCTTTTATTTAAAAAATATTTATTTTCCGAAACTTCAATAATTCATAATAAATAGCTCCTTTGTCAGAAAAATACAAATGATGTGTCCTTTCCATAGGAAATTTAATTCTCTACAACTTTGCAGAAGAAAGTTTTTCCAAATTCCAAACATAAATTATCCGAAATCCAAAAACAGATGATTTCTCACACCAAAATATTGATAAAAACACATCAGCACTAATTCCTTCTTTAATATCCACAAAATAAATATTTCCTTATCATATAAATCAATAATTAATTATTCACAAATAATATTATAGAACTACAATATTAACAACCAGGTCGTTCCCAGGACAGAGGGGGCCTTCCGATAAGGACTTCTCCTTACTGGCGCGCAATTAAATAACCCCTCCTAGACAGAACTTCCTTAGACATTGTCAATAATGCTATCTAATAATATTATTCAAATAATATGAATTATTGAGTTGATAACGTGAAATACTGTGCAACGACAATTATTGAATCAATACTACAAAATATCAACTGTAGCCATTATTGAATCAATCATAAAAAAATAGCAACGTAGCAATTATTGAGTCAATAAAACATCAATGCAGCAATTATTGAGTCAATAATATAAAATATCAACGTAGCAATTATTGAGTCAATAATATAAAATATTGAACAGTAAATACTGTAACAATAATTGAGTAGGTTCCTTCTCACGTAAGACTCAATAATTCAAAATACTGTGCAATACCGCGTGCTACTGCGCACCACCGCGTACTGTATTTTAACCACCGGGTATTTCAACAGTACTAACGGTAACAACTCCGCCGTTATTTTGTAAAAAGTTATTTCTGTCGCTTTCTATATCCGACAGTTATTCCGTTGTGGGGGCCCACAAATAGCTGCGCCGTCGTACGAATATTCCCCGACAACAAGAATATTCCACGACCAAACGAATATTCCCCGACAACAAGAATATTTTATAACCACTTGCTCATTTTAAAAATATTTACACATTTCACCCATAACTTTCATATTTATCAAATCAACACCTTACTATTTTGAAATAATATATAAAGAAAATTAAATCTTTATTCATAAAAGTTGGGGTCTTACAGAAGATCAGAAGACGGCTTACGCAACGTTCATGCTGAAGGCGGAGGCCAGCTATTGGTGGCAGGAAAACAAGGTCCAGGGAGGGCAAGGCGTGATAATCTGGGAAAGGTTCAAAAAGATGTTCTTAAAAATGTACTTCCTAACGAGCTCGCAGAACCAAATAGAGGTTCAGTTTCTGGAGCTAAAGCCGGGCAACATGTCTGTGCTAGACTATGCGGCGAGATTTAATGAGCTGGCTAGGTTTGCCACGTACCAAGTGCACACTGATAAGAGGAAGGCTAGGAGATTCGAACAGGGACTGAAGACTCAGTTGTATAGCAAGGTGTCGATGTTCCAGTTAACACCTTTGTGGGTGTATTGGAGAAGGCTATCATCGCTGAAGGTGGAGCGATGCTATGATAAAATACAACCAAGAGTAGAAGAAGAAGAAAAGTGAAGGAGAAGGTAACAACAAGGCTAGTGGTAGTAACACTGGAGGAGGTGGTAATAATCAGAAAAGAAGGTGGAATGACAGCCCATCGACTGGGAATCATCAAGATAGCCAAAAGAAAAGGGTAGAAGCATATCTGACATGCGGGAAGAATCACCTGGGGGTCTGTATGAAAGGAAAGCGGGTCTGCTACAATTGTGGTCAGGAAGGCCACATAGCACATAACTTCCCTAACCCTAAGAAGGCCGCCTGCTTCATATGTGGGTCGAAAGACCAGCTGGCGAGGGATTTCCCCAAGAAGGTATCTAGAGGGGCAGTAGCAGGAGGGAACAGAGGTAGCAGCGGTGGAAGTGCTCTGACAATTACGGGACCAGCACCAACCAACCGACCTACTGGTAGGACATTCAACATGACCGTACAGGATGTTGTGCAGTCACGCGTTGTGGTGTCAGGTATCATTCCGATCAATAATGTTAATGCATATGTATTATTTGATTCGGGTACTACTTGCTCATTTATATTCGATGATTTTGCTAAGAACTTAAAATTGCCTAAGGACGAGTTAGAATACCCTATGAACATAGAGATTGCGAATAGGGAAGTGGTTTCTGTTAAGTATGTACATAAAAACTATTGCATGGATATTAAGGGTAATGTGATAAACGTAGATCTTATCCCGATTAGGCTTGGAGAATTCGACGCTATTCTGGGAATGGATTGGCTAATTCAATTATGGGGCGACAATTGATTGCCAAAAGAAATGTATTAACCTTATAACTCCGTCAAAGGTTGTGTTTTATGGCAGCAAGTCGCCTAGACAAGCGAGTTGTCTAACGATGATGCAGGCCAAGAAGTTGTTAAGACAAGGCTATGTAGGATATTTAGCTTACATAGTCGATAGTCGTAAAGAGAGCCCGAAGTTAGAGGAAATACCAGTCGTGAGAGACTTTGTGGAAATATTTCTGGATGATTTGCCAGGACTTCCTCCAGATAGGGAAGTGGATTTTGTGATCGATTTGGCACCAGGAACTGCTCCAATATCGAAGGCCCCGTACCGTATGGCTCCAGTGGAGTTGAAAGAATTGATGGTGCAGCTGCAAGAGCTTTTTGACAAGAAGTATATTCAGCCGAGTGTATCGCCGTTAAGAAGAAGGATGGGACGATGCGACTTTGCGACTTGTTCGAACAATTGAAGCGAGCTAGGTATTTCTCGAAGATAGATCTGAGAAGTGGTTACCATCAGCTGAAGGTAAGGACAGAGGATGTGCCAAAGACAGCATTCAGGACTCGATATGGTCATTACAAATTTCTGGTGATGTCATTTGGTCTAACTAATGCTCCTACATCATTTATGGATCTAATGAACAGATGATTCAAGCTATTTTTGGACAAATTTGTGGTGGTGTTTATTGATGACATTCTGGTATATTCGAAGACCAAGGATGAACACGTAGAGCATCTGAGGGTGACATTAGAGGCATTGAGAAGAGAGAAGTTATACGCCAAGTTTTTGAAATGCGAATTTTGGATTGAGGAGGTACAATTTCTTGGACATGTGATCGATGAGAACAAAATTTCAGTAGATCCCTCCAAGGTCAAAGCTGTGATAAACTGGGATAAGCCAAAGACACAGTCGAAAATGAGAAGTTTTCTTAGATTAGCCAGATATTACAGAAGATTCATTCAGGACTTTTCTAAAATCGCTACTCCGCTGACGAATTTGACTAGGAAATCGGTAAAATTCATTTGGACGGAGAAGTGTGAGAAAAGCTTCCAAGAGCTGAAGAAGCGGTTGAGTACGGCACCTGTGTTATCTATTCCGGATAGCACAGGAAATTTTATGGTGTATAGTGATGCATCGCATAAAGGACAAGGCTGTGTGCTTATACAAAACGACAAGGTCATTACGTATACGTCACGACAACTGAAAGATTACGAGAAAGGGTATCTGACCCACGACTTGGAATTGGCCGTGGTAGTGTTTGCTTTGAAGATCTGGAGACACTTTCTCTATGGGGAGAAGTATAAAATATATACAGACCACAAGAGTCTGAAATATCTTTTTACCTAGAAGAATTTGAATATGCGCCAGAGAAGATGGTTAGAATTAATAAAGGACTACGACTGTGAGATCTTATACCATCCGGGTAAAGCAAATGTGGTTGCCGATGCCTTAAGCAGAAAGGGTCGAGAGAAATTAATGCTATTGACTGTCCAGGAGAAGCTAATTTCAAAAATGGAGAAACTAAAATTAGAGGTTAGATATCCTAAGAAGTCTGACAAGAAGTTGTTCCAGCTGGGAGCTGGTACAACTTTACTGGATAAAGTTAAGGAAGCATAACTTCAAGATAAAGAATGTGATAAGATAAGGAAAAGGATATATGAAGGGAATGAACAAAAATTTAAGGTGGACATTGAAGGACTGTTAAGATTAGAGAGCAGAGTTTGGGTACCGCCAGTGCCAGAGATTAAAGAGAAAATTTTGAGCGAGGCTCATAGTTCACGTTATTCCATTCACCTAGGGAGTACAAAGATGTACCAGGATCTCCGACATCATTTTTGGTGGCCGAATATGAAACAAGACATTGCAGATTGTGTGGCCAAGTGCCTAACTTGTCAGAAAGTGAAAGCAGAACATCAGAGGCCGAGTGGATTGCTACAACTACTAGAGATCCTAGAATGGAAACGGGAACATATCACAATGGATTTCGTAGTAGGTCTTTCGACGACTCAGAATGGTTTCGACGCAGTATGGGTTATCGTAGATCGATTGACAAAATTAGTACACTTCATACCGATCAAGATCAGATTCAACTTAGATCAGTTAGCGAAGCTATATGTGAAGGAGATTGTTTCAAGGCACGGAGTTCTAGTATCGATTGTTTTCGATTGAGATCCGCGCTTCACATTAAATTTTTGGAGGCGACTACAGGAATGCATGGGAACGCAACTAAGAATGAGTACGACATATCACCCTCAGACAGACGGGCAGAGCGAAAGAACGATCCAGACATTGGAAGATATGCTGAGAGCATGCATCATGGATTTCAAAGGAAATTGGGATGATCACCTACCACTCGTGAAATTCGGTTATAATAGCAGTTATCATGCAAGTATTGGCATGCCGCCTTATGAAGCGTTGTACGATAGAAAGTGTTGAACTCCATTATACTGGGATGAAGTAGGCGAAAAATAATTGTTAGGACCAGAATTAGTACAACAGACAGCCGAGGTCGTTAAGGTGATCCGGATAAGATTGGTAGCTGTAAGACCCCAACTTTTATGAATAAAGATTTAATTTTCTTTATATATTATTTCGAAATAGTAAGGTGTTGATTTGATAAATATGAAAGTTATGGGTGAAATGTGCAAATATTTTTAAAATGAGCAAGTGGTTATAAAATATTCTAGTTGTCGGGGAATATTCGTTTGGTCGTGGAATATTCTTGTTGTCGGGGAATATTCGTACGACGGCGCAGCTATTTGTGGACCCCCACAACGGAATAACTGTCGGATATAGAAAGCGACAGAAATAACTTTTTTACAAGATAACGGCGTAGTTGTTACCGTTAGTACTGTTGAAATACCCGGTGGTTAAAATACAGTACGCGGTGTTGCGCAGTAGCACACGGTATTGCACAGTATTTCGAATTATTGAGTCTTACGTGAGAAGGAACCTACTCAATTATTGTTACAGTATTTACTGTTCAATATTTTATATTATTGACTCAATAATTGCTACGTTGATATTTTATATTATTGACTCAATAATTGCTGCATTGATATTTTATTGACTCAATAATTGCTACGTTGCTATTTTTTATGATTAATTCAATAATGGCTACAGTTGATATTTTGTAGTATTGATTCAATAATTGTCGTTGCACAGTATTTCACGTTATCAACTCAATAATTCATATTATTTGAATAATATTATTAGATAGCATTATTGACAATGTCTAAGGAAGTTCTGTCTAGGAGGGGTTATTTAATTGCGCGCCAGTAAGGAGAAGTCCTTATCGGAAGGCCCCCTCTGTTCTGGGAACGACCTGGTTGTTAATATTGTAGTTCTATAATATTATTTGTGAATAATTAATTATTGATTTATATGATAAGAAAATATTTATTTTGGGGATATTAA
Organism: Panax stipuleanatus; assembly: GCA_020205555.1. Lineage (NCBI taxonomy): Eukaryota > Viridiplantae > Streptophyta > Magnoliopsida > Apiales > Araliaceae > Panax > Panax stipuleanatus. The sequence goes on along the minus strand of CM035118.1, from coordinate 48,471,281 downwards.
AGAAGGATTTTGTGCTGATGTGTTTTTTATCAGTATTTTGGTGTGAAAAATCATCTGTTTATGGATTTCGGATAATTTATGTTTGGAATTTGGAAAAGTTTCCTTCTACAAAGTTGTAGAGAATTAAATTTCCTATGGAAAGGACATAAAATTTGTATTTTTCTGACAAAGGGGCTATTTATTATGAATTATTGAAGTTTCGGAAAATAAATATTTTTTTAATAAAATGGTGGGCCCCACTTTTGTTTCTTGGTTGAAAAATCCTGATTTCATAGTAGCCGGTGGCGGAAGGATTTTAGAAAAAATAATAATATTTTATTATTTTAGTCTCCTTTGGCATCCTAAGCTTTCCCTATAAATAGGGTGCTTAGGTTAGAATTGAAAATCATACCAGAATCATAAGTTTTCTTTCTCTATAATATCGAGCGTATTTTTGTGAGTATTTTTATACTTTGAGTATTAGTATTCAGCGCAAGTTTCCTTCAATATTATATCCGATATTCCAGTCAGAGGTACTATCTTTTTGAGGTAAGGGATGTTATTTCTTTCGTAAATGATGTTATTCTTCTCAATATCATTATACAAAAATATTGTCTTGGATTTTATGTTAAAATTCTTACTTTTTCCGTCGGGGTTACTATTCACGTATACGGCACTATTCACGTATACGGCACTATTCACGGAAAAATTTATTTTTCTTCTATTTGTCCAAATTGTCTGTTAAGGTTACTATCTTTGATTGTATCCAAGTTTTGGGCTTTATTCTTGAATTTTGCTTCACAAAGTATTATTATGGATTATTCTTGAATTTGGATAAACTAAATGACGAATCCCTAATCTTTGTCTTTTATCTCACTGGATTCGTTCTTTAAAATATTTTTCATCATCCTCAGTCCTAAAAGGTGATGTAACTGAATATCTTTGGCCTGTAGAGCAAAGATGAATGATTACCTGATGAATATCTTTGGCCGTAGTGCAAAGATGACAGGTGTTGAGATGAACATGACCACTGATGATACAAATGAATATCTTTGGCCTGTAGTGCCTGTAGTGCAAAGATGAATATTTGATGAGATGGATATTGATTGATGTTACAGGGATAAAATATTGATGATGAACGGTTATTTTCGCTGCGAATATTGATCTAAAACATGTTGTTAATAATATTTTATCTGAACTGTTGAAGGCTAATGATAATTTATTTTCCATTATCTTAGTCATAATATTCTTTACTGAGCTAGTTGAGCTCACCCTTTTCATCTGTTGTCCTCTTCAGGAAATGAGAATGTTGCGGGGACTAGTCGGGGGACAGAGTGATGGTCCGAGTTAGAGCAGTAGTAGTCCTCACTATTTCTGATAAATAGTGTGATAATAATTATAATGAGGACTTAGTTTGAATCTTAATATTTTCTACATATTTGTATTGACACTCACAGTTGTGTGGTCGTATTTTGCACGACCGTATGATATAAAGTTTGTATTTGAATTCTGTACCATGTATTTGGCGACTCAGAATGGGTTGGGTTGAATGGACCTATTCTGGGGGCGTCACAGTTGGTATCAGAGCTTAGGGATATGATCTCTGACGGAGATCGGGGAATAGAACTAGGAGGGGAGAGACGAGTAAATCCTTCGCTAGTGTGTCCTACCTAAGCTTATGTGGTATTTAATTGGTCAGTCGGAGCATAGGGTTAATATGTGATATGTTGACTTGTTTAATTAACCCTTGTTTTATGGCAGTATTTGAGAATGGCAGCTGAGAATGTTAACAACGAAGTGAATGAGACCGTGGAGACACCTTTAATCGTTAACCAGGAGAACGTGCAACAAGAAGGCAATGTTCATCCTGAAAATAATGCTGGTCAGACGATAAACGATGAGATGTTTAGAAGTTTTTTGCAGTTTATGCAAAATCAGACGAGGGAGACTCGTGTGCAACATACAGGTGGAGATAATAACAACATGCGAGCTGTCACTGCCAAGCAGTTCAAAGAATTGGGAGCACCAGAGTTTCTGGGAAAGCCAGATCCAATCAAGGCGGAGACATGGATTAAACAAATAACCAAGATATTTGATGTCTTGGGATGTACAGAGGAACAGAAGGTTCCATTCGCCACGTTTATGTTCCGTGGAGAGGCAGATTACTGGTGGGAATCCGTGAAGCGTACCCAGCCTGCCGCACTCCAGATGTCTTGGGAAGCATTCCAAAAACTGTTCAATGACAAGTACTTTCCTGAAAGTATTCGTCATATGAAGGAGGTAGAGTTTATCCGACTGGAACAAAATAACATGACGGTATCCCAATACGAGGCTAAGTTCGCGGAGCTGTCCAGGTTTGCACCTCATTTGGTGGAGAATGAGGAACGTATGACGCGGATGTTTCTAAGAGGTTTGAAACCCGAAATACGTCAATACCTCATTTCTCATAAATTTTCTCTATATTCAAATGTAGTGAACAGGGCCCAGTTGTTAGAACGAGATAATGATTATGTTCAACCGAGGGACCACAACCAAGGTCGTACCGGTGGCAGCAGTCATCGGAGCAATGACAACCAGCGAGGAGGAAAGTATGACAGAAGCGGTAACCACTCCGGTGGTTATCGTGGCCATGATAGTAGAAGAAGCGAATCGGGAGGAGATTTCAAAAAGAGAAGGTATAACAATGAGAACGCGAAGATGTCAACATCAGCACCAGCATCAACTGTTTCGAGGGGAGGAGAACGACCACCGGTCGTATACTATAAATGCGGGAAAGAGGGACATATCAGCCCAAACTGCCCACAACAATTCAAAGGATGCTATAACTGTGGAAAAGAAGGACATATAGCTCGAGATTGTCCTGTTGCGAAACCAAATTCAGCAGGGGTGGTGATTCCAAAGGCGGTTGCAGACAAGTCAAAGTCGGTGATTCCTGGAAGAGCGTTTGTCGTGACAGCCCAAAACGCGAGGAATCCACACGAGGTGATTACGGGTAAGCTGATCATAAACTCTTGCGAAGTTTACACCTTGTTAGATACCGGTGCTACCCATTCCTTTATTTCACCTGCTTGTGCTCAACGTTTGAACTTGACTTCTGATAAATTAGACTTTGACTTATCTGTTGAAACTCCGTTAGGAGAAACCTTTGTTACATCTACAGTTTATAAATCTTGCTTGATTCAGATTGGTACCCTTACCTTACTTGTTGATCTTATATCTTTGAAAATACTTGCATTTGACGTGATTTTAGGAATTGACTGGTTAACCACTTACCATGCCAAAATTGATTATTTTCGTAAGGTTGTTAGTTTTCATATTCCTAATCAACCTGTTGTGCGAATTCAAATCACCAAACCACTAAAATCAGTCAATATCATTTCAAGTCATAAAGCTATTCGTTTATTGAAAAACGGATGTCAAGCTTTCTTAGCTCATGTCACTGATCTAAATCAGAATACGTCAGGTTTGAATGATATTTCCGTTGTTAATGAGTTTTCTGATGTATTTCCCGAAGAACTTCCCGGTCTACCCCCAGAACGTGAAGTTGAATTCTTTATTGACCTTGAGCCCGGTACAAAGCCCATTTCTAAAACCCCATATCGAATGGCTCCTATTGAACTTCAGGAGTTAAAGATTCAATTACAAGAATTGTTGGACATCGGTTTTATTCGTCCTAGTACGTCTCCTTGGGGTGCTCCTGTTTTATTCGTAAAGAAGAAAGACGGGAGTATGTGACTTTGCATTGACTATCGGGAGTTGAACCATGTCACCATCAAGAATAGGTATCCGTTACCTCGTATTGATGACCTGTTCGACCAGTTGCAAGGAGCGCAATTCTTTTTAAAGATCGATCTTTGTTCTGGATATCATCAGTTGAAGATTAAAACTGAGGATATTCCAAAGACTGCTTTTAGAACACGGTACGGGCATTATGAGTTCTTAGTCATGTCTTTTGGATTGACTAATGCTCCTGCTGCTTTCTTGGATATGATGAACCGTGTATTTAAGGAGTATTTAGATCAATTCGTTGTTGTCTTTATTGATGACATTCTCATCTATTCTAAAAGCCGTGAAGATCATGAACACCATTTGAAGTTGGTACTTCAAAAGCTTCGTGAGAACAAGCTATATGCCAAGCTGAAGAAATGCGAGTTCTGGCTTGAGGAAGTAGCATTCCTTGGGCACGTGGTATCGAAACGTGGAGTATCTGTTGACCCGGCGAAGATTGAAGCAATACAAAGCTGGGAGCAACCTAAGTCGGTGACCGAAGTACGAAGCTTTCTGGGCTTAGCTGGTTATTATCGGAGGTTCGTAGAGGGATTTTCTCGAATCGCTACTCCATTAACTCAGTTGACTCGGAAAGATACAAAATTCATTTGGAGCGAGGAATGCGAGAAGAGCTTCCAAGAGCTCAAGAGGAGACTTATTTCGGCACCTGTTCTGACAATACCATCTGGTTCGGATGGATTTATTATTTACAGCGATGATTCGGGCAAAGGGTTAGGATGTGTTCTCATGCAACATGGGAAAGTCATAGCCTATGCCTCGCGACAACTCAAAGAATATGAGAGGAATTATCCTACTCATGATCTAGAGTTGGCAGCAGTCGTTTTCGCGTTGAAGATCTGGAGACATTACTTGTACGGAGAGAAAGTGGAGATTTATACGGATCATAAGAGCCTTAAATATTTCTTCACTCAGAAGGAACTCAACATGCGGCAACGACGTTGGCTTGAGCTGTTGAAAGATTACGATCATACTATCCAATACCATCCTGGAAAAGCGAACGTGGTAGCTGACGCGTTGAGTAGAAGATCATATGTGGGAACGAGTGCGATAATGTCAAGTATACGCGTAGAACCAGCTTTGATTGATAAAGTTAAAGCTGCTCAAGCTACAGATGCGGAGCTGATGAAGATGAAGAAGAAGGTGCAAGAAGGTGCCATTCCAGAAGCAAGAATCGATGAAGATGGAATACTTCGAGTCAACTCCAGACTTTGTGTTCCTAACGATTTCGACTTGAAGTATAGAATCATGATGGAGGCACACAACACACCGTTTGCGATCCATCCTGAGAGTACTAAAATGTATCGTGATCTTCGACATACATTTTGGTGGAGCAATATGAAGAGAGAGATCACGGAGTTCATCTCGAGATGTCTAACTTGTCAACGTGTAAAGGCGGAGCATCAAGTGCCGAAGGGTACATTGCAACCACTGGAGATTCCGAAATGGAAGTGGGAACACATTACGATGGATTTCGTTACGGGTCTTCCCAAGGTTTCTCAAGGTATAGATGAGATTTGGGTTATTGTTGATAGATTAACCAAGTCTGCTCATTTCTTGCCGATACGAGAGACTTATTCCCTTGAACGTCTTGCTCATATGTACGTGAATGAGATTGTGAGATTGCATGGCATGCCAGTATCCATAGTTTCGGATCGTGATCCCAGATTTACTTCACGATTTTGGATCAGTTTGCAGAAAGCTATGGGCACGGATTTACGATTCAGTTCGGCTTATCATCCTCAAACAGACGGACAATCGGAAAGAACTATTCAAACTCTTGAAGATCTATTGAGACTCTGTGTTCTAGACTTCAAAGGGAGTTGGGATAAGTACTTACCATTGGTGGAATTCTCCTACAACAACAGTTATCAGGCAAGTATAGGCGTAGCTCCATTCGAGGCATTGTATGGGAGAAAGTGTCGCTCTCCAGTATGTTGGAACGAGGTGGGTGAAACAACATTGTTGGGACCGGAGTTAGTACGTATGACTATGAAAAAGATCCAAATAATCCGACAACGTATACAAACAGCACAAGATCGACTAAAGAGTTATGCGGATCTTCATCGAAAGGAGGTGGAATTTAACGTTGGGGACCATGTATTGTTACGTATTGCTCCGTGGAAAGGAGTTACAAGGTTTGGGAAGAGAGGAAAGCTTAACCCACGATTCATTGGTCCATTTGAGATTCTTGACCGAATAGGAAATGTGGCTTATAGACTCGCTTTACCTCCAAGCATGTCTCGTGTTCATAACGTGTTTCACATATCCGTGTTACGTAAATATGTGAAGGATCCAAACCGCATTATTGAGTTAGAACCAGACGAGATAGCTGAAGATTTAACGTACGAGGAGGTACCTGTCAAGATCTTGGATAGGAAGGAGCATGTCCTACGCTCGAAAATTATACCTCAAGTTAAAGTTTTGTGGAGAAACCAGGCTATTGAGGAAATGACCTGGGAGTTGGAATCGGAAATGAAAGCGAGGTATCCTCACCTTTTTGACATACCAGGTACGTACGTCAATTTCGAGGACGAAATTTCATAAGGAGGGGAGGTTGTAAGACCCCAACTTTTATGAATAAAGATTTAATTTTCTTTATATATTATTTCGAAATAGTAAGGTGTTGATTTGATCAATATGAAAGTTATGGGTGAAATGTGCAAATATTTTTAAAATGAGCAAGTGGTTATAAAATATTCTTGTTGTCGGGGAATATTCGTTTGGTCGTGGAATATTCTTGTTGTCGGGGAATATTCGTACGACGGCGCAGCTATTTGTGGGCCCCCACAACGGAATAACTGTCGGATATAGAAAGCGACAGAAATAACTTTTTTACAAGATAACGGCGTAGTTGTTACCGTTAGTACTGTTGAAATACCCGGTGGTTAAAATACAGTACGCGGTGTTGCGCAGTAGCACACGGTATTGCACAGTATTTCGAATTATTGAGTCTTACGTGAGAAGGAACCTACTCAATTATTGTTACAGTATTTACTGTTAAATATTTTATATTATTGACTCAATAATTGCTACGTTGATATTTTATATTATTGACTCAATAATTGCTGCATTGATATTTTATTGACTCAATAATTGCTACGTTGCTATTTTTTATGATTAATTCAATAATGGCTACAGTTGATATTTTGTAGTATTGATTCAATAATTGTCGTTGCACAGTATTTCACGTTATCAACTCAATAATTCATATTATTTGAATAATATTATTAGATAGCATTATTGACAATGTCTAAGGAAGTTCTGTCTAGGAGGGGTTATTTAATTGCGCGCCAGTAAGGAGAAGTCCTTATCGGAAGGCCCCCTCTGTTCCTGGGAACGACCTGGTTGTTAATATTGTAGTTCTATAATATTATTTGTGAATAATTAATTATTGATTTATATGATAAGAAAATATTTATTTTGGGGATATTAAAGAAGGAATTTGTGCTGATGTGTTTTTTATCAGTATTTTGGTGTGAAAAATCATCTGTTTATGGATTTCGGATAATTTATGTTTGGAATTTGGAAAAATTTCCTTCTACAAAGTTGTAGAGAATTAAATTTCCTATGGAAAGGACATAGAATTTGTATTTTTCTGATAAAGGGGCTATTTATTATGAATTATTGAAGTTTCGGAAAATAAATATTTTTTTAATAAAATGGTGGGCCCCACTTTTGTTTCTTGGTTGAAAAATCCTGATTTCATAGCAGCCGGCGGCGGAAGGATTTTAGAAAAAATAATAATATTTTATTATTTTAGTCTCCTTTGGCATCCTAAGCTTTCCCTATAAATAGGGTGCTTAGGTTAGAATTGAAAATCATACCAGAATCATAAGTTTTCTTTCTCTATAATATCGAGCGTATTTTTGTGAGTATTTCTATACTTTGAGTATTAGTATTCAGCGCAAGTTTCCTTCAATATTATATCCGATATTCCAGTCAGAGGTAGTATCTTTTTGAGGTAAGGGATGTTATTTCTTTCGTAAATGATGTTATTCTTCTCAATATCATTATACAAAAATATTGTCATGGATTTTATGTTGAAATTCTTACTTTTTCCGTCGGGGTTACTATTCACGTATACGGCACTATTCACGTATACGGCACTATTCACGGGAAAATTTATTTTTCTTCTATTTGTCCAAATTGTCTGTTAAGGTTACTATCTTTGATTGTATCCAAGTTTTGGGCTTTATTCTTGAATTTTGCTTCACAAAGTATTACTATGGATTATTCTTGAATTTGGATAAACTAAATGACGAATCCCTAATCTTTGTCTTTTATCTCACTGGATTCGTTCTTTAAAATATTTTTCATCATCCTCAGTCCTAAAAGGTGATGTAACTGAATATCTTTGGCCTGTAGAGCAAAGATGAATGATTACCTGATGAATATCTTTGGCCGTAGTGCAAAGATGACAGGTGTTGAGATGAACATGACCACTGATGATACAAATGAATATCTTTGGCCTGTAGTGCAAAGATGAATATTTGATGAGATGGATATTGATTGATGTTACAGGGATAAAATATTGATGATGAACGGTTATTTCCGCTGCGAATATTGATCTAAAACATGTTGTCAATAATATTTTATCTGAACTGTTGAAGGCTAACGATAATTTATTTTCCATTATCTTAGTCATAATATTCTTTACTGAGCTAGTTGAGCTCACCCTTTTCATCTGTTGTCCTCTTCAGGAAATGAGAATGTTGCGGGGACTAGTCGGGGGACAGAGTGATGGTCCGAGTTAGAGCAGTAGTAGTCCTCACTATTTTTGATAAATAGTGTGATAATAATTGTAATGAGGACTTAGTTTGAATCTTAATATTTTCTACATATTTGTATTGACACTCACAGTTGTGTGGTCGTATTTTGCACGACCGTATGATATAAAGTTTGTATTTGAATTCTGTACCATGTATTTGGCGACTCAGAATGGGTTGGGTTGAATGGACCTATTCTGGGGGCGTCACAGTAGCTGCTCAGGATAGGCAGAAGAAATACGCCGATCCACACTTCAAGAACATAGAATTTGAATCGGGTAGCTTTGTTTTCTTGAAAGTCTCTCTCTGGAAAGGAAAGATCATATTTGACAAGAAGGGAAAATTGAGCCCGAGGTTCATTGGACCCTTTGAGGTGCTGCGAAGAATCGGAGAAGTTGCATATGAGGTAGCCCTACCACCTGCGTTAGAGCACATCCACAATGTCTTTCATGTTTCAGTCTTACGACCGTATAAAATCGATTACAAACATGTGATTGAATATGAACCCATACAAATTGATAAAGATTTATCCTATGAAGAAGTTCCTGTTCAGATTGTTGACAGGAAAGAGCAAGTTCTCAGAAATAAAGTAATACCTTCTGTTAAGGTGATCTGGAACAACGCTGAAGAAGCTACGTGGGAACTTGAAGAGCATATGATGAAAACTTACCCATATTTATTTGATTAATCTATATGTAAGCGATTCTGGGGACAAAATCTTTATTAGGGGGGAGAATGTAACAGGATGAATTTAATTGCATCGTGATTCTGAGAACATAATCCTTTTAAGGATGGAAAGATGTGACGAACGAAAATTTTGTAATTTATTATAAATATTTATTGAATTAAATAAATATTTTTGATAATTTATTTATTGAGTTTTGATGGAATTGTGGTAGATTAATTTAATTATATTTGTTACATTGCTTAAATTAATGTGGAGAATTTTTATATTTCAAAGTATGAATTTAATTGAGTTTGTTTAATTAAATGAATTATTTAATAAGCATAATGTTATTCTAATTAATTTAATAATTAATTAGAGATTTAATGATTTGACATAATTAATAAATGAGAATTTTAATTATGTGATGATGTGATTTAATGTGTAATATTATCTTTTATTTAAGTGAATTTAAATAAAATTATTTGATTAATTAAAGTGTGACAATTAAAACTATGTAATAACACTTTAATTAAAATAATGGAAAATGAGGAATAAAGGAGGATAACCAAACATGACCTTAAGTTAGTGGGAGCAGTTAATCAATTATGGGGATTAACTGACAACTACTAACTCTCAGTTATATATGTTATATATATTATATTAGTTAAGTTAGAAGTACGTATATTCACATATTATATATCAGAAAATTTTAGAGAAAAGTAAAGAGAAAAAGATAGAGAGATTGAGAGGAATTATTTGATTGAAGAGTTTTGAAGAATCAAAAGGAAAGGTTTCTACTATCTTAACAAGTAACAAGGGTATATTCTTCAACCTAAGTTATATTTCATGTTCTTAGTTCTCCATTAACGTGTATTTTGAAGTTATCTGTAAACAACAATTTTGATAAATGCTTGAGATATGATCACATATATGTTAATATATGTTCATAACATATTTTCTATCATTTATGCATGTTTTAAGACAATCAAAACCATGTAATTATACTTTAATTAGAGATTTGAAAGTTACAGAGTATGAAAAGTATGAATATGGCCTTTATGTATAAATTTGCATGCTTTAATTGTTTATTTAACTTGAAATTGAAGGTTGATTATGATTATGTATGTTAAAACGAACAAAACGAAATTCAAACGAACAGATTCGATGTTATATCGAATCTGTACTGATGAATTTTATGATTTTACCTCGAAACTTTGAAAAATACCAAAAATAATAAATTTAGGTGTTCTAATTGGAGTAATTATGTGATCTAAATTGCTAAAAATATGCTAGAAACGTTATATGATATTTCTATTGAGTTTACAACTCATGGGTAATGTTATAATTTATTGTGTTAGTTTAATTTGGGATTTATTTGGACGTTCTCTGTGTTCTTCGTGAACTGAAGCAACTCTGTCTGCGCAGTGGTGCAGCTGCACTGCTCCAAAGCATAGAACGCGCCTGCGCCATGTGGCGCTATCGCGTCGTTCCAAGGCGTAATTGGAGCGCAGCCGCGCCGGCTAGCAGTTTGCCCAGAAAATGTTACTTAAGCGTTCAAGTCCAGAAATGTAGTTTAAATCCTAATGTAATGAATATGATGACATATTAAATATATATTAAGATGTTAAAATAATTTATTAACTTATTTTACGTGATTAATTGATAAGTTAAATATGTAATTTAAAGTCGTTATTCGTAAAGTCTAATAACGTGTTCAAAGACTGATGTTTGTGATTCGATGAGTATTATCGGACTTAGAATTAATTTGTACAGTGAATGTAATAATATATAGGGTTAATTGAAGAACAAGAATTATAATTGTAGCTTTTGCAAGAGACAAGTGTTCTATCCCTAACTCGTTATCGTTATGCAAGTTTTCTAACTATACTCTTTAACTTGAGCAAGTTTCTAAATTAAAAGTTATTCTTTGAGCAAGTTCTAAACTAATGTTTCTATATCAATTAAGTCCTTATTCTTATTTATTTAAGTCAAGATTTCGTATGAGATATTATAATCTTTGTAAAGCATTACTTCAGTATACAATACTTATTCAATTGTATACTCTCGAGATTCATTATTCAATTTGATTATCAATTATTGTTGAACCTGGTAAGACTAGCAAACCCTTATTGATTCGACTTGTCCATAGTTGATGAGCTTTCTAAATTCTAGAACTATTATTGAGCTTATCCAAACTAAACTTCCTTTGGTGCGGACTCTGATGTCAAACTGAGATGAACAACCCTTTATAGGGGATTTTGTAAGCGTTAGCATTGAGATAATGTGCATAGTCATGGTACTAAGGGCTGATCCCCCTAAGTACAAATAGTAGAGTCCATATAGTCTTACGACTATTAAAGGTTTAAAGTAGAAATACTTGACAACCTGGGACATAGTTCTTGGTCTTATGACCCTCAGAAGTACTTTTGATTCTTGTTACTCATTATTGATTCAAAAGTCGAGCTTTCTATTATTCAGAACTCTTTGATTTACTAGCGTGTTATTATTTCTATTATATGGTTATACTTGTGGACAATCGTGCTCACTCTTGCATAATAACATTGCAGTTAACAACGAAAAGTCCGACGAGCCTTCTACTAGCGAAGGCAAGGGCAAAGCTAACAAGTGCTGTAGACTTGTTATTTGTTTATGAATGTTATGTTTGAGAGTATGATGTTATGTTAAGACTTGTTTGTTTATTTATATTCCGCACTCGATGTTTAAGGTTAGTTTGACCTGGGATTCATTTATTCAGACGTTGTAACCCCTTAAGGGGAGGATTTCTATTTAATTGTGTTTTGGCGTTTATTATGGGTAGATAGATATGTGATATTTGTACAGTAAACACCAAATCCCTTGGAAATTGAAGTACCCGGATTTGGGGGTGTCACAGAAATTCCAAACCCAGAAGAGGCAGAAGCTAAGTCTAACGAATAAGAAGTTTTGGACGAAAGGGTCTTTGATGAAAATGAAGAATTTGACCAAACCACTATTATCTTCGATAATAATAGTGACTTATTATGTTTTTTCCTTTCTATTATACCCTGGTTGAAGGCTTTACTGATGGGAGATCTGAGCTACAACACTTGGACCTACAAGACCTTTCCAAGCATAAAAGTGTTGTCTTAGAACTTACCTATAATTCTGAAGTTTGTTATAAGAACCATCTAAGATAGAAGCTCTTCCGATCAATCAGAGATCTTCAACCAATTAAATCACTATTATTCACTTCTCTCTTAAATAAAGCTAAAATATTATCACGCTATGAAGCTTTTGTAGAGCCGAACACTACGAATAGATAGCGTACTTCAAACCAAAGTACTTAACCCGCAATCGTAAAATCTCAAAACCCTATGATCGTTACCTAAAATAACAGAAAAAAAACACTATCTCAAACCCTCTCACCTATAAATAATATTCAACTACCCCTGAACATACATATACCAAATCTCCATCTCCCATTTCTTTAAAATATTTACCCACCCCATCTCCTCAGAAATCTCCGATCGTTGAGTCTCCCACCTCTCCTATCGTAGAGTCACCTAACATTACTACCATAGAACAACCACAGTCTATTCCTGACCATACATATACTTATACCCATACAAATATTTCTTCAACTTCTAATACTTGTACATATATACCTTCTACATCTTATATTATAGATTTAGGTCTTATTATACCTTATCATCATACTTCTTCAAGCTCAGACTTTGAAGATGCAATGTTTGAAGATATTAACCTCAGAAACAAGGACATGTTCGAATCCATTTTGGATCAGATCTTTGAAAGAGTATCAGTGGTTCCCTCTAAGACTCAGCTTGCTCTGAGTTCAACGAAATAACTCAAGAGTGTAATGCGGGTTTTAAGGTTACTACAACTGTCATTCAGAAAAGTCTACTTCATATTGCTAAGGCTGCTTAGAAAGTACTAGGGCAAATGTCTAAAGAATTTGGCACTAAAATCAATGAGCTTGTAGACACTATTTTGAATAATATAAAGAGACGAGATAAAATCTACTTAAAACAGATAGTTGATCATAAAGTTGTTGTTACCTCTCTGTAAGTAACCAACAAGGAGACTATCAAGTTTCTCTCTAATAAAATCTTCTCAATGAACTCATCCCTGATTGACTTCAAGGAAGTGGTTGTTCGATGATGAGTGGGAAATATACCTACGAATTAGGCACTTTTGGACTTAGTATGTTGCTATCTTTTAAGTAATTTTAGTGCATTTTATTTGTTTTTTGTTATTTTAAAAGAAAATGCAGGGCGATTTGGGAATTTCTGGTGAAGGAGTGGCAATTTTGTAATTTCGTGGACTTCCAGCTTTGGGGCATTCAAATTAATACTAAACCCAACATCAGGGAGCTGGGGTGCAGAATGTTAGCATGGGTCTTTTTTCAGCTTTGATCGAGTTGTGGTTTTATGGTAGGATTTGGATGCTTAAGAAGCCTAATTTTGATTGGGGGGGGGGGGGGGGGGGAGGGACTTCTAATCAAGGAAGATACATAGAGATTAAAGATTGCAATTAGAGGCTTGGAAGATTCAAAGAGTTTCACAAGGGAAGCAAGACGGAGACTTGAAGATTGAAGAAAATTCTATTGAGCTCTCTTTTCTTCTTCTTTTCTCAGTTTTGTAATCTTAAGATGATGGCTTATTTGGGATTTCTAGTCTTTAATTCCATCATGAACTAAATTCTAAATTAAGGCTACAATTGAACCTTTTATATTCATGAATTACTTATCTTTTTAATTCCAATTATTGATTCATATGAAGTTATCTATCATATTTTGTGCATATTGATTAATTGTCTTGCCAACAATTAGCGGGATACTTAGGATGAGTTCAGGAGATGAACTCTAGGGCTATATCTGAATTTGGTAGTATGTATTCTTAGTTATTTTGTGGATTAAATAAATAGGGTTTTGTATTGAATAGGAATATCTGTATACATTGTAGGTAACTTTATGGGAATCAGAACTTAATGAGTTTGTTTCTCTTATTTTGCATAGCAATATAGAAAAATTAATTAAAATAAATATTTTTGTTTGATTCTTGGGAAAGGGATAATAAATACTTATGAATTCATTTTAACAACTCTATTGGATTTAGTAATTAGATAAATTAGAGAATTTATTCGTGTGATGTAATTTGGGATTGTAGTCTTAATCCTTAAATATCTGGTTTTCAATCTTTGTGTTAAATTTTAATTTTAGTTTTAATTCACTTTTAAATATACTTCAAAATTGGGATTGTTTAAATAAAATTGATTTGATAAAAATTGGTAGTTGGAATATTTTAGGCATAGATTTATGTAGGTTCGACACTCTATATTTATTCTATATTACTTGTTGATTGCGTATACTTACGCGTAATTGTAACTATCAAAAATCGGACAACAAGTTTTTGGCATCATTGTCGGAGAATCTGCATTTAGTAACTATTTCAATATTAGTTATAATCAATTCAGTCTTAATTTAAACGTTTTTAATTTTCTATTTTCTTTCGCCTTTGCAGGTTTTTATTCGAAGTTGCATATTCCGCTAACATACGTAAACCTACATTTTCCCGCAATTAAAGCTTGATATTTTATATCTGTGTATGCACACAAGGTCTAAAGGTAAAGAGGAACTACTGTCATACACGTACAATATCGAAAGAATATTCCGAAAGTTGAAACTATCTTGTAAAGAAACACAGACACAAGAAACTTTGGATGCAAATGAACAAAAGTCATTAACTGATTATGCAATGTCGTTTGTGACGAAAATTTAATCCAGCATACAGAGACCTGCCATTAATGCTAATAGTTTCGAGATCAAGTTAGGAACTATTTAGATGTTGCAGAATTTAGTGCAGTTTGGGGGTTTACCGAATGATGATATGAATGAACACCTCATCAGTTTTTTGGAAGTTTGCGACTCCTTCAAGTTTAATGGGGTTTCAAAATAGGCTATACGGTTGATACTTTTCCCTTTCACACTCCGTGATAAGGCAAAAATTGGTTGCACTCCTTGCCGTCGGGTTCAATTACAACGTGGGAGGATCTATAACAAAAATTCTTAGCTAAACTCTTTCCACCTGCTAAGACGTCGAGAATGAGGAATGACATTACCTCGTTCACCCCACTAGATTCGAAAACCTTATACGAGGTTTTGGAAAGATTTAAGGAATTACTCTGTAATTGTCCTCATCATGGAATCCCAAAGTGGTTACAGGTATAGATATTTTATAATGGGTTATTTAGCTTCGTGAGGATAAGTATTGATGTAGTAGTTGGGGGTGCTCTGATGGGAAAGAATTTTGATGAAGCATACCAGTTGTTAGAAACCATGGCTGCCAACAACTACCAGTGGCCTACAACAAGGACCAATCAGCATGAATGTTTGAATTGGATGCAGTAACAGCTTTTTACCTACATAAGTAGTTGCATGAGCTAAGAAGATGGATTCATGGGGACCACAAGTGCGACTTAAGCCTTCTCTTGAAGTGGCTCTTTTCAAAAACTTGTTGCGCCATTTTGGTGTTAACAAAACGGGCACAAACGCGTGCAAGCATACACGATTAACAAGTAGTAATTGTGATAAGTAAAGATCGTTCCCACGGAGAAAAGAAATTAGATTTAAACTATCATGCAATAATTCTATAGTTATCTTCAGCTGCTCAAACGAGTATCAAAGTGTGAATTAATAACTAGACTGATTTTAAAGCTAAATTAACTAATTAACAGACGAGGGATTCAAATTGGAGAAATATGGGATCCTAACTTCACCTATTGCATCGTCCAGATTACACACCTCATGTCAAGTATAATTGATTAATTAGGAATGATAGTCGAGAGCACGAATGTGAGAAAAGGCTATCTTTCAATAAACCAAATCCATATCATATAAAATTCACAAAAGAGATAGAATTCACATGAACATCAATAAAACCTAAATCACTATATGTCTATGTGATTTACAAGCAATATCGATTTAAGTGCAAGCTCCTTATTGGCTACATATGGTAAGCCGGTATATTTCTATCCAGATAACGAATCATAAAATTCATCCAATGCAAATTTCACGAACATATGCTAGCATGGCAAAATCTAAGTTTATACTTCCTCTTTCAATTTTATATAAACTATTACAGTAGATGATGATCAAGCATCTATATATTCAATACAATCATGCTAGGCAAACCATACAAAATCAAGCATACATATCAATGAGGCACATAAAGCTAGACTAAGCAATAAGATTCATTAGAATCCCATAATGATAGTTAGTTCATCTCTGAACCAATAACCATTATGGGATTTGAACAAAGCATGAGAAGCAAATATGGAAGTAAGAGATTAAGAGAGTAGAAAATGCAAATCTGAGTATCCCCTTTCAATAGAAGCATTCAATGCCAAGTTCAGATCACAAACAAACCCAAAGTGAAACCCTAGAATGGAAATCTACTAGAACTAGAAGAGGAGAAGAGTTAGTCTCTCAAGCTCTTTAGCTCTCTAACCCTAAAAAATAGGAAAAACTTCAATGCTTGTAATAAATGATAAGTCTGAATGATAAGTCCTTCCCGTTCATTGCAACTATAACAATATATAGAATATACACTCAGCAAAAAATAATAAGTAAAAAGGTCAATTTCTTGACCGGCGTGGCCGCGTGGCCTCCCTTTGTTCTCCCGGCGCGGGCGCGCGCTTGTCCAGAGCAACCTCTGGCCCTGCCACTCGGTGAGGGCGCGCTGCTTTTCCTTTTAATCCCGGCGTGACCGCGTGGGCTACTGAATCTTGCTAGTGCAATCTGGTGCAATGCAGTTTCCTTGTGCTTCCTTGCTGCTTTCTTCATTGCTTCTTTTTCCTTCACCTTGCTGCCTTTAGACCATCATCACATCATACCAACTCCACCTTTTAATCATCATAGGCTTCTCTATGAAGGTTTTAGCCATCTCCATGCCAGTTCCAAGCCTTCTCTTGCCAAGCCATCTTGCCTTTGTCAATTCCATGCCAATTTCTGCCATTATCATGCCATTCCATGCTAGTTGAGCTTACTGCCTGAAAGATACAAAAAAAAGATAAAACATATCAAAAGACATTAAAATGCTTGAGTTTAAGCCATAATCAAAGCAAGTTGATATTCAATAAGTAGGTATAAAACCTACATATCAGACCACAAGCAAATAAAACGGTGGCAGTTGTGTGTGAACCCTGTGCGAGTAATCATGCTAGTGATCAATGCTCCATCAGTGCGGAGTCAGTACAGTTTGTGGGGAGTCACAATAGACAACAATCGTAATACAATCAGAATACCTATAACCTTGGGTGGAGGAATCATCCCAATTTCTTTTGAAGCAACAATCAGGCTCAAAACCCAGCTCCAAGGCAACCTTATCCAATGGGTTTTCAGAATCAAGTCCCTCATCAGGCATAAACGTAACCAAGCTTAAAGAAGCTTTAGAAAAATTCATTACAGCTACTGAAAGGAGAATGAGTGATCAAGATCGACAGTTGAATCAAATGGATTTGAATGTGAAGAGCTAAGCAGTGTAAATAAGAAATTTAAAAAACTAGATGGGCCAATTAGCTTATGCCCTAAACAACCATCCTCAAAGAGCGTTATCGAGTGATACTGAAATTAAGCTGAAGAGGGACAAGAAGGAGCACTGCAAGGCTATAACTTTTAGAAGTGGGAAAGAGCTGCATGTGGTTTTTAAAGGTCTTGGTTTGCAGAAATAAGACATACATACAATCAAATTGTAAATAGCAGCGAAAATATGGCACAAATAGAATTTAAAATTTTTCTACAGTCCTAGAAATCACCTTATGCAATATTATTAATTGAGGAAGGATAAAAGATATACCTTTGAAGATGATCAACCATTTGATGTGTTCTTCAAACTCAATCCTTTTCTCGTTCGCGATCTCTTCAATCCTCTGATCCAACGTTCCCTACAATAGTGTCCAACACCTTATAGGTGATTCTGTAACGACCCCAAAATTTATACAATACAACTCTCGACATCGGTCGTTAACAATACATCCTTATTCAGACTTTACATCATTAATCAATGATACAATCACTAAAAATACAAAATATTTAAAACTTTTATATTATTCCTTCTTTATTTCCCTGAATCTCAACCTTTATCATTACATAACTTCGATTCAATTTTATTTTATGAATCGCTTCGTCAGAGTTATTATAAATTAAAAATTACAATCACGTTCAATAACCCTTATACATCAGATAAAATTTAAACTTTACAACTCAACATTTGTTAACCATCATACATTATCAAATACATTATCTGAAACCTTAAACAGGGTCCAAAATAATAACAATTCAGCCAAAGTATATAAATCTTCATGCATTACATCTGATTCATTTCTTTCAAGTAGCACATAACGTTACTTTGAATCCTTAACCTGCAAAAGTGATTATTTGCAAGAATGAGCTCGACAGCTCAGCAAGATCTAACAGCTTTCATGCATCACATAGCACATAAATACATGCTCAACATACATCTCATTATAATTAAAGTAACATGACATACATACTTTACTTCACAGAACAAATATAAAGATCGAGTTTCTTATTCAATCAACATTCTTTAATCAATCAATGTAGTCATAAATTGACTTTAACATTTCATGCTTACAACATATATACAACATATCATGCTCTTTGCAAAATAATTTAAAACAGTTCATCATCAAGTTCACGTAGAAAATAGGAACTGAAAGACTTGCCTTGATAGTTGTTTACCATTAACAGTTTAACAGCGTATAGATATCTGCACTTCACGTGCCCTACACAATTATATAATCATGCACATCAACTATTAGTCACATAGAAAAGCATATTAATTGTAATGTAAACTTTACTCTACATCTCATAACCCTTCCTATTATCAATACACAATGTTCAACTTGATTGTGTTAACTATCGACTTCTATTTCACTATAATTCTTTTTCGTAATATTCAAAATTTATTCAAGTGTTTAAGTCCCGCTAGGACTACCTATTGGTTTTATATTAACCACATTTCATATATTATAATATTCGTTTCATTAGAATTGAAACACTATTTAAGTGTATTACCACATTACACGGCGTTTCGAAGCTTTATACGTCACACGCCTAACTTGCCTCTTTTGCATGTGCTTTGCATGCTCCTATATTGGGTTACATTACTCTATAATATTTTATTCTTATTAAAAATATAATATTAAACAAGGTCATACACACTCGTTGCGGCGTTGAGACGCTTGCACGTCCGTATGCCAAACTTGCCTATTCGAACGCCCAAACGACACGCATTTGCGCACGCTTAGTACGCCCAACCGAATTGTCTAATACTCAAAGGTTAATGCTAAGTATCATTATAATATCTAATATTCATGTTATGGAAGTTAGAACATCATTTTACATGGTCGGGAGCATTACATGTGAATACGTGCATACCCGACGCCCCCCGATTGCCTCCAAAAACACATCAGTCCCACAAATGATCATTTTGATCCTTTCTAATGACCTCAAATTAAAAAACTTAAAGAACAAAAGTTGTAGGTCTACTCGTGCTCGTTCCGGATCATCTTGAATCGCCTCAATCGGAGTTCGTATGAAATAGTTATGGCTGTTTTACCACAGAAGGTCAAAATAGTCCCGGACTGACACTGTTCCCGGCGTAGCTGCGTCCCAAACAGCCTTGGGGGCAGCGCAGCTGCGCCCCTGGCAGCGTGCTATGCGAGTTTTCTTTCCAGTTTGCGGTTCTGGCAAATTTTCTAACCCTTTCCTCCTTCCTATCTTCATAAATCAAGCTATACACATCCGATTGAGTCCGTTTTCGACTCTATGGATTCGTGAAACACTGAACTACTCATCTATATGACAATTATAACACTTCAAAAACATTAACCATTCCTTTTAAGGGTTCCAATTCAGTGTTCATGCTAATTCTTCATATTTTACATATATTTAGCGAATTCAATCACTACGAATTCGTTTTACATCCGTTTTGACTCATTCAACTTGGGTTGTTTTCATTTTTTCGAGTACTATCATGATACATAATCAATTTAAGATTATATACATGATCTAACCATCAATTTAAGCATTGAAATAGACCAAAATACATATACTAAGCCATAACCCAAATTTCTTCATCTTCCAACACATCTTTATGAATTTGATTTCTTGAAAATCACTTTTAGATGATATAAAGCATATTAAACATATCCATTAACATCTATAACCAATTCCTTAACGAATTAACCGTAGAAATCCAACTTTTCAAGGAATACTCAAGAAAATAAAACTAAGAACTCAAAGCTAGATTATTACCTTTGATTCTTGTTTAGATTATCTAGATGATTAGAGCAACTTTGGTTGAATTATCTTCCTACTTTGATTTTACAAAACATCTTCTCAATTTTTCCTCTAGGCTCTCTCTTCTTCTCTGTTCTTCTTCTTCTTAGCCTTAGGAATATTTTTACGTGAATACAACTGACAAAGCCTTAATAATATTTTTAACGCATCAGTTAAAATACAAATAGCTGTTTAAAATACCAAAGGTCATAAGACCTTGTTTGGCTAGCATCAAATAACACCTTTCTAATTTATTATTATAATTCTCTTATTATGAGGCCCATTTGTCACACCTTTATTTTATTGTTAAACTATTTAGCCTCATTAAGTAATTATGTAATTATAACATGTATAATTAGTACACTATTAATTATAAAATTACCTTTGTAACTAAAATAAACATCTCTATTAGAATAAATATTTCCATTAAAATAGTTAATATTTATTCCCTTTATTTTAATTAACTCACATGAATTATATAATTATAATATATAATTATTTAATTCATTTCCTCGCATAAATTGTCTCAATACAATTTATTTAATCCATACATCTAATCACTACTTAAATATTAATCAATTTATTTAATATCATCATACTTAAATAAATTATTCCATACTAATTTCCATTGAATATTTATTTTATTCATTAATCCTAACACTAATATTTATTTATAATTATATTGGTTCTTCTCATTCTCATACCCATTTACATTCACTTGGCTAAATATAATATATTAAGCCATTACATAAACGTATTACTCTTACATGTAATATATTTCCTTCATATTTTATTAAAACAATTATATTTATATTAATTCACTATTTTAATTAAGTGAATTACTCTCATTATTTATGAAATTTAATTCATAACAATTATAGTGTCAATAATCAAATTATATTATTCAATAATATAACTTCCAACTTAATTAACTTAATTCCCTTTTCAAACAATTTCATTTTCCTTCTTTAATAGTTAAAATAAATTAACTACTAAACCGCATTCCTCCAACCTATGAATATATATATATATTCTATATTCACACCACATCATATACTTCACCACATATAACACATATATACACATATCCAAACTCAAAACATCTCGTAATAAGAATTTTATTTATTAAATTCTTATTATAATAATTTTTTGAAAATCCGGGTTGTCACATCCTTCCCTCCTTATAAGGATACCGTCCTCGGAATCACCGAAACCCTACCTTACTCAGGTTTTTATCAAATCTCTTTAAAAACATTTATCGTTGAATAACTTCAACACATTACCTTAGTATAGGTTTTATATTTCCTATTACATTCATTTCTTCAACAAATTCTAGGTTTTATTTCATACCTTTCACTTGAACTCAATTATATTTTGAGTATTATATATTCTTTAATACGTTCATTTTCTTTCAAGGATTATTACCATATACTTTACTCGTCGAAGACATATACTTCATAATTCACTATCTTATAAGTATTCGGGTTATCACATTCACCCCTTCTTCTAAGAATTTCGTCCTCGAAATTTTCATTAATCTTCATTCATTCAATCCATCAAAGTAGATTTTAAGTTAACTTTATTCACTAACTTGTTGTGCTCCACAACTATTTCTTTCTAGGGATTATCATTCTTGTCACCTTCACCTTCAGAATAATAAGAATCTTCCACAATTGTTCAATAATTGGGAAGCGATATAAATAACAGGAATTTAAAAGATTCCAACTCTTGCTGAGGGGTCATAAGACCTTGAACTCTTCTCCAGGTTTAATAGTGCATCATCACTGTAAACCATCTTTAACAGAATGTTTAGCAATCACACAGACTGAAAACACTCTCTGTAAGTACTCTAGGTGATCAGCCTATTGTACCCCTACGTCGTGCACAACGTATTACATCTTAACATCGTAACGACTATATGCGTTACTCTCGGAACCATTGTCTCCGATAACATGTCCCCTTTTACAGGGTTGTTCACCTCAGCTTCTTAACATTTGAATCCTCACCAAAATAATTTGGTTTGGTATAGTTTGACAAAGAACGCTTGAATTTCATGAACATCTTTCAATATTCGTCTAGCTGAATCAAGTAGCATAGACTTCTAGCAATAACTCGGACATCAATCGAGATATATATATATATATATATATATATATACATCTTTAACCAACTCAATTTTTTTTCATTTAATGAAACTAAAAGTAAATAAATCCCCTGTTCTTTTTATAGTTTAAGGAAACTAAAAATAAATGAATCTTTTCATAATATCCTGATACCTTCCGTAATAAGGGTACGTTGAGGATTTTGTCATTACATGACGTCGTTATACTACATCATACCATAGTGGGCTGATGATCATACGATCACATCCAACACTAGGTTTAACTGCATTGATAACTTCCTTAATTGTTGTCTCTATACCATATCAAATGATGCATAAAACACATAAAATACGTTTTGAAAATTTAAAATTATTTTTGTCTAGCTGAAGCAATTAGCATAGACATATGAATAATAGCACTATTTTTAAAAAAAATCATTGGTTCCATCATTTGATCTAATGTTTTTTTTAAGAAAACAGAAGTGCAACATTAGCACGAAGTCAATAAATTTCAAAAATCTAGCAAAGCTAGGAGATTTAGAATATAAAACTTTCTTCATCAATTAAATCTTTACTCCATCATTACTTAATCATACTATCAACCTTAAACAACATCAATGCTTTCTATACCATAACCCTTCTATTCCCAGTATAGTTCATCAAACTTTCCACACTTTGGAAGTCAGGAACTTTCCACAATAATATGAGTTTAAGAACTTCCTAGTCAGACCATAAGCGTCCATTCGCTGAGAAGTTCCAAACATACCATATGATTATGAGTCATAAACTTACCATAAACATGAGTTTTAAGAACTCGCACTTAATCCTAATAACATCTTACTAATCTTAATAGTCTCTAACTATCAAATATACACATGAGAAAAGAATCACCTTTTCACCATATATACATTGATAGCGCGACACCAACATTCCAATGATTATCAATGTGATAAACTAAGTGCAAGCACAAAACCCTCGCCCATACAAAGGTTTGTACAACTCAGTCATCACATGATTCTTCAATTGAAATCCCACCTAACTCTATCCTGCTCATAACTTGCTCTTTACTCGATACGAATTTTTCGCATCTCATCATTTATAACTCCTCGTGAGTTAACCTCGTACTATATCATAGTACATTCTCGTTATAGCATCAAACTATAACTATTCAATCATTACTGACCATCTGCCTTTCAACTTTAAAAGATCACGTCGTGACCTTATTCTATAATCATCTCCCTTATGATTCTTTCTTATCTCATTATCCTTTTGTTTTAAAAACTTCTTATCTTTACCTATCATCATGTCATATCATGATTTCCTTTACGCTTTCAATATTATAGACTTTATCTATTCATCGTTATTCGACATCTTTATTATTGGAGTTAGGTAACTCCTGATTCTCATCTTCATATCTCTTCAAGATTCTTCTTTGAATCTTCTTGTTTATTTATTAACTCTTCTTTTAAGAATTTCTAACTTCGTTCATAAAGTTCAACATTTTATTCGAGTTTTATTCCTCGTTATTCTTACATTCTTCTTATAATATTTCTAGGACTTAACTCATCCTATACATCTACGTATGTGAAAAGAATTACCTATTCGTTATACGTAACTTAACTTCTCATTCTCTAAGGTCATAGCCTAAGGTACTCTTACCTAAGGTGTATAACCTATCAGCTCTGATATCAACTGTAACGACTCCAAAATTTATACAATACAACTCTCGACATCGGTCGTTAACAATACATCCTTATTCAGACTTTACATCATTAATCAATGATATAATCACTAAAAATAAGGAATATTTAAAACTTTTATATTATTCCTTCTTTATTTCCTTGAATCTCAACCTTTATTATTACATAACTTCGATTCAACTTTATTTCATGAATCGCTTTGTCAGAGTTATTATAAACTAAAACTTACAATCACGTTCAATAACCCTTATACATCGGATACAATTTAAACTTTACAACTCAACATTTGTTATCCATCATATATTATGAAATACATTATCTGAAACCTTAAAAAGGGTCCAAAATAATAACAATTCAGCAAAAGTATATAAATCTTCATGCATTACATCTGATTCATTTCTTTCAAGTAGCACATAACGTTACTTTGAATCCTTAACCTGTAAAAGTGATTATTTGCCAGAATGAGCTCGATAGCTCAGCAAGATCTAACAGCTTTCATGCATCACATAGCACATAAATACATGCTCAACATACATCTCATTATAATTAAAGTAACATGACATACATACTTTACTTCACATAACAAATATAAAGATCGAGTTCCTTACTCAATCAACATTCTTTAATCAATCAATGTATTCATAAATTGACTTTAACATTTCATGCTTACAATATATATACAACATATAATGCTCTTTGCAAAACAATTTAAAACAGTTCATCATCAAGTTCGCGTAGAAAGTAGGAACTGAAAGACTTGCCTTGATCGTTGTTTACCATTAACAGTTTAACAGCGTATAGATATCTGCACTTCACGTGCCCTATACAATTATATAATCATGCACATCAACTATTAGTCACATAGCAAAGCATATTAATTGTAATGTAAACTTTACTCTACATGTCATAACCCTTCCTATTATCAATACACAATGTTCAACTTGATTGTGTTAACTATCGACTTATATTTCACTATAATTCTTTTTCGTAATATTCAAAATTCATTCAAGTGTTTAAGTCCCGCTAGGACTACCTATTGATTTTATATTAACCATATTTCATATATTATAAAGTTCGTTTCATTAGAATCGAAACACTATTTAAGTGTATTACCGCATTACACGGCGTTTCGACGTTTATACGTCACACGCCTAGCTTGCCTCTTTTGCATGTGCTTTGCATGCTCCTATATTGGGTTACATTACTCTATAATATTTCATTCTTATTAAAAACATAATATTAAACAAGGTCATACATACTCGTTGCAGCGTTGAGACGCTTGCACGTCCGTATGCCAAACTTACCTATTCGAACGCCCAAACGACACGCATTTGCGCACGCTTAGCATGCCCAACTGAATTGTCTAATACTCAAAGGTTAATGCTACGTATCATTATAATACCTAATAGTCATGTTATGGAAGTTAGAACATCATTTTACATGGTCGTGAGCATTACATGTGAATACGTGCATGCCCGACGACCCCCGATTGCCTCCAAAAATACATCAGTCCCACAAATGATCATTTTGACCCCTTCTAATGACCTCTAATTAAAACACTTAAAGAACAAAAGTTTTAGGTCTACTCGTGCTCAATCCGGATCATCTTGAATCGCCTCAATCGGAGTTCGTATGAAATAGTTATGGCTGTTTTACCACAGGAGGTCAAAACAGTCCCGGACTGACACTGTTCTCAGCGCAGCTGCGCCCCAAACAGCCTTGGGGGCAGCACAGCTGCGCCCCTGGCAGCGTGCTATGCGAGTTTTCTTTCCAGTTTGTGATTCTGACGAATTTTCTAATCCTTTCCTCCTTCCCATCTTCATAAATTAAGCTATACACATCCGATTGAGTCCGTTTTCGACTCTATGGATTCGTGAAACACTGAACTACTCATCTATATGATAATTATAACACTTCAAAAACATTAACCATTCCTTTTAAGGGTTCTATTTCAGTGTTCATGCTAATTCTTCATGCTTTACATATATTTAGCGAATTCAATCACTACGAATTTGTTTTACATCCGTTTTGACTCGTTCAACTTGGCTTGTTTTCATTTTTTCGAGTACTATCATGATACATCATCAATTTAAGGTTATATAGATGATCTAACCATCAATTTAAGCCTTCAAATAGACCAAAATACATATACTAAGCCATAACCCAAATTTCTTCATCTTCCAACACATCTTTATGAATTTGATTTCTTGAAAATCACTTTTAGATGATATAAAGCATATTAAACATATCCATTAACATCTATAACCAATTCCTTAACGAATTAACCGTAGAAATCCAACTTTTCAAGGAATACTCAAGAAAATAAAACTAAGAACTCAAAGCTAGATTATTACCTTTGATTCTTGTTTAGATTATCTAGATGATTAGAGCAACTTTGGTTGAATTATCTTCCTACTTTGATTTTACAAAACATCTTCTCAATTTTTCCTCTAGGCTCTCTCTTCTTCTCTGTTCTTCTTCTTCTTAGCCTTAGGAATATTTTTACGTGAATACAACTGACAAAGCCTTAATAATATTTTTAACGCATCAGTTAAAATACAAATAGCTGTTTAAAATACCAAAGGTCATAAGACCTTGTTTGGCTAGCATCAAATAACACCTTTCTAATTTATTATTATAATTCTCTTATTATGAGGCCCATTTGTCACACCTTTATTTTATTGTTAAACTATTTAGCCTCATTAAGTAATTATGTAATTATAACATATATAATTACCACACTATAAATTATGAAATTACCTTTATAACAAAAATAAACATCTCTATTAGAATAAATATTTCCATTAAAATAGTTAATATTTATTCCCTTTATTTTAATTAACTCACATGAATTATATAATTATAATATATAATTATTTAATTCATTTCCTCGCATAAATTGTCTCAATACAATTTATTTAATCCATACATCTAATCACTACTTAAATATTAATCAATTTATTTAATACCATCATACTTAAATAAATTATTCCATACTAATTTTCATTGAATATTTATTTTATTCATTAATCCTAACACCAAAATTTATTTATAATTATATTGGTTCTTCTCATTCTCATATCCATTTACATTCACTTGGCTAAATATAATATATTAAGCCATTACATAAACGTATTACTCTTACATGTAATATATTACCTTCATATTTTATTAAAACAATTATATTTATATTAATTCACTATTTTAATTAAGTGAATTACTTTCATTATTTATGAAATTAATTCATAACAATTATAGTGTCAACAAGGCATAATAATCAAATTATATTATTCAATAATATAACTTCCAACTTAATTAACTTAATTTCCTTTTCAAACAATTTCGTTTCCCTTCTTTAATAGTTAAAATAAATTAACTACTAACCCTTATTCCTCCAACCTATGAATATATATATATATATTCTATATTCACACCACATCATATACTTCACCACATATAACACATATATACACATATCCAAACTCAAAACATCTCGTAATAAGAATTTTATTTATTAAATTCCTATTATAATAATTTTTTTAAAATTCGGGTTGTCGCAGATCCACAAAGAGAATATGATTGAAGATGTGAATTTAGATTCTTCTAGATCTTGGATGGCTAACCCTAACTCTCTTTATCCTAACTCCTTATGATTTTGAGAATACTTGCAAGAGAAATACAAGTTGCATCAGCATTAGTCTATCCGACGGTAAGACTCCTCTTATTTATAGACTAACCATTTTCCTAAACCTTTTTAGAAATTAGGGTTTTATTTTAATTCTAAATCTAATTAGGAACTTTAATAATAATAATAATAATAATAATAAAGATAATAATAATAATAATAATAATAATAATAATAATAATAATAATAATAATAATAATAATAATAATAATAAGACACTTCTTATTTATTTATAATCTAGTATTTTTCCAAATACTTAATTATAAATATTAGTATTTCTCCAACTACTATATTATAATTATTTAGTCAACTACTCTTATTAATTTACAATTCAGTATTTCTCCAAATAATTAATCATAAATATTAAGCTATTTAATTTATTCCACTAATAAATTAAATACACTTAATTTATTATCATTAAGTCAATCACTTCTAAAATTATATTTCTCCTTTTATTGTGTGACCCTCTAGGTTCAATATTAAGCCAGTAGTAGAATAAATAAATTAGAACTATTCAAATATTATTTATTGTTAGGTTTGTAAGATTTATGAATGCAATCAAATTGCATAAAATAAGCGGAAGCATGGTAAATTAGAGTTTTAAAATTTTACAAACCATATACCCGGATCATCCTTTTTGCACAATTATTAATTAAACAAAAAGATTAAGAATAAGATTCATACCCTTGAAGATTCTAGCTTCTTCAGGTACGAGTTCAACTCCAAATTCTTTTCGCGTTCTACTTGAATACACTGGGTCAATTCCTTCCTTTGATCAACGTTAGCCACCCAAGTGTTTGGCCTCTAGAGGTGATCCACCAAGGAAGAAGAAGAAGAAGAATTTAAGAAGGTGAGTATTTGGCTAAATCTTAATTTTTATCTCTCTAGAAATTGTATACTCTCACAACTCTTGGAAAAATCATTAACCCTAAATCAAAATAAGACTCCTCTTATTTATAGATGTATGTAACCCTCCTAAACCATTTAGAATTTGGGTTTGATATTAATTAATTAAAATATATTAATTAATTAGGCTTCCTAATCTTATTAGGAATAATTAATTAAACTCTTTTAATTAATTAGTCTCCTAATCTTATTAAGAATATATGAGAGAGTAATCTTATTAATTAATTTTCAAACTCCTTTAGGAATTAAAATAATAATAATAATAATAGTAATAATAATAAGACTCCTCTTATTAATTTATATTTAGTATTTCTAAAATATTAAATAATAAATATTAAGCTATTTAATTTATTCTATCACCATAGATTAAATTAAATATACTTAACTTATTATTACGATTATGTCATTTGCTTCTTTAATAATTATTCTTCCTGTTATGGTGTGACCATTTAGGTTCTCCATATTAAACCGATTGTGAATAAATCAATTAGAACAATTCTAATCTTATTTGAATAAATAAATTAACTATTAATTATTTAAATAAATAATATTTATTCTACAATAAGGGTAAACCCCCTTAGCGCTCAACGACTTTCTAGATAATATAGATTTCACCATTAATCATAAAAAACCTTCGAGTAAATAGTTACCGTGCAATTTATTTCTTCCATCATACAATGTCCCAATTAAATATAAGACATGGAATTACTATCAAGTCTTATTTTATTTAATTATTTGTATTTCAATCCTAAAATGCATAACTCTAAATAATACAAATTAAAAACTCTTTTTTAATTTCATTCTGCCTTGGCCAATGACTACTGGGTTATAACTTATCGAATCACATAGGACATTCTCTTCTTTTACTATAAGCGGTAGATTATTTATTGATCATTCATTATCTCTATGTATAAATTATTATACTCAAGCATACCATTTGATATACCCTTAGGGTCTTAAGGGACATGTCAAAGTATAACTCATCATACACAAGATACTATGATGATCTCAAGTCTAAGGAATATTTGTACTATTATCACTAAAAAAATTCCTTAAAACCCAATGTGTATTCCTTAGTAAGCCACGTTTAGTGTATTTATTCTCCAATAAACACATACATACTTGCTTTAGTGTCTCCACACAAATGATTATGAGATCGATCATCCTCATCCAATGAGAAAACAACGTATGTACCAATCTATCCGGATTCACTAATCCCATTTTTAGTAATCCAACGATTGGGAACTATTTTAGTTTTTCAGCTATCTAAGAATTTAGATCTCATTAGCAGGATCATCATCATGATTCTAAAAGCATTGCTTAAAACTAAGGGTTTATCACATATTATAAAAACAGCATCATGTAGATAAATAAATGTCTTTAATTAAATAATACTTTTATTAATAAATGAATAAGATTTTTACAAAGTATATGTTTTATCATCAAACATGATTGGCATGTATGCAAACTACTTTCATTTATAATGAATTAAAATCCTTTAATTCAAATATAAATAAATAATATTTATTCTACATCAGGAGTGACACCTTATAAATAATGTATCATGACTATCCGGATAATATGAATTCAACGTTCAATCGATAATTATCACAAATAATACAAAAAAACCTATTCCGTGAATAGTTACCGTACAATTCAATCATTCTACCAAACAATGTCCCAATCAAATATAAAATATTAAATTACTTTCAAGTTTTATTTATTTGATTATATGTATTCCGATTCTAAAATGTACAACTCAAGTTAATGTAAATTAGAAACTCATTTCTAATTTCCATTAAACCCTGGTCAGAGATTTCTGAGTTGTCACTTTATCAAATCACATAGAACATTTTCTCTCTTTACTGAAAATGGTAGATCTTTTTTTGATCATTCACATATCTCCATATATACTTTATTATATTCGAACATACCCTACAACATACTCTAGAGTATTAAGTAATATGTCAAAACATAACTCATTATAGACAAGATACTATGATGATCTCAAGTCTAAGGATCACTTGCACTACTATCACTTTAGGAACTCCTATTGACAGATAAGTAAAACTCCTATTAGGGTTCCTTTATACAAGTCACGTTCAGTGAACTTATTATCCAATAAGCATCTACATACTTGCTTTAGTGTCTCTACACAAATGATTATAAGTCCTCTTCAACAGAGCAAGCATAGTATATACTAATCTATCCAGAATCAGTAACCCCACATTAGTAATCCATACGATTACGAACATTTTAGTTTTGAGCTATCTTGAATTTAGATCTCATTAGCATGATCATCATCATGATTCTAAAATGATTGCTCCAAAACTATGGGTTTATCACATTTATTAATTCAACTAATTAACATGGATAAAGAATGCCTTTTGTATTAAATAAATTCTCTTATTAATAAATAAATAAGATTACAAAGTAAATGCTGATCACTTCCAATGTGATTGGCGTGAGGGCATAATGCTTTCAATCTCCCACCTGTACTAAAGTTAATCACCATGGTATCTAATACCCATCTTCTTTAAGTGACGATTAAACTGTTGTTGAGTTAACAATTTAGTAAATGGATCTACAACGTTGTTATGAGAGTCTACTATCTCTAAGGTGACATCTCCCCTTTCAACGATTTCTCTAATCAGATGAAAGCGCCGCAACACATGCTTGGATTTTTTATAAGACCTGGGTTCTTTGGCTTGTGCAACAGCTCCAGTATTGTCACAATATACAAGCACTGGTCCTTGTATGTTAAGAACCACTCCAAGTTCAGTAATGAACTTCTTCATCCAAATAGCTTCTTTTACAGCTTCACTTGCAGCTATGAAATCTGCTTGTCACTGAGTCTGCAACTATTTTCTACTTGGAACTCTTCCAACTCACTGCACAACTGTTTAAGGTAAAAACATAACCTAAGGGGGATTTGTTGTCGTCTTGGTCAGTCTAAAAACTCGATTCTGTATAGCCCTCTAGTTTCATATCAGAGACCTACCGTATACTAGAAATACATCATTAGTCCTTCTTAAGTACTTTAGGATGTTTTTTACCACTTTCCAATGTTCTTCTCTAGGATTTGACTAATATCTGCTTGTCACTCCAAGTGCATAAGCAACATCAGGTCTCGTACATATCATCCCATATATGATAGATCTTATTGCCGAAGCATAAGGAATCTGACTCATGCGATCTCTCTTTTCAGGTGTCTTTGAGGACATTTTTTTGGAGAGATTCACTCCAAAACTCATCGGTATGAGTCCTCTCTTGGAGCCGACCTTGTTAAACTTCTTTAATATCGAATCAATGTACGTTCCTTGGGTCAAGCCAAGCATCCTTTTAGATCTATCTCTATAGACTTTTATTCCTAATACATAGGATGTATCTCCCAAATCTTTCATGAAGAAGTGTTTAGATAACCATATCTTTATTGATTGTAGCATTGGTATGTCATTCCCTATAAGTAGTATATCAGCGCTCTCACTAACCTTTTTGTACACACAAGGTTCATCCTCATTTTTGATAAAATCAAACTCTTTGATTGTTATCAAAACGGATGTTCTATCTGCGAGAAGCTTGCTTTAATCCATAAATGGATCGTTGTAGCTTACAAACTTAATTTGTTCCAACTTTTGAAACAAATACCTATGATCGTAAGCTGCAACCAGTAAGCAAAATCCGAATGGACTTAAGCATTGCAACTGGTGAGAAGGTTTCGTCATAGTCAACTATTTGCCTTTATTTAAAACCTTTTGCAACCAGTCTGGACTTATAGGTCTCTATCATGCCATCTACTCCAATCTTTCTCTTAAAAACTCATTTGCACCATATAGGCACTATGCCTTCCGGTGGAGTAATTAAAGTTCATATGTTAGTTCTCATACATGGAGTCCATTTCGGATTTCATGGCTATTTGCCATTTCTTTGAGTATTTACAACTCATTGCTTCATCGTATGTTACTGGATCATCATCCTCTATGATGCGTACCTCATCATCATCATCTATGATGAATCCATACCTATCAGGTATCTTCGGTACTATACTAGATTTATGACTTGGTTGTGGTACAGAAAGTATCTCTACTTGGACAGGTTCATCCACTTGACCTGTAGTGGTTTATGGTTCTTGAACTTCTTCAAGATTTATTTTTCTCCCACTAGCCTCTTGATAAGTAAGTTTTTAACCTACTTAATAGGTATTTCTTAGCTTGATATATTGTTATTAATTAAGTGTGCATGTTACTTTTCATATGTTTGGTGTTAATGTGCAGAAAAGGAGAGTAATTGGGCAGAAAAGAAGAAAAGGAGAAGTTTTGGGCTATCTGGCGGACAGGCGCAGGGCGTGCTTGCCTTTGTACTAAACCAGGTGCGGGGCACGCCAGAAGAGATAGAAGTTACTATATGCTAGGCGCGGGGCGCGCCGCCCATAAAGGAATCCAGGCGCGTCAAACTGACGACTCTGACCAGATTAGTTATTTTAAACACAAAGTTGAGTTGGAAAAGGATTATAGACTTGCCTTATTGTACTGGAGTTTTGATAGACTATTTATATCAGTTATTTTCTTAGGTCTAAGGATCTTTTAATCTTTGATCTATCGATCATCTTAGAATAGATGGAGGCTATTGATTCATCAAAGCATGTCAGGCTAAGTTCTTTTATTCAATTCTGAAGGGATGTTGAACCTTATTAGCAATTAATATTTTAATCAAGTTTAGTTCTATTTATTCTGATTATCTACATAAACTTTCATGTATGCTATTCAATTGACTAATTTGGTTTCTGCAGGATTAAATTAGTAAATTGATATCAATTGCTAGATTAAGACATATTTTAAGCAAACAAAGTGTGTCTAATCTTAAGTATCAATTAATGATATTTGATTGTGGTCAAGCTTTTGAATATTGTTAAGGTTTTCAGAAGACAAGTTAAATAATTCCTGATTGTGTAATTATTGTTTGGAATAATCTAATTCTCATTCTTCATGCTTCTGTCATATTAAATCAAGGTTGATAGTTCTAGGTTGTATGATAGTTAGGATCTTTTGTTGGCGATCGTCGCATTAGATTTACACATAAGGAGAATTTTGGGTAATTTGTGATCGCGGTTATCTAGGATTATTAATCTCATAGGAAGATAAATAGTGTAAACACTTGTTTAATACATAATTGAGAAAAGGGGATACTGAACTGAAGAATTGAAGCTTTTTAATCATTGGTATTTTCTTGTTAATTCACTTTCATTAATTAAAATGTTCAAACTAAAAACCCCAATTCATTGGAAATACTTGGATAGATATTAAACATAATACTCTCTGTGGGATCGATTCTTGCTTATTGCTATACTAATTCTTGAGTTAGTGGAATAGAAGTAAGGTAAATTTTGTACTGTTAGACGACAGCTACCAAATTTTGTCGCCGTTGCCGGGGAGTGTTATTTGTTTTTAGTTATTCAATTATTTTCATATTTTTTATTTTTTATGCCTCGATCCTCTCACTCTCTTGAATTTAAATTTGATCCAGAAATAAAGAGAATCGCACTAAGGCTTAGGAAGGAAGCTTGGAAAACCCAAGGTCCACTTGCAGATTCCGAAGAAGCTCCATCACCGGGCCTCAACATCGCACTCACACTACTTTTGAACCACTCTTCTTTAAGCGAATTAGAAGAGGAGATGGCGGTGCCAAATAACAGGACTTTAAAGGAGTTGTCAACTCCTAATTATACTCAACAACCTCTTTGTATTGAATATCCTGCTTTGAATGCTGCATTTGAACTAAAATCTGGACTAATTCATCTTTTGCCTACATTTCATGGTCTTACAGGTGAAGATCCGTACAAGCATTTTAAGGAACTCCATGTTGTGTGCTCCACCATGAAGCCACACAATGTTATGGAAGAGTAGATTAAGCTGAGAGCTTTCCCATTCTCACTGGGGATTTAGCAAAAGATTGGTTGTATTATCTCCCCCCGGGATCAATACAATCATAGAACGACATCAAGAGACTGTTTTTGGAGAAGTACTTTCTTGCTTCAAGAGTAGCCAACATAAGGAAAGAAATTTGCGAATTCCGACAATTCAGCGGTGAAACACTATATGAGTATTGGGAGAGATTCAAGAAGCTTTGCTCCAGCTATCCACCCCACCAAATTGACGATCAACACCTTATCATATAGTTTTATGAGGGACTCGTACCAATGAATAGGAGTATGATCGACGCTGCTAGTGGAGGAGCATTAGTGGATAAAACACCAGAGGCTACAAAGAACTTGATTGCAAACATGGCAGCCAATGCACAACAATATGGAACACGGAACGATCATCCAGCGCAAAGGGTAAGTGAGGTAAGCACGACTAATATAGAACAACAAATTTCTAACTTAACTGCTGTGGTGAA
This sequence comes from Panax stipuleanatus, assembly GCA_020205555.1. NCBI lineage: Eukaryota > Viridiplantae > Streptophyta > Magnoliopsida > Apiales > Araliaceae > Panax > Panax stipuleanatus. The sequence goes on along the minus strand of CM035118.1, from coordinate 48,435,933 downwards.
ATAATTAGCAATAGAAAACTTGCCAGTTACACAAGCTTGCCAGATTTGTTTAATGGCGGGGCACCCTACAGATGCATGCCCGACATTACAAGAGGATGAGAATGCACAATAAGCTAATGCAGTGGGAAATTACCGAGCACAGCCACGGAGAAAATATGACCCTTTTTCCAATACATACAATCCAGGATGGAAGGATCATCCTAATTTGAGTTATGGGGGTGCTAGGCCGCAGGTGCAAGGGTTTTACCCAATTAAACCGCAATTTCAGCCAAATCAGCCACAGTACTAACCCAGACCAGCAACACCGGCCAATCCTGGAACGTCCTTGGAGGACATGTTCAAGGCGTTTATGACACAGACACAACAGTTTCAACAAAAGACAAAGTCTTCCATCCATAGTTTGGAGAGTCAAATGAGCCAATTAGCTACTACTGTGGGACGATTGGACTCTCAAGGTTCAGGGAAGCTTCCATCACAAATTATTATGAATCCTAAGGAGAACGCCAGTGCTATAACCCTGCTGAGTGGAAAACAGATGGATACACCCATAACCACAGTTGAGTTTGAGAAAAAGCAAGCTAGGGAGGAACCGAAAAAATCTAAGGTACATCCTAACCCTCCTTGTCAGCTTAAAGATATTCCACTTCCCTTCCCTCATAGAAATTCTAGAAATTCAAAGAAAGATGAACAAGAAAAAGAAATTCTGGAAACTTTTAGGAAAGTAAAAGTGAATATCCCATTACTTGATGCAATTAAACAAGTGCTATGGTATGCAAATTTTTTAAAAGAATTGTTCACTAACAAATGGAAATTGGAAAATGATGAGAAAGTCACAGTTGGGGAAAATGTATCAAATGTTCTTCAAAGAAAAATGCCACCTAAATGTAAAGATCCAGGCATGTTCATGATCCTATGTAAGATAGGAAACACTAGATTTGAGAAGGCCTTGCCAGACTTAGGTGCTTCAATTAATGTGATGCCATTATCTGCTTATAAGTCTCTAAATCTAGGTCCTTTGAAACATACTGGTGTGATTATTCAATTGGCAGATCGTACTAACACATACCCTCGAGGTGTAGTTGAAGATGTCTTGATGCAGGTGAACGAACTAATTTTTCCTACAAATTTTTACATAGTAGACATGGAAGATGATACATCACCAAACCCATCACACATCCTACTAGGAAGACCTTTCCTAAAAACAACGAGAACTATGATCATTGTGCACAATGGGACCTTGACAATGGAGTTTGATGGAGAGAAGATCCAATTTAATATCTATGATGCCATAAGGTACCCTAGTGATATTTGTCAGGTTTTTGCAATTGATGTGTGTGACTCTTTAGTGCAGGAAACTTTTGAACAAATTCAAAGAGACAGCTTGGAGGTTGCTATTACCAGTAGTTTGAACATGGATGAGACATATGAACTTGAGCACAGTCAGGAAATGAAGGAAACTGTGGCTGCACTATAGTCATCACCTAAACTCTCAAATAAGCATGTAGTCTAATTAATTCAATTACTTGTAACTCATCAAAAACTATTACCATCTGCGGAGCAAGCTCCAACTCTTGAATTGAAACAATTACCTGCACACTTGAAATATGCATATTTAGGGACTAATGAAACGTTACCAGTGATAATTACTAGTAATCTAACCAAAGTGCAGGAAGAAAAATTATTGAGAGTCCTTAGGGACCACATCACAGTGTTTGGTTGGACTATAGCAGACATCAAGGGTATTAGTCCCGCGATGTGCATGCATCAGATTTTGTTGGAGGAAGGAGCTAAACCTATGAGAGATGTACAAAGACGGTTGAACCCACCGATGATGGAGGTAGTGAAGAAAGAGGTAATTAAATTGCTTGATGCAGGAATCATCTACCCCATCTCCGACAGTCAATGGGTAAGTCCGGTGCTGGTAGTTCCTAAGAAATTCGAAATCACGGTTGTCAAGAATGACAATAATGAATTAGTGCCCACACGGATGCAAACAGGTTGGAGAGTGTGTATTGACTAATAGGAGATTAAATTCTATAACTAGAAAAGACCATTTTCCCCTTCCTTTTATTGATCAAATGTTAGAACGATTAACTGGGCATTCTTATTATTGCTTTCTAGATGGTTTTTCAGGTTATAACCAGATTGTGATTGCACTCGAAGACCAGGAAAAGACCACATTCACATGTCCCTTTGGAACCTTTTCCTATCGGTGAATGTCCTTCGGACTTTGCAATGCCCCAGGTACTTTTCAAAGATGCATGGTGAGTATTTTTTCCGATCTTTTAGAAGAATGCATCGAAGTCTTTATGGATGATTTCACAGTTCATGGTGATTCGTTAAATGCCTGTTTAGATAATCTGACACATGTATTGGATAGATGTTTAGAAACAAACCTTGTGCTAAATTGGAAAAAATGTGACTTTCTGGTAGAACAAGGAATTGTACTTGGCCATGTAGTGTCAGTTAATGGTTTAGAAGTCGATAAAGCTAAAATTGATATTATATCTGCATTGCCTTACCCCGTCAGCGTACGGGAGATACGTTCTTTTCTTGGACATGCAGGGTTTTATCGCATGTTTATCAAAGATTTTGCCTAGATAACATTGCCTTTATGCAAGCTGCTTCAGAAAGATGAGGAATTCCAATTTCATAATGAATGCAAGGTGGCTTTTGATACCTTGAAGAAGTTATTGACGTCAGCCCCTATCATTCAACCACCAAATTGGAAGCTTCCGTTTGAGATAATGTGTGATGCAAGCAACTATCCTGTCGGCTCCGTCTTGGGCCAAAAAGATTGACAAAGCTGTCCATGCCATCTACTATGCTTCGAGAACGTTGAATGCGGCTCAGATAAACTATTCCACAACTGAAAAAGAACTCTTATCTGTTGTATTTGCTTTAAAGAAGTTTAGATCATACTTACTTGGTACTAAAGTGATAGTTTATTCTGACCATGCTGCTCTCAGGTACTTACTTACTAAGAAGGAGTCCAAACCTCGAATTATATGGTGGATCTTGCTGCTGCAAGAATTCGACTTGGAAATTAAAGATAAAAATGGTGCGGACAACTTGGTAGCGGATCACTTGAGCAGAATCCTTAAGGAGGAGGAAGCACTACCATTATAAGACATATTTCCAGATGAGCATCTACTTGCCATAGGCAATACAACTCCTTGGTATGCCGACATTGTGAATTATTTGGTAAGTGTGTATTTACCGAGTGAGTTTTCAAAATCCCAGAAAGAAAAGCTTAGGAGTGATGTCAAACATTATGTGTGGGATGACCCATATTTGTGGAAATTTTGTACTGATCAGATAGTTAGACGTTGTGTACCTGATAATGAGTTTCAATCTATTCTAACTTTCTGTCATTCCTATGCTTGTGGAGGTCATTTTGGACCTAAGAGAACATCACGTAAGGTGTTAGAGAGTGGTTTCTTTTGGCCCTCTATTTTCAAAGACTCGTATTTATTCTGTAAATCATGTGAAAATTGTCAAAGAGCTGGTAATTTATCTCATGGAAATTCAAATGCCAAAAAACCCTATTCTAATTATTGAAATCTTTGATGTTTGTGGTATTGATTTTATGGGAACCTTTCCTGTTTCTTTTGGTAATGTTTACATTTTACTGGCAGTTGACTATGTTTCAAAGTAGGTGGAAGCTAAAGCCACCAGGACTGACGATTCTAACGTTGTTGTAGATTTTGTCAGGACTAACATATTTTTCAGGTTTGGAGCACCACGGGCCATCATCAGTGATCGCGGAACTCATTTCTGTAATAGGGTGTTAGCCGCCTTAATGAAGAAGTACAACGTTTTTCACAGGGTATCTACATCCTATCCTCCACAAAGCAATGGCCAAGCAGAGGTATCCAACCGAGAGATCAAATCCATTTTGGAGAAAGTAGTCAATCCGAACAGGAAAGATTGGAGTCTTAGATTAGATGATGCGCTATGGGCATATAGGACGGTATACAAAACTCCTATAGGTATGTCGCCTTATAGGCTAGTGTTTGGGAAACCCTGCAACCTACCTGTGGAGCTAGAGCATAAAGCTTTCTGGGAGATCAAATAGTGCAATATGAACATGGATCATGCTGGCGTCAATAGGAAGTTGTAGTTACAAGAACTCGAGGAGTTGCGTACCGAAGCATATGAGAGTTCTAAATTGTACAAGACTAAGACAAAAGCTTTCCATGATAAGCAGATCTTGAGGAAAAATTTCACTGTAGGAAAAAAAGTCCTTCTTTTCAATTCACGATTGAAATTATTTCCAGGTAAGTTGCGCTCTTGGTGGGAGGGACCATTTGTTATCACTAATTTCTTTCCTCATGGTGCAGTAGATATCCAAAATCCGAAGACAGGAAATGTGTTCAAAGTGAACGACTATAGGTTGAAGCCGTTTCTGGATAGCAGACAAGTTGAGGAGGTTGAGGTAGTGACGTTGATGGATCTGGCTTTCGGATGATTAAGTGGTCCACAGTCGAGCTAACGACGTTAAACCAGAGCAGCTATTTGGGAGGAAACCCAATTTCTTAAACCTTAGTGTTATTTAATATTTAAATTATATATATATATATATATATATATATATATTTCATCCTTTTAGGTACAGTATAATTAATTCCTTATGTGCTAACAAAATTGCAATTCAAATGTGGAAGGATGGCATGATAAGGGATCACAAAAGGAACAAGTCCACTAGCCAGGAGCGGGCCGCACCCTAACGCAAGGCCATCACGCGCGAGGCGCGCTACCTATGCAGGATTCCAGCTCAAAAAAATTTAGTCCAGCCCGGGGCGCGCTTCCCAAGGCGTGGGGCGCGCTACCTCTCTAGAAAATTTAACCCATTCCAGCGAGGGTAGCTCGACTATGAGTGGAGACCGGGCGCGGGACGCGCCGGTCGGCTGGGCCTGAGTTAAAACACGGTTGTGTCCATTCTTTTCCCTCTCCAAAATAATTTCGAAGCAAATTCTCTCTAACCCTATTCCTATACAAACTCTTTAAACCTAATCTAAGTCCATAACTCTTTAAATCCAAATCCTATTCTAACTCTACTCTCTTTCTAAGCCTAACCCAATTAAACCCATCATCAAAATTTGTCACTCCCAATTCTTACCAACATCAAATTCGTCCAACCCACTCCCTCACTCCCGAATTTCATATGCACATACAATATCCTCCATATACAACAACAATCTTCATAAAGAATTGGAAGCAAGAGGAATTCGAAGCAAGAGGAACAAAGGTATTTGCATCCACAACATCAAATTGAATAAAAAAATCACAAGGTAATACAAATTATTCATTGATTTTGGGATTATATTGCCTAAAGGACCATAAGTTTTATTGAATTAAGTGATACTTGTATTGGGAATCCTTGGGTTACTGATGACCCAAGGTTGATTTGAATTGTCTATATTTGGGATATTGGATAATACAAATTGTACTAAGTTTGGGGGAGAGACATTGTCGCCCACCACGTGTTTGATAAATTATTTCAACAGGGTTCCAAAAGCTATTTTCAATTCATTGGGAGCAATTCGACACGAGAGCATCATCATGACATCCAAGAGGCCGCGGACTTTATCCTCTAGTTCTCCTCCACACTTTGATGCCACTAGATTTGTGAGTGAGGGAGCGTCTGATAGTAGTGTGCATACAAGCCAATCATGTATGATGATAAAGCACGTACTTTGTAAACAATCTTATTTATTTATTAATAAAATATTCATTTATTAAAGGCATTTAATTATCTACATGTTGCTGTTTTTATAATATGTAAATAACCCATAGTTTTAAGCAATGCTTTTAGAATCATGATGATGATCATGCTAATGAGATCTAAATTCTTAGAAAGTTTTAAAACTAAAATAGTTCCCAATCGTGGGATTACTAAAAAGGGGATTAGTAAATCCGGATAGATTGGTACATATGTTGCTTGCTCATTGGATGAGGATGATTGATCTCATGATCATTTGTGTGGAGACACTAAAGCAAGTATGTAGGTGCTTATTGGAGAATAAGTTCACTGAACGTGATTCGCTATGGAATACCTAATGGAGATTTACTCGCCTGTCAATAGGAATTCCTAATGTGATAGTAGTACAAGTAATCCTTGGACTTGAGATCATCATAGTATCTTGTATGTAACAAATTATACTTTGACTTATTCCTTAAGACCTTTTAAGGCATATATAGGGTATGCTTGGGTATAATGAGTTACATATGGAGATAATGAATGATCAATAAAGAATCTACCACCTCTAGTAAAAGAGGAGATATGTCCTATGTGATTCGTTAAATGACAACCCAGGAATCCTTGGCCAAGGTGAAATGAAATTAGAAAGGAGTTTCTAATTTGCATTATTTGGAGTTGTGCATTTTCTAATCGAAATACATATAATTAAATAAAATAAGACTTGACAGTAAATCCATGTCTTATATTTAATTGGGACATTGTATGGTGGAAGGATTGAATTGTACGGTAACTATTTACTCACAGGTTCTTTTTGATTAATGTTGAAATCTATATTATCTGGAAAGTCGTTGATCGCTAGGGAGGCTTATCCCTATTGTAGAATAAATATTATTTATTTAAATAAATTATTAGTTTAATTTATTTATTTAAATAAGATTAAAATTGTTTTAATTGATTTATTCACAACCGGTTTAATATGGAGAACCTAAAGGGTCACACCATAAAAGGAAGAATAATTATTTAAGAAGGTAATGGCATAATCGTAATAATGCATTAAGTATAATTAATTTAATCTATGGTGATAGAATAAATTAAATAGCTTAATGTTTATTATTTAATATTTTGGAAATATTAAATATAAATTAATAAGAGGAGTCTTATTAATATTATTACAATTATTATTATTTTAATTTCTAAAGGAGTTTAGTAATTAATTTAATATTTAGTACTCTCATTTATTCCTAATAAGATTAGGAGACAAATTAATTAAATGAATTTAATTAATTATTCCCATGTGATGGGAAGCCTAAATTAATTAAAGGAGTTTAATTAATTAAAAGAAATCCCATGTCTAATAGGATTAGAAGGGTTGACCAATGTCTATATAAGAGAAGTCTTATAATAGATATTAGATTGATGTAATTCCAATTGTTGGAGAGTACTCCTTTTCTATAGAGGATAGAAAACTAAGGTTAAGCCAAACACCCTCCTTCTTGATAATTCATCTTCCTTGGTGGATCACCTCTAGAGGCCAAACACTTGGGTGGCTAACGTTGATCAAAGAAAGGAATCTAACCCGAAAATTCAAGGAGATCACGAAGAACAAGGAGTTGAACTAGTACCTGTGGAAGCTTCGTTCTACAAGGGTATGATTCCATAACTTCTTATTTATCGTTTTAAATTAATAATTTGCATAAAGGATGATCCGGGTAATGGTTTTGTAGAAATTTTTTTTAAACTCTGATATACCATGCTTCCACTAATTTTTGCAATTTGATTGCGTCACGATTTCGTACAAACCCAACAGTGGCATCAGAGCCAAATCTTTATGCAATTATTAATTTATTTTTGATTTCATATACATATGGGTATGTATTTAAAATAATTTATTGGGCATAATTTTATTGTATAAAATTATATTTTTTAAGAAAAAAAAAAAAGACTTTTTTTGGGAAGAATCACAATTTTTTTTTTGTTGCTAATCTTGAATTCTGCAAAGAAAAGGTGTTGTCTCTTTCTTACTCCAAAAAGAAGGTGACCCATCAGGAAAGGACTTTTTTAATAAACCTGCAGGACTCTTTTAATAAAAGAAGGTGATTTTTTATTTTTTATTTTTTAAAAAATAAATATGATATATTTATATATTATATTCTAAATAATTTTATAATTAAAATAAAGAGTTTATTTTAATCTTGAAATTGGATTTCATGCAATTTAAAATTGCCCATTAAATGATACTCATATATATATGGAATGTTTTAATTCATGAGATGAATATTTATTTATTGATATATATGGTGATATGTATGAAAATAAATGGGGATTGATTATGGACTATTTGACCAATGTGATTGGATTTTATTTTAGTTGAATGCTTGAATGAATGGGTTTTATTAAATGGGGTCTGCGTACCTCGTCTTCTCTAATTTTTTTTTTCTTGATGTAAAATTCTATCTCCCTCCTATGTACTTCCCCTAGACTGTTGATCAAGGTTTCTATTTAAATTAAATAGTTTAATGTAATAGAAATAGTTAGAATTATCTTTAAAAATTAGAGACCAAGGAGCAAGGAGCGCGTGAAGACCCGTTTGTATGGAGCCCGGGTTTAAATGTAATAGTTACGTTTAAATTTAAATTCTTGCACCCCTAGGTTTGACCTTTTGGTTCACTTGGTGGCTCTAGTGAACCAAACTAGAATAAAAGTCCATAATCAATCCGGGTAGAATATAGTATTCTATATTGCATGCTAAATATTATATATATTATATTTTATGCAAACATGCTTCGCATGTTTAATAAAATAACGCGTATTTTATATATATATGTGCATGCGCGCTAAACAAAGATGAGACTAATAATAACAAACCCCTCAAAGAAATAATATTAAGTCCGAAGTGTTCAAATGATATTTGGAATATCGAACGTCGCCTTCTAGCATGATAAATTAATAGAGTATTAGATATTTAATATGAGCTTGTTGTGCTATCCACAAGGCGAGTATTGCGTATTTAAGATGTTAATTAATCACATTTGATGCTTATCAAGAAAATTGAACGATCTAGTCTTGTTGTGCTATCCACAAGGACGAACATTTTTCTTTTTTGAATTTATGAAAGTGCTAGGCTGGACTTAACTTAAATTATTTTAGTTCGGATGTGCACACACTTGACCATCATGATTTAAGAGGCAAAATAAAAGGAATTACATGGTGATGTAATTGACAAGAGTTGTCTACCTATTTATTTGTATATCGCTTGTTGTGCTATCCACAAGGTTATATACATTTGAAATGGGATCCTTATTCTCACTAGCAATTTTTTAATTAGATGTTGCCGAACTATATAAGTGAGGGTAATATAGTTTGATAAAAATAGTGGGAGATACCAATTTAAAATAAAGACCTAAATTTATTTTGGTATGCAAAATTAATAAAATGAATGTTTGCTAAAATGTTGTTTTTCACATGCAGAATTTTAAAAATGTCAAAATCACTAATTTCACTGCGAAGCATACTTGATGCTAATAAGCTTACCGGGCCGAATTATACGGACTGGCTAAGAAATCTGAGAATAGTTCTCACTACTGAAAAGATTTCTTATGTCCTAAACTCACATGTCCCTGGAACTGTTCGAGAAACAACCTCTGAGGAAGAGATTGCCACCATTGTAAAGTGGCAAGATGATGCATCTGTGGCTCAATGCATCATGCTCGCATCCATGAATAACGAGCTTCAGCGTCAGCACGAAAATATGGATGCTCCTACTATGTTGATTCACCTCAAGGAGTTGTATGGTGAACAAAGTAGGACTGCTAGATATGAGATATCTAAGGAGCTCTTCCGATCTCGGATGACCAAGGGCAAAGTGAACATAAAGGAACAAAAGAAATCTGATCCAGCTAGCAAAGGAATGTGCTTCCATTGCAACGAGCCGGGTCATTGGAAGAAAAACTGCAAGAAGTTTCTGGCAGACAAGAAGCTTGGAGAAGCTTCGACTTCCAATCAAGGTTTGTTCATGATTGAAATTAATTTTTCAGAAAGTCAAAATTCTACTTGGGTATTGGATACCGGCTGTGGTTCTCACATATGTAATAATGTGAAGGGACTGGTCAGAAGTAGAAAGCTGAACAATGATGAGGTGATCCTACGAGTAGGGAATGGAGCAAAGGTTGCTGCATTAGCTGTAGGAACTTATTATTTAGCAATGCCTTCGGGCAAGTCCATTTATCTTAATAATTGTTATTATGTTCCGAATATTATTAAAAACATTATTTCAATTTCTGTATTGGATATGGAAGGATTTAACGTTGTTATAAAGAACAATAGTTGTTCTATTTATAAAGACGATCTTTTATATGGTATTGGAAATTTGCGAAATGGACTTTATACACTTGACTTACAAGAAAATATATTTCAAATTGAACAAACTAAGAAAAGGAAAAGAGATGATATTAATTATACCTACATATGGCACTGTAGACTCGGTCATATCAATGAAACAAGATTATCCAAGTTGCATAAAGATGGGCTCCTCGAGCTATCCGATTATGAATCATATCCAACTTGTGAATCTTGTCTCATGGGTAAAATGACTAAATCTCCTTTTAGTGGAAGAGGAGAAAGAGTTACAGAGTTGTTGACATTGATTCACACAGACGTTTGTGGGCCCATGACAACAAGTGCACGGGGTGGGTATTCTTATTTTATTACTTTCACTGATGATCACTCAAGATTTGGATATGTGTATTTAATGAAATACAAGTCAGAATCATTTGAAAAGTTCAAAGAGTTCAGAAGTGAAGTAGAGAAACAAACGGGCAAGAGTATAAAGATACTTCGATCAGATCGAGGCGGAGAATACTTAAGCGGTGAGTTTCTCAATTGTCTCAAAGAAAATGGTATAATCTCACAATGGACTCCTCCAGGTACACCACAGTTAAATGGAGTATCTGAAAGGAGAAATCGAACACTGTTAGACATGGTTCGATCCATGATGAGTTTTACCGACCTTCCAATTTCCTTCTGGGGATATGCCCTAGAAACGACTGCATACCTACTTAACAAGGTACCTACCAAATCCGCCCCAAAGACTCCATATGAGATGTGGAAGGGGAGGAAACCAAATCTTAAGCATGTTAAGACTTGGGGTTGTCCAGCTTATGTCAAAAAGTTTGAACATGATAAGCTACAAACTAAATCCGAAAAGTGTAGATTTGTGGGATACCCTAAAGAAATTGTAGGGTATTATTTCTATCATCCAACTGATCAAAAGGTGTTTGTTGCGAAACATGCTGCCTTCTTGGAAAAGGAGTTTATCCATGAAGGGGTCAGTGGGAGTAAGATATATCTTGAAGAAGCTCAAGAACCACAAATTACCACGGATCAAAGTCAGGTACCTGACCAAGTAGAAGAACCTACTATACCACACCCTGTTCGTAAATCTGGAAGAGTACCGAAGATACCTGAGAGGTATGGATTCGTTGTAGAGGATGACGATGAGGTACGCATCATGAATGATGATGATCCATTGAATTACGAACAGGCCATGAGTAATAAAGACTCAGGGAAATGGCTTGAAGCCATGAAATCCGAAATGGACTCCATGTATGAAAACAAAGTATGGACTTTGGTTTCACCACCTGAAGGCATTAAGCCTATTGGGTGTAAATGGGTCTTTAAAAGAAAGACTGGAGCGGACGGCAAGGTGGAGACCTATAAGGCCCGACTGGTTGCAAAAGGTTTCAAACAAAGACAAGGAGTTGATTATGATGAAACCTTTTCACCAGTAGCTATGCTCAAGTCCATTCGGATTTTGCTTGCAATTGCAGCTTATAACGACTATGAGATCTGGCAGATGGACGTGAAAACGGCCTTCCTCAATGGAAAACTTGAGGAGGATGTGTATATGACACAGCCAGAGGGATTTGTTTCAAAGGTTGGAATAAATCAAGTCTGTAAGCTGCAACGATCCATTTATGGATTGAAGCAAGCTTCTCGTAGATGGAACATTCGTTTTGATGAGACAATCAAAGAGTTTGATTTTATCAAAAATGACGATGAACCATGTGTGTACAAGAAGGTTAGTGGGAGCGTAATTTCATTCCTTGTATTATATGTTGATGATATATTACTGATAGGGAATGACATTCCTATGCTACAATCAATTAAAATCTGGTTATCTAAACACTTCTCCATGAAGGACTTGGGAGAAGCATCCTATATTTTGGGGATAAAGATCTATAGAGATAGATCTAAAAGGATGCTTGGTTTATCCCAAGGAACGTACATTGATACGATGCTAAAGAGGTTTAGCATGGAAGATTCCAAAAGAGGTCTCATGCCGATGAGCCATGGAATACATCTCTCCAAGAAACAGGCCCCAAAGACACCTGAGGAGAGAGACCGTATGAGTAAGATCCCTTATGCTTCTGCAATAGGATCTATCATGTACGGTATGATATGTACTAGACCGGATGTTGCTCATGCACTTAGTGTAACGAGTAGATACCAGTCGAATCCTGGAGAAGAGCACTGGAAGGCAGTGAAAAATATCCTAAAGTACTTGAGAAGGACTAAAGATATTTTTCTTGTCTACGGTGGGTCTGAATTAAAACTCGAGGGCTTCACAGACTCAAGTTTTCAAACGGACCAAGATGACAGTAAATCTGTTTCGGGGTATGTTTTACCTTGAACGGAGGCGCAGTGAGTTGGAAGAGTTCCAAGCAGCAAACAGTTGCTGATTCAGTGACAGAGGCAGAGTATATAGCTGCAAGTGAAGCTGCAAAGGAAGCTGTTTGGATGAAGAAGTTCATTACTGAACTTGGTGTGGTTCCTAGCATTGGAGAAGCAGTTTCCGTTTACTGTGACAACACAGGAGCAATTGCACAGGCTAAGGAACCCAGGTCTCATCAGAAATCTAAACACGTGTTGCGGCGATTTCACTTGATCAGGGAGATCATTGAAAGAGGAAACGTCACCTTGGAGCGTGTAGACTCTCAAGATAACATTGCAGATCCATTTACTAAAGCTTTAACACAACAGCAGTTTGATCGTCACTTAGAGAAGATGGGTATGAGATACCATGGCGATTGGCTTTAGTGCAAGTGGGAGATTGATAGTAGTGTGCATACAAGCCAATCATGTATGATGATAAAGCACGTACTTTGTAAACAATCTTATTTATTTATTAATAAAATATTCATTTATTAAAGGCATTTAATTATCTACATGTTGCTGTTTTTATAATATGTAAATAACCCATAGTTTTAAGCAATGCTTTTAGAATCATGATGATGATCATGCTAATGAGATCTAAATTCTTAGAAAGTTTTAAAACTAAAATAGTTCCCAATCGTGGGATTACTAAAAAGGGGATTAGTAAATCCGGATAGATTGGTACATATGTTGCTTGCTCATTGGATGAGGATGATTGATCTCATGATCATTTGTGTGGAGACACTAAAGCAAGTATGTAGGTGCTTATTGGAGAATAAGTTCACTGAACGTGATTCGCTATGGAATACCTAATGGAGATTTACTCGCCTGTCAATAGGAATTCCTAATGTGATAGTAGTACAAGTAATCCTTGGACTTGAGATCATCATAGTATCTTGTATGTAACAAATTATACTTTGACTTATTCCTTAAGACCTTTTAAGGCATATATAGGGTATGCTTGGGTATAATGAGTTACATATGGAGATAATGAATGATCAATAAAGAATCTACCACCTCTAGTAAAAGAGGAGATATGTCCTATGTGATTCGTTAAATGACAACCCAGGAATCCTTGGCCAAGGTGAAATGAAATTAGAAAGGAGTTTCTAATTTGCATTATTTGGAGTTGTGCATTTTCTAATCGAAATACATATAATTAAATAAAATAAGACTTGACAGTAAATCCATGTCTTATATTTAATTGGGACATTGTATGGTGGAAGGATTGAATTGTACGGTAACTATTTACTCACAGGTTCTTTTTGATTAATGTTGAAATCTATATTATCTGGAAAGTCGTTGATCGCTAGGGAGGCTTATCCCTATTGTAGAATAAATATTATTTATTTAAATAAATTATTAGTTTAATTTATTTATTTAAATAAGATTAAAATTGTTTTAATTGATTTATTCACAACCGGTTTAATATGGAGAACCTAAAGGGTCACACCATAAAAGGAAGAATAATTATTTAAGAAGGTAATGGCATAATCGTAATAATGCATTAAGTATAATTAATTTAATCTATGGTGATAGAATAAATTAAATAGCTTAATGTTTATTATTTAATATTTTGGAAATATTAAATATAAATTAATAAGAGGAGTCTTATTAATATTATTACAATTATTATTATTTTAATTTCTAAAGGAGTTTAGTAATTAATTTAATATTTAGTACTCTCATTTATTCCTAATAAGATTAGGAGACAAATTAATTAAATGAATTTAATTAATTATTCCCATGTGATGGGAAGCCTAAATTAATTAAAGGAGTTTAATTAATTAAAAGAAATCCCATGTCTAATAGGATTAGAAGGGTTGACCAATGTCTATATAAGAGAAGTCTTATAATAGATATTAGATTGATGTAATTCCAATTGTTGGAGAGTACTCCTTTTCTATAGAGGATAGAAAACTAAGGTTAAGCCAAACACCCTCCTTCTTGATAATTCATCTTCCTTGGTGGATCACCTCTAGAGGCCAAACACTTGGGTGGCTAACGTTGATCAAAGAAAGGAATCTAACCCGAAAATTCAAGGAGATCACGAAGAACAAGGAGTTGAACTAGTACCTGTGGAAGCTTCGTTCTACAAGGGTATGATTCCATAACTTCTTATTTATCGTTTTAAATTAATAATTTGCATAAAGGATGATCCGGGTAATGGTTTTGTAGAAATTTTTTTTAAACTCTGATATACCATGCTTCCACTAATTTTTGCAATTTGATTGCGTCACGATTTCGTACAAACCCAACAGCGTCCTCACGCTATTCCAAAGTCATCGATAAGAAGAGGTTGGTGCTTGAAAGAGGGTTGAAACCGGATGCTAATCGAGACGACGACATGGCGCTTATGATTGTGGAGCACAACTGGTTCCAATTGGTCGAGCAACCCAAGCCGGCAGTGATCAACATTGTCAAAGAATTCTACGCCAACGCCATCGAGCACGTTGATCATGTGGTCATGGTTCGGGGCAAGCTGGTATCATTCAGAGCGGCGGCAATCAATGACTATTTTGGGGTGGAAACACCTCAGACAGATCAATATGAGGATCATTTGCCCAATTTGGATGATATCATAGCTCGCCTTTGCAAGCTTGGGACTCAATGGGTGACAAAAGCGGACACCAATGAAAAAGTTCATTTTCCACATGCCGCTTTGAGTCTATATGGGAAAGCCTCGTACGCCATTCTATGTGCTCAACTCATGCCTATGCGTCACCAAAATGACGTAACTAAAGAACGAGCAAGGTTTCTCTGCGACATAGTCACTCATAATGCCGGTCCAAATAATGCAATCAAGATTTTGAACGTCGACATCGGCCTATGCATTCAACAGTCCATTGACCGATCACTGCGAGGAGGTACCACAGGAGGATTACTGCATGGATTTTTGATCACCGACCTCTGTAGAAAAGCGGGAGTTCAATGGCACGCCTTTGAGCCGATCCAACAACCAATGGCCGTCATTGACCATCCGATAATTAAAAAGTAAAAACCATGGACAGGAGCTCGGTCACATTTGCAGGGAGAGGGGTTCATTATGATTCCACCATCCACACCACCCTCACCGCCACAAGCTGACGAGCCAATGGATGAAGAGGACGAAGCAGAGTCATCAGCCACTTTTCAGCGACGGAGTCAGCAGAGGAGTATGCGACTTGCCCAATGCCAAGCCGCAATGCATATATACAACGTTGGGTCATTTATCGCATTGGCCGATGCTTTCTCGCGCTTCTCACCAAACTCCGACCCAGTCCAGCTGCCCATTCCTCCAGTTCTATCTAGATACCCCCTATCCGAAGATGACGATTCCGACAAGCCTTGACTCGTCGCTCAGGGAAGTCCTCATCTTTATTCTTTCATATGCCAAGTAATGAGGACATTACCTGATTTAAGTTTGGGGGGGGGGGACAAATTCAGTTTTTTGTGTTTTTGCATATAGATTAGGCTGCATTTAGAGTAGTTTTAATTCATTTAGTTCATATGCATTTTATATATAAAAAAAATTGCATTCATTTAGGAATTTTGTCAGTAGAAGCATGCATATAGTACATAGAGATTGAGCAGTAAGTCATGGTAATGAAATACATGATAATGACTTCGGTTTTCACTGATCTTGGGTAAAATTGAGCTTCATGATCTGATTAGGTTCGACCATAGTAACCTCATTGCATGATTTTGGTTTTCTCTCAAATTTCAAGCACACCGATTGATTATCAGTTGTGATTAGGAATTCATGTGTATTAGAAACACAGACACTTACTTGATCACAGATTAGAGATTAGAACATTGGCTGAAACATAAGTTTGGGGGAATTGTAGTTCAAGAAAAAGAGAAAAAAATAAAGAAAGGAAAAATTGAGAAAAAAATATACTTATGGAATAAAAACTGACTTCGTTTGACCTCGTGGCCTTTGTTACTCGGACAAGTAAACCCTAGGGGATTGTCTTAACACCTAGCGCCCTAAAGCCTTTGGGTTTGGGTGTCGTTGGTCGAAAGTCCGATACATGGGTAACATTGAAAAGCTTAAGGGGGTTGAACATTGTACAAGTCAGATATATGAAATAATTGGTGGGATGGAGCGTTAAAATGCACCCACAAAGCATGAGCTTTGAAGTTTAATCTTTTATTGCTTATTTAGCCTAATTTCCATAATGCTTATGTGGATGCCATGAGTGTGTAATGATCTGTGTAAAAGGTAAGTTGTTTATTGGGAATAATCATGTAAACTACTTTGAACTGTTGATACGCAATTGGACACACACGTACGGGAGAGAGTTAGAGTCATTTAAGTGATGTGATGATGAGCGAGTTTATGATTGGTCATTAGTCAAGATGGATTGTAAGCTTAAGTGATAATTCGTGAAGATTATATAACTTGTATTTGGTTACTACAGATTTCTGCTCGATTTTGTTAGTTGCATTCATTCTATTTGTTTGCTTGAGGACAAGCAATTGTTCAAGTTTGGGAGTATTTGATAAGTAGGTTTTTAACCTACTTAATATGTATTTCTTAGCTTGATATATTGTTATTAATTAAGCGTGCATGTTACTTTTCATATGTTTGGTGTTAATGTGAAGAAAAGAAAAGTAATTGGGCAGAAGAGAAGAAAAAGAGAAGTTTTGGGCTATCTGGCAGACAGGCGTGGGGCGCGCTTGCCTTTGTACTAAACCAGGTTCGGGGCCCGCTGGAAGAGATCGAAGTTGCTGTATGCCAGGCGCGGGGCGCGCCGCCCATAAAAGAATCCAGGCGCGGGGCGCGCCAGACTGACGACTCTGACTAGAATTAGTTATTTTAAACACAAAGTTGAGTTGGAAAAGGATTGCAGACTTGTCTTATTGTACTGGGTTTTGATAGACTATTTATATCAGTTGTTTTCTTAGGTTTAAGGATCTTTTAATCTTTGATCTATCGATCATCTTGGAATAAAAGGAGGCTATTGATTCATCAAAGCATGTCAGGCTAAGTTCTTTTATTCAATTCTGAAGGGATGTTGAACCTTATTATCAATTATGTTTTGGTCAAGTTTAATTCTATTTATTCTTTCATATTGAGATTTATTCTGATTATCTACATAAACTTTCATGTATGTTATTCAATTGACTAATTTGGTTTCTGCAGGATTAAATTAGTAAATTGATATCAATTGCTAGATTAAGACATATTTTAAGCAAACGAAGTGTGTCTAATCTTAAGTATCAATTAATGATATTTGATTGTGGTCAAGCTTTTGAATATTGTTAAGGTTTTCAGAAGACAATTTAAATAATTCCTGATTGTGTAATTATTGCTTGGAATAATCTAATTCTTATTCTTCATGCTTCTGTCATATTAAATCTAGGCTGATAGTTTTAGGTTGTATGATAATTAGGATCTTTTGTTGGCGATCGTCGCATTAGATTTACACATAAGGAGAATTTCGGGTAATTTGCGATCGCGGCTATCAAGGGTTATTAATCTCATTGGAAGATAAATAGTGTAAACACTTGTTTAATTCATAATTGAGAAAAGGGGATACTGAACTGAAGAATTGAAGCTTTTTAATCATTTATATTTTCTTGTTAATTCACTTTCGTTAATTAAACTGTTCAAACTAAAACCCCCAATTCATTGGAAATACTTGGATAGATATTAAACATAATACTCTCTGTGGGATCGATCCTTGCTTATTGTCATACTAATTCTTGAGTTAGTGGAATAGAAGTAAGGTAAATTTTGTAGTGCTAGACGACAGCTACCACCCCTTCAAGGATAAACTTCTTTTCCAAGAAGGTAGCGTATTTCCCAATAAATACCTTTTGCTCAGTAGGATTATAAAAATAATATCCTAAACTTTCTTTAGAATATCCCACAAATCTGCACTTATCATATCTTGTCCCAAACTTATCATTCTGAAACTTTTTCACATAAGCTGGACATCCCCAAATCTTAACATACTTTAGACTAGGTTTCCTCCCTATCCATAACTCATATGGAGTCTTAGGGACGAATTTCGAGGGGACCTTATTTAGTAGATACGCAGTCATCTCTAGGGCATAACCCTAGAAGCATATTGGAAGATCAGTAAAAATTATCATGGACCGCACCATGTCCAACAAGGTACGATTTCTCCTTTCAGATATACCGTTTAACTGTGGTGTGTCAGGAGGCGTCCATTGTGAGAGGATAACATTATACTTGAGATGATTAAGAAACTCATTACTTAAGTATTCTCCTCCTCGAATCGATCAAAAATTTTTAATACTTTCACCAGTTTGCGTCTCTACTTCACTTTTGAACTCTTTAAACTTTTCAAATGATTCAGACTTGTATTTTATCAAATACACGTAACCATATATCGAATCATCATCAGTGAAAGTAATGAAATATGAATACCCTCCTCGTGCATCATTGTTATAGGTCCACATACATATGTGTGTACCAAATCTAACAATCCAGCAACTCTCTCTCCATGTCCACGAAAAGGAGATTTATTCATCTTTCCCATGAGACAAGATTCACAAGTTGAATATGATTCAAAATCAAATGGCTCTAAAAGCCCATATTTATGTAACTTGTTTAGTCTTGTTTCATTAATATGACCGAGTTTGCCATGCCATACGAAGGTATTATTCACAACATCCTTTTTTCTTCTATTAGTTTGTTCAATTTGCAAAATATTTTCATATAAGTCAAGTACGTAAAGTCCATCAATTAATCTACTAGTTCCATACAAAACATTCTCATTATAAATAGAACAACTATTGTTCTTTATTATAATATTAAAACCTTCCTTATCCAACAATGGAATTAAAATAATGTTTCTAACAAGAATTGAAACATAATAACAACTTATTAAATTAATTGATTTGCCAATAGGCAGTGCTAAACTATAAGTTCCTACGGCTAATGCAGTAACCTTTGCTCCATTCCCCACGCGCATGGTGACTTCTCCTTTGTTCAACTTTCTACTTCTGCTTAGTCCTTGCAAAGAATTGAATATGTGAGAACCACAACCGGTATCCAATACCCAAGTAGAATTTTGACTTACAGAAAGATTTATTTCAATCATGAAAAAACCTATATCTATAGCTGAAGTTGAAGCTTCTACAAGCTTCTTTTGCTTCTGCTCTGCAAGATACGCCTTGCAGTTTCTTTTCCAATGTCCAAAATTATTACAGTGAAAGCAAACTCCTTTGCTATCGGCATCAGTCTTTTTCTTATCCTTAGGTTTTGCCTTTTCTTTTGCCTTCTTGGAACTTTTCTTCTTTTTAGAAGATCCTTTGGCCCTCTTCCGCTTCCTGGAAGAATCATCTACAAGCAAGACTTGGTCTTTCTTTATCAAAAAGTGACTCTCAGCAATTTTGAACATGTTAAGCAATTCAGGCAACCTGACATCAAGCTTGTTCATGTGAAAATTCACAATAATTTGTGAAAAGAAGTTGGGGAGTGACTGCAAGATCAAACTTTGGCTCAACTCACCATCCATGATAAAACCTAGTTGTCCCAACTTTCAATAGATTGATCATTTTTAGGATATGTGTCTGCACTGTAGTGTCATTGGTCATTCTAGATCGTAAGAGATCTTTAGATATTTCATATCTAACTAACCTACTTTACTCACCATACAAATCCTGAAGGTGCAGCAACATAGTAGGCGCATCCATTTTCTCATGTTGATGTTGTAAAGACCCCAAAATTCTTACAATATAATTCTCATTCTCGATCGTTAACAATACAACTTTATTCTAACTTTACATCACGATTCGATATTAAAATCACTAAAAATGCAGAATATTTAAAACTTTTATATAATTCGTTCTTTATTGCCCTGAATCGCAACCTTTACCTTACATATCTTTGATTTAATTCTATTACATGAATCACTTCCTCTAAGTTACTATACAAAGTCTTACATTATAATTATTATCCATATACATCGGATAACTCAACTTTACATCTTTAAAAAAAATATTACAATCAAAACATTAAATGCATTTCTCATTTACATAAGTAAGCTTCTTGAATTACTATTGAACTCTAACATTCAACTAGCACGTATCATCAGTATTATGCCGTAAAAAGTTACGTTAGCCAATAAAAGTTTTTCTCGAAAAACGTGCAGAAATCAGAGAAATAAAAATGATGAAAAGTACTGTTATATACTTTTCATTCGCTTAACTACGTTGTGGGAAAACGTGACAAAAAACGCTAAACATCAAAAAGTATTTTTTAAGTTTTTGAAGTTTCGAAGAACGCATAAAACTTAATCGGTAGAGTGACGAAATATCCAAAAATATTTGGATTGCGAGAAATGCATTTTTTTCAAACTGTCGGACGAATTCTGAAAGAGTGAATAGTAAGATGGTTTGGTTAAGGAGGTGTGAATAGTGTTTTTTGGTCCAAATGACCATTTTATCCCTAGCCTTGCAAAGCTTATAAAACCAAGCCTTAAGCTAATTTATTTGGTTAGAAAATTTCAACCAATACTTACGAGAGAGAGAGAGAGAGAGAAATTTCGGATGGGGAAGGAGAAGAAAAGGAATGAAAAGCTAGCACAACTTGCATGCTTTGTCAAGAAGAAGAAGATTAAAGAAGAAAGGTAATTCAAAACCTTGCCTTAATCTAAATTTTCTTTAAGTTTTGATATGAAATCGTATAGCTTAACGAAATTGGGCGTATAAATTTGTTAGAAACGATATTCCTATGTTCGAATCATAGGAATATGTAAGTAATAAGAAAACTTGAAGTTTTATTTTATCTTTTTTTTTTCTAAGAAATTTCATATGAATTATGAATTTCTAGATGTTAAGGGACGATTCAGATGAGTTATATGAACTCTCCGATGTTATAAAGATGAATTAACGAACTTATAACATTAATATGCATGAAAACGTAAAATCGTAATCATAATATCGATTAAAAACGAAGAACACGAAGAACGAATGAAGAACGTGAAGAACGTGGTAAGAACGTTGTTGATGGATAAATTTAAAAACATCTAATTAGAGCTTGTTATTGATGGACAAGTTTAAAACCATCGTATATAAGTCTGCTTGGTTAGGAATGGTAGAAACGTTCATAAAGAACTGATTGAAATTAGCTGGTAAGGAAGTTATGGCAAAATTTCGTAAAAGACGAACAAAACGTAGAAAGTATGTAAAGGAACCCGAATGGGTAGGGTTTCATAAGAATGTAAGAAAACTTTAAAAACGTGAGTCGTGGACTCAAGACGAACGAATTCCAGATTCGGATGAACGAATTGCGAACGAACTAAAATTTAACGTAAAGTTGAAAAAATTAGCGAGGGAGGACTTTCGAGCCAATTTTAAGGTTGGTTAGAAACTCAAAAAATTAATTTTATTCGAGGGGATGTGTGTAGTAGGTGTTGCAAGGTTTCCAACGTCTCCGAAACGAATCAATTCTGCTATCGGGAGTTGAAGTTATGACGTCGCAAAGTAGGCATCTCAAACTAGTTCAACACTTAGGAAAAATTTCCTGAGTTTTAAGGGAGGCGCCGCAGCGCCGCCAAAGAAAGGGGAAGTGGCGCCACAGCGCCAGCCCGGGAGCCCAAGCACTGCCAACCTGTGCCGCATCGCTGGGTTTTGTACATAGAGTGGCGCCGTAGTGCCCTTAAGAAATTTTTCTCCGACTAGAGCTTTTTATTGCCTAACTTTTTGGATGGTAATTAAGGGGCAAGTATGAATGCAATGTTCATGGAAAGAAATGTCTAGAATCTTGAGTAAAACCTTGAGTTTGACGATTAAACGTCGAATAAAGGTTATAAAACTACGAACGCAAAATACATAACTGATGTTCGGGGACCGAATTCGCATTAAAACGAACGTATGGGATTGTTATGGTTGTGATTCCTTAGACGTTGAGTGACGAGGGTGACTTATAATATTTCGATGTTATAATGTCGTAATGAGAGTTAAGTGTAAAGCGTATAGACGTTATAACTGCAAAGTAATTGCGAGGAACGACCAGTCTTAGCATACAACGAATAGGATGGCTTAGACATTATGAGAGGACGATGAACATGATGTTTATGGGATGGATCACGTATGAGAGCAATTAAAACCTTAAGTAAAGGTTGAATAGAGGTTTAAAAGACAAATAATGTGAATGCAGAATACGTGAACGATCCTCGTGAATCGTATTCACGTCGGGCGAACGTTCTAAGTATACATTGGTTGCATAACTTAGACGTTGATAAATGTAGTAAGTAAGATGTGTAGTCATCAAGAAAGTCGTAACGAACGATAATAAGATTAACAAAAAGTCCGAGTGTGAATCGGATAGCGAACGTAGAATGAAGTGTAAGCGTTAGAACACTTGAACCAACTTGAGGGTCTTGAGTGTATGCGTAAATAGAACATGCTTATAGTACACATCGTGAATGATTTGAACGTGAGATATTGAAGAATAACGTATAAACGTTGAACAAGCCGAGTTAGTAATAATAACTTGAATAACGTTCCGAGTCAAATGGACCGAACATTGTAAGATATAAAGATAAGGTAATGTAAAATGCTTAAAGGCTATGAACACATAGTCTTAACTTTGAGAATTCATTCTCGGCATACAAATGACTGTATGACCTAGACGTTAATAAATAAATCCTGAGGTATGACATTTAGTTTCCAGAAAGCTATAAGGAATGTGAAATGAACTTAACGAACATTATAGTTTTAATGGTTCGGGTGAACTACGTTAAAAAGGTAAGAATAAGAGGTTAAGTTTAAGTTGTGGTACAATTATACTCTTTAATGGTTGATGTATGGTATCTGGGCTAAACAATTCCGTTAAGGAGAAACTAATTTGTTGGTTGTGAAAGATGGTGTAGACGAGACGGGAAACTAATTTGTTGGTTGTTTGTGGGAAACTACTCAGCGTACTGTATTGAACACTATTAAAGACTCGATGTGTGTTAGATCTGGAGTTGTGAATACGTATAGTGATAAGGTGATCCTCTTCACATATGTAGATGTGTGGGATGAGTTGAGTCCTAGAAATGTTATAAGAAGAAGATGAGAATGTAAATCTATCGTAAAAGATGATTAGAAGGTTTATGCCATTTTCGTATGTCATAATACCGAAGGAATGAGAGTAAAGTTGGTCGCGTAAACTTAGATTACATGAACGCGAGCCATAGGAAGTAAAGTTAAGTTTAAATCAATGTGTATGTCAAATATATGACTAATTGGTGTATATGCTATTGTCTTATGTATATATAGGGATTGTGGTAAACAGATCAGCGTAAACTATAAGCTGTAGCTGTGCTTACGGCAAGTTTCCTAACTCCATTCATATTTCAAATGAATGCTAGTTTCTTAAACTTTCTCAGATGTTAGACTTGAGGAGTTTTACCTATGTGCAAATGTGTGATATTTATGTAAGGTGTTTATGTATGAGACCTTGTGCTGAACTTTCAACACCTACGTGTTTCTGTGAAATAAATTGTTCTGCGATTGAACGGTTTAATGTGATTTAATTCTGTTGGTGAACTATTAGGATTAAGTCTGTGCTAATGATTCTTGTGATAACCCAAAATTTTGAAAAATATTAAAATAAGAATTTAACAAAGAAAATTCTTATTATATGGTATGTTGTGTGGTATTGTATTGCATAAGTAAATAAGTGCTATGCAATATGTGATTTTGTGTATAATAAATATATTAACATTATATATTTATTATATGTAAGCAAATTGTAGGAACAATTTATTAAAGGAAATGAGATGGGTAAGATTAAAATAAGTAAGTTAAAATAATTTATAATATTTAATTATTTTAATGTGATAAATTAGTGGCATTAAATATACTTAATGTATAATCACTATTTATTGAAGAAATCATGTATTATATTTTTGGATGTAATTTATGTATGTATTTAATTTAATAAATATATTATAATATTTATTACAGTTAAAATTGTTGAAAACAATTTATAGAAGGGAAAAGAAAATAATTTGAATTTCTCGATAAATATTAATATAAGAATTGAATAAAAAAATTTATAATTTTAAAAATATATGTATGTATATTTATTACGCGTGAATAAATTGTCATGAAACAATTTAGAAATAATTAGTTTAAGTATACAGTAATTATTGTATATTTTAAATAAATGATATTAAAATAAATTCTAAAGTTGAATTATTTTAATAGAGAGAAGATACTATTTTAATTATAATATCTTATTTACTGAATAAATTTCCATTTATAAGGTAAATATATTAAGTTATACTTACTATATGTAAATAATTTATAATGTAAGAGAATAAATTTATTATTTATTTTCTATATGTGATATGTGCATGTTTGGTGTAACATATTATTGAAAGTTAATAGATATATTATATATATGTATTTATTATGCGATGGAATAAAATTGTTGAGAACAATTTGTGCAATGAATTAAAAGAGGTGGTTTAAGTATATAATGTTTATATATACTTTACCCAAGAACATTGGAATAAATTCTTATATGAATTATTTGAAGAAAGAAAGGATATTATATTTATTATAATATATTGGATATGTAAATAATTGTATTTGCATGAAAAATTATGTGTAGCATATTTATTTTATAATTATAAAATAAATATATAATTTATGTATGTAATGTTATGTATGTATTATATAATTTATATATCAAATATGGGCTATATAAATTATATGATTCCAAGAGGGTAAAACATTTTTAAGAAGGTTTATGTACTAACTTATTTAATTAAATTAAGTTACTAAGATTGGTAATTAAATTACTTAACAAAAGTATTATAAGAATAATTGGTTTAATTATTTAATTAAGCTAAATTGGTTAATTCCTTAAATGCCCATACTACTATTCCAAACTTGGTGGCCAAGTTGATAGTTTTCCTCCTTATTTTCCCTTGCTATTGCCGTGAATGAGAGCAAGTGTAGGGAGCAAGAATTTCTCTTGGAGGTTAAGCCAAAATTGCTTGCAAATTGAGAGCTTAGCAATTTATCTCCTCTTCCTATACTAGCCGAAACTTCCTCTCTCCTCCTTAGCAAAAAGAAAAATTGCTCTCTTATGCCCACAAAATCTTTTAACCGTGAGTTCCAAAAAATTGACATCCTAATTGAGCTAAAGCTTAAATCCAAAATTGGAGCCTTGGAAGAGCTTGGACCTTGATCACAAGTAGCAAAAAGTATGAAATTATTTTCAATTTTGAGTTCTAGTAAGAATTCATGACTAAGTTTCTTTCTAATAAATCAAGTTTTGATCCTTGTATATGTAATATGGCATTAGAAAAGGGTTTGAATCAAGAAATGAAATAGTTAGCTTTGTTAGTAAAATAGTTAGTTTACTATATTTATTTTGGCTTGGAATTGATTATGTAAATGAGTTTTAATGATTGTAATTAGAGATATGAAGCTAGTATGTGGTGTGCAGAGTAACAGGGAGGAAGAATTTGGGTTAGAACGAAAACAAAACCCCATGAAATCAGCCAACCATTTTGACACACACATTATGTTCGTTAAATGGCGTTACAGAGTAAAATGATTAAAAGTTTAGAATTTAATGGAGCTGAGACCTTAGACGAGTTGTATTATGTTAAATAAGACTTATTTGTAAAGAAAGTTGGGGTGGATCGAGTCGAGGTGAATTTTGGATGTCAAAACAAAATGTTCAAAAACTAGTGCACAGTTGACCCTAAGAGACAAATTCGGGGCTAGTTAGATGTTCCAAAAAATTCTGAACTTTTGAGTTATTATAGCACATTGAATAAGCTTTCCATAGACTTTGGAACGGACTAATTCTGACTTCGTAGAAAAGAGTTATGACCGTTCAAAGTAGTAGTGTCAAAACTGTCGAAATCAAGAAAATCAAGTGCAGATCGGTCCCTTGCGCCAATTTTCTGGGCTGATATGTTTAGAATTTGGATTTGTGATCTAAAGAGAAGTTGTAGTCCCGGAAGTTAGCTTCGCGTGAACTTAAGAATCGTTTAAAAATGTTTTGAAACGAAAAGGTTATGACTGTTTTAGTGAGAGAGAGTAAAGCTAAAATGAAAGTGAAAAATTGTTATGAACGTACATATTTGGCGCTCTGTTTGGGCTGCCTAATGAACCTGAAATGGGGGTTTTATATTTTTTAAAAATATTCTTATATGATATGAAAAACATACTAAAATTTGAGAATTTTCCAATAAGCGAGCAAGGCGTGAGGAAATCGTAAAGTGGCTCATTTGTTATGCAAGGCCGCAGCCAGCGCTGTGCCAGCTGCGCGCACACCACGCCAGCCACGCGCACGCTGCGCCTTGATGCTGGTGCAGTGGCTTGGCAGGCTTTTTTAGTGCTGTTTTGATTAATGTTCGTAACTTGTTTTCGCTGTTAGAAATTTTTTAAATGTATTATGTCATAAGGTCTATAACATACTAGAAATTCGACGCGATTCGATTAATGGTTTAAGAATTAAAAATGAGCGAAGGAGCATGTCAGAACATAAAAATGGGCGACGCCAAACGTAACCGCTATGGGCTGTTTTGATGTTTGACGTTTCGGATCTTGTTTGGGCTAAATTTTTAAGTAATGTTAAGTCTAATAAAGTCCCAAGAGATAAGTTTTGACGTTATGTGATAAGTTATGCCACAAAAACTCGGTACGGTTATAAATAATGTAATAAAAATATAATGTAAATATAAATTTACATATTTAAGATAGATAAGCCGAAAATAGTATGTGAAAATGGTTTTATAGAGAAACGAAAAGTATGGAACCATTAAAAAATTGTAATGAACATAAAAGTGATGAAATAAAGGTTTCTGAAGTTCAAAATGGCGATTTTGAGCTAAGATTTATGTTAAGGCGTATATATACATATATTTAATATATATACGAAATAAGGATGTGACTTATTCATAAAGCAAAGTGCGAAACTAATTTGCTAATGAAATAGAATATTTGTGTATGAGGCAATGGGCCTGAGTTAACTTATGAGCTATCAAAAAGGTATAAAAATAATATAAATAAAGGAAATGATATAGTAAGCCGTGTTTTACTATAAGAGGTATAAACTAATCATTTAAATCTCGAATTTGCGAGTAAAAGTAAAAGATATTTCTAAAATGGGGTATGGATGGTTTGAACTTCAAGAATGTGAAATGTTTACATATTAATGATATGAGAAACCTTTATTATGCGTAAAAAGGTTAAACGGACAAAGTTTTCAAAGGAACCAAGGATGGTTTTAAGATGAGAATAAAATATTATAGTTTA
Organism: Panax stipuleanatus; assembly: GCA_020205555.1. Classification (NCBI taxonomy): domain Eukaryota; kingdom Viridiplantae; phylum Streptophyta; class Magnoliopsida; order Apiales; family Araliaceae; genus Panax; species Panax stipuleanatus. The sequence goes on along the minus strand of CM035118.1, from coordinate 48,408,284 downwards.
AATAAACTAATAATCATAGATTAAATAAATGCATGCATGTGACATAGTTGGTTATCTAATGTGTGTATATATGTAAACACAGTTGTGTAGGATTTGTGGAGAGAAGCTAAGTTAAATTTTTTCGTAATCTCCAATCAAGGCAAGTTTCTCAGTTTATTTATATGGACTTATAATTGCTATATGTGACGCCCCCAAAATAGGTCCACACAACCCATTCTGAGTCGCCAAATACATGGTACAGAATCTAAATACAAATATTTTTATATCAAACGGTCGTGCAAAATACGACCACACAAACTGTGAGCTTTAATACAGATCGTATATAATACGAAAATATAAACGCCCAAATAAGTCCTCATTACAATTATTATCACATTATTTTACAAAATAGTGATGACTACTATAACACTATCTCGGATCATCACTCCATTCCCCAGCTAGTCCCACCTATATTCTCATTCCCTAAAGAGAACAATGAAAGAAAAGGGTAAGCTCAACTAGCCCAGTAAAGAATATTATGACTAAGATAATGAAGAATAAATTATCGTTAGCCTCCAATAAATCAGATAAAATATTATAGACAACAAGTTTTAGAGCAAAATTGCAGCGGAAATAACAATCCATTAGAAGAGTCAAGTAGAGAATGATGTCTACTATTTTTTATGATTTAAAAGTCCATCATCAATATTTTATCCATGTAACACCAATCAACAAACATTACCAATCAATGAATTATCTATGCACTACGGGCCAAAGATATTCGTTTGTATCACCAGTGGTCATGATCATGTCAAACACCTGTTCATCTTTGCACTACGGGCCAAAGATATTCATCAATCAACAGTTCATCTTTACACTACGGACCAAAGATATTCATCAATCAACAATTCATCTTTACACTACGGGCTAAAGATAACTTTCACCACAATTTAAGACTGAGGATAATGAAAAATGATATGAAGAACGAATCCATTGAGATAAAGGATAAATATTAAAGATTTATAATTCAATTTATCCAGAGTTCAAGAATGTCCAAGTTATCAATATGGAGATCAAAACATGAATCTAATTTCCAGAGTAAGATTCATAAATCAAAGATAATTTGGACAGAAAAAGAAATCAATTTTGTCGTGAATAGTACCCCGTGAATAGTACCCTATGAATAGTGCCTGAATGAATAGTATTGTAAGACCCCAACTTTTATGAATAAATTGAATTTCCTCTATATATTATTTTTTTGAAATAATAAGGAGTTGATTTGATGAATGTGGTAACTTATGGGGTGATTTGTGCAAGTTTTATAAAATAAGCAAGTGGTAATAAAATATCCATTGTTGTCGGGAAATATTCGTTTGGTCGTGGAATATTCTTGTTGTCGGGGAATATTCGTACAACGGCGCAGCCATTTGTGGGCCCCACAAAAGAATAACTGTCTGATAAAGAAAACGACAAGAATGAGTTTTCTAAAAATAACGGCGTGGTTGTTACCGTTAAAATTGTTGAAATACCCGGTGGTTAAAATACAGTAATGCGCGGTGTTGCACAGTAGCACACGGTATTGCACAGTAATTCTAATTATTGATTCTTACGTAAGAAGTCACTACTCAATAATTGTTACAGTAATTACTGTTTAATATTTTATATTATTGATTCAATAATTGCTACATTGATAATTGCATAATATTTTATTGATTCAATAATTATCATTGCACAGTATTTCAAATTATCAAATCAATAAGTCATATTATTTGAATAATATTATTAGATAGCATTATTAGCAATGTCTAAGAAAGTTCTGTCTAGGAGGGGTTATTTAATTGCGCGTCAGTAAGGAGAAATCTTTATCGGAAGGCCCCCTCTTTCCTGGGAACGACCTGGTTGTCAATATTGTAGTTCTGTAATATTATTTGTGAATGATTAATTATTGATTTATATGATAAAAAATAATTATTTTTGTGGATATAAAAGAAGAAATTAGTGCTGAGGTGTTTTTATCAGCATTGGTTGTTAATATTGTGAATTATAATATTAATGATGAAAAAATATTATTAAAAATATATTTTGTGACGCCAAGTGAATTGAGATAAATAGAGGGGTTTTTATTGAAGTATTTGTTGTAAGTTTTGCTTGTTACATGGACCCCCACTTACCTATTTTTCAAAATTGTAGGTAGAAGTTATCTCAGTTTTGTTTTATATATATATATATATTTTAATGAGTTTGAAAATGGGGGTGGGGGGGGGGAAGAAACATGTGTGGGAGGGAGTAGTATTATATATATATATATATATATATATATATTATAATTACCTACCTTATATGGTAGGTAATATGTACATATATATATATATATATATATTATATTTAAAGTTTTTATTTTATTAGAATATTTTATTGCACAATAATGAATAGTAAAATCAAAATTTTCCGTCGGGGAGCGCCCGTGGACTTCGTCCAAATTTTACCTGTGCAGTCCGTGATTTTTATTCAAATAGTACCCTTCTATTCTCCTATAAATAGGATGCTTAATTTTAGAAATGAAAATCAGAGAATTCTTCTTTTATAATATTGAGGGTATTTTTTTAGAGTTTAAGAAAGCTTTGAGTGTAGAAAACAGTGCAAGTTTTCTTCAAAAATATCCCCGCCCTACCAGTCAGAAATACTCTTCTTTTAAGGTAAGGGGTATTATATATTTCATATTCGCTTACGATACTATTTTTCGTATTCGTAAGGAATTTTATTTTCGTTCAATATTCCTAAGGAATATTATTTTTGTTCAATATTCGTAAGAAAAATTATCTTCGTTCAATATTCATAGGAATATTATTTTCGTTCAACAGTTGGAAGGAATGTTATTTTTTTTGTAAATGATGTTATTGCTTTGAATATCATTTCATCGAAATATTGGTATGAATTTTATTATGAAATTTTTACCTTTTCCGTCGGAGTTACTATTCACGTATACGACACTATTCACGTATACAGCACTATTCATAAATACGGTACTATTCATAAGTACTATTCACGAAGTATGGTTTTGATTATGAAATTTTTATCTTTTTATGTCGGGATTACTATTCACGTATACGGCACTATTCACAAATACGGTATTATTCACAAAAAATTAAATTTTCTTCTATTTGTCCAAGTAGGCGTTTAGGTTCTTATCTTTGATTGGATCCAAGTTTTGATCTTCATTCTTGAATTTTGCTCCACAAATGATTATTATAGAGTATTTTTGAACTTGGATAAACTAATTTACGAATCGTTAATCTTTGTCCTTTATCTTACTACATTCGTTCTTTAAAATATTTTTCATCATCCTCAATCCTAAATGGTGATACAAATGAATATATTTGGCCTGTAGTGCAAAGATGGATGATTACTTGATGAATATCTTTGGCCTGTAGTGCAAAGATGAACGATTACCTGATGAATATCTTTGGCCCGTAGTGCAAAGATGGACAGGTGTTGAGATGAATATGATCAACTGGTGATACAAATGAATATCTTTGGCCTGTAGTGCAAAGATGAATATTTGATTCAAGATATATATTGATTGATGTTTCAGGGATAAAATATTGATTATGGACTTTCAAATCATAGAAGATAGTAGACTTTATTCTCTACTAAATTCTTCTAATGAATTGTTATTTTCGCTGTGAATATTGATCTAAAACTTGTTGTCCATAATATTTTATCTGATTTATTGAAGGCTAACGATAATTTATTTTTCATTATCTTAGTCATAATATTCTTTACTGGGCTAGTTGAGCTCACCCTTTTCATCTATTGTCCTATTCAAGGAATGAGAATGTTGCGGGAACTAGTCGGGGGACAGTGTGATGGTCAGAGTTAGATCTGTAGAAGTCCTCACTATTATGTAAAATAGTGGGATAATAATTGTAATGAATAAGGGATGAATTTGAATGTTTATATTTTGTATTATATACGATTTGTATTGAAACTTATAGTTGTATGGTCGTATTTCTCACGACCTTTTGTTATAAAAGATTTGTATTTGGAATTCTGTACCATGTATTTAGCGACTCATAATGGGTTGGTATTGAACCTGTTTTAGGGGCGTCACAAGTACCCTGACATGAAAGGATTCAAATTTAAATAATAAAGTTCAGACTAATATTCCAGTGAAATAATATTAGATGAAGCGAAAACCTTAAGCAATTCCTAATCATTTCAGGAATTATAGAAGCAATACTTACCATAGTAAGTTTAGATTTAGGAATATGAAATGAAATAATATACGAAACTGCAAATAGATTTTCACCCGTCATGCTATAATCCGCGTAGACAGATCATTTTCACAACATTAATAAAGAATGAATACAAAGAGTTATTCACCAGGCATGTTGTAGTCCGCGTAGACAGGTTATTCCCACAGCTTAATAAAGAATAGAATGACAACCCTTACGAGTATTGAAAGAAAATAACATCCTTTACGAGAAAAATAATATCCCTTACCTTAGTAGAAAACAAGATTTGACTGGTATATCGGATATTATTCTGAGAAAATCTTGCACTATAAACTACACTCAAAGTATCTTTATACTCAAAAGAAATACTCACAATATTGTAGAGGAAGAATTTTTGATAATGGAATGGTGTACCTCATTTTCTGAAGAAGCATTCCTTTTATAGGCAACTCGGAGGAAGAAAAAAACAAACATGCCTAACTCCCTGCCTACTCTTTCTTTCTTTCTCTTACGTGAAGCAACCAACTTTGAAAATAACACCAATTTGCAACAACTTTAATAAATGTGGCCCCTCCCATGTCTGCCACCCACCACACCATTCAAACTTTGAAAAAGAATTCAAATCCCATTTGATCATCTCCACCCCAATTAATTCATATGTAAAAATTTATATATATTTAATAGTATTACTATATAAAGAAATATTATAAAATTATACTATTATTATCACCTTATATTATTATAATATAGTATTATAATAATATATTTCAATGAATATTTTATCGGGGAAAATAATTGCGATTCCTCAGAAAATATGCCAAACTTTCAACAAATATCTCATTCTGAATTCCTCCATTTATAAAATTAAACCAATTATCATATTTTTATTCATCAATTATTATTCACAATTAATATTATAGAATCACAATATTGACAACCAGATCGTTCCTAGGAAAGAGGGGGCTTTCCGATAGAGATTTATCTTTATTGGCGCGCAATTATATAACCTAACCCCTTTCCTCGACAGAACTTTCTAGACATTGCCAATAGTGCTATCTAATAATAACATTTAAATAATATGAGTTACTGTGACAATTATTGAATGAGTGACTTCTTTCGTAAGAATCAATAATTAGAAATACTGTGTAATACCGTGTGCTACTTTGCAACAACGCGTATTACTGTACTTTTATCACCGGGTCTTTCAACAGTTTAACGGTAAAAGTTTATTTTTATAAAAATGTTACTTATGTCGCTTTCTATATCCGACAGTTATTCTGTTGTGGGGCCCACCAATTATTGGTTATTTCGGCGGCGCCGTCGTACTTTACCAAATATAATATTTTCTGATAGAAGGAATATTCCCTGACAAAACGAATATTCTTCGACAAAACGAATATTTTATGACAACTAACTTACTTTGTAAAATTTGCACATATCACCCATAACTATCACATTTATCAAATCCACACCTTACTATTTAAAATAATATATAGAGGAAATTAAATCTTATTCATAAAAAGTTGGGGTCTTACAACCTCTCCTCCTTATGAAATTTCGTCCTCGAAATTGACGTACGTACCTGGAATTTCAAAGAGGTGAGGATACCTTGCTTTCATTTTAGATTCTAACTACTAGGTCATTTCCTTAATATCATGGTTTCTCCATAAAACTTTGACTTGAGGTATAACTTTTGAGCATAGAATATGTTCCTTCTTATCCAAGATTTTGACAGGTACCTCCTTATACGTTAAATCATCGGCTATCTCGTCTGTTTCTAATTCAATAATATGGTTTGGGTCTTTCACATATTTACGTAGCATGGATATGTAAAAAACGTTATGAACACGAGACATGCTTGGAGGTAAGGTGAGTCTATAGGCCACAGTTCCTACTCGGTTCGAGAATTTTAAATGGACCAATAAATCATGGCTTAAGCTTTTCGCTCTTTTCGAATCTTGTAACTCCTTTCCATGGAGCAACATGTAATAATACATGATCTCTAACATTAAACTCCACGTCCCTCCGATGAAGATCAACATAACTCTTTTGTCGATCTTGTGCTATTTGTATACGTTGCCGGATCATTTGAATCTTTCCCGTAGTCATACGTACTAAGTCTGGTCCCAACAATGTTGCTTCATCCACCTCGTCCCAGCATACTGGAGAACGACATTTTCTCCATACAACGCTTTGAATGGAGCCATGCCTATACTTGCCTGATAGCTGTTGTTATAGGAGAATTCCACCAATGGTAAGTACTTATCCCAACTTCCTTTGAAGTCTAGAACATAGAGTCTCAATTGATCATCAAGAGTTTGAATAGTCCTTTCTGATTGCCCGTCTGTCTAAAGATGATATGCAGAACTGAATCGTAAATTGGTGCCCATAGTTTTCTGTAAGCTGACCCAAAATCGTGAAGTGAATCTTGGGTCTCGATCTGAAACTATGGATACTGGCATACCATGCAGTCTTACAATCTTATTTATGTACATACGAGCAAGATGTTCAAGTGAATAAGTCTCTCGTATATGCAAGAAATGAGCAGACTTGGTTAATCTATAGACAATGATCCAAATTGCATCTATGCCTTGAGAAACCTTGGGAGGACCCGTAACAAAATCCATATTGATGTGTTCCCACTTCCATTTTGGAATCTCAAGTGGTTTCAAAGGACCTTTTGGCACTTGATGCTCCGCTTTGACACGTTGACAAGTTAGACACCTTGAGATAAACTTCGCAATCTTTCTCTTCATATTTCTCCACCAAAATGTATGTCGAAGATCACGATACATTTTGGTACTCCAAAGATGGATTGCAAACAGTGTGTTGTGTGCTTCCATCATGATTTTATACTTTGAATCAGAGTATTTAGGAACACAAATTCTGGAGTTTACTCGAAGTATTCCCTCTTCGTCGATTCTTGCTTCTGGAATAGCACCTTCTTGCACCTTCTTCTTCATATTCCTTAGCTCCAGGTCTATAGCTTGAGCAGCTTTAACTCTATCAATTAAAGCTGGTTCTATGCATATATTTGTTATCTTCACGTGGGTCCCTGGAATCTTTAAATCTATCTCTATCCTTTGTAAGTCATACAAAATGGGTCTTTGTGTTAATAACATCGCACTCGTTCCCGCATACGATCTTCTACTCAACGTGTCAGCTACCACGTTCGCTTTTCTAGGATGGTATGGTCGTAATCTTTTAACAGCTCAAGCCAACGTTTTTGCAGTATGTTGAGTTCCTTTTGAGTGAAGAAATATTTAAGGCTCTTATGATCCGTATAGATCTCCACTTTCTCTCCATACAGGTAGTGTCTCCAGATCTTCAACGCGAAAACGACAGATGCCAACTCTAGATCATGAGTAGGATAATTCCTCTCATATTCTTTGAGTTATCGTGAGGTATAGGCTATGACTTTCCCATATTGCATGAGAACACATCCTAAACCTTTGCCTGAAGCATCGTTGTAGATGACAAATCCATCCGAACCAGATGGTATTGTCCGAACAAGTGCCGAAAAGAGTCTCCTCTTGAGTTCCTGGAAACTCTTCTCACATTCCTCACTCTATCCGAATTTTGTATCTTTTTGAGTCAACTGAGTTAATGGAGTAGCGATTCGAGAAAATCCTTCCACAAATCTCCGATAATAACTAGCTAAGCCCAGAAAGCTACGTATTTCGGTTACCGACTTAGGTTGCTCCCAACTTTGTATTGCTTCAATCTACGCCGGGTCAACTAATATTCCATGTTTTGATACCACGTGCCCAAGGAATGCTACTTCCTCAAGCCAGAACTCGCATTTCTTCAACTTGACATATAGTTTGTTTTCACGATGCTTTTGGAGTATCAGCTTCAAGTGTTGCTCATGATCTTCACGGCTTTTGGTGTAAATGAGGATGTCATCAATAAAGATAACCACAAAATGATCTAAATATTCCTTGAATATTCGGTTAATCATATCCATGAAAGCCACATGAACATTAATCAATCCAAAAGACATGACTAAGAATTCATAATGCCCGTATCGAGTTCTGAAGGCAGTCTTTGGAATGTCATCAGTTTTAATCTTTAACTGATGATATATTCAGAACGAAGATCAATTTTTGAAAAGATATTAGCACCTTGTAACTGGTCAAACAAGTCACGAATACCTATTTTTGATGGTGACATGGTTTAACTCTCGATAGTCAATGCAAAGTCGCATATTCCCGGTCTTTCTTTTTTACTAATAAAATAGGAGCACCCCAAAGAGATGTACTAGGACGAATAAAGCCGATGTCTAACAATTCATGTAGTTGGACCTTTAACTCCTGAAGTTCAATAGGAGCCATTCGATATGGGGTTCTAGAAATGGGGTTTGTATCGAGTTCAAGGTCAATAAAAAATTTAACTTCACGTTCTGGGGATAGGCCAGGAAGTTCTTCGGGAAATACATCAGGGAATTTATTAACAACAGAAATATCATTCAAATCTGACATATTCTTGTCTAAATAGGTGATATGGGCTAAGAAAGCTTGACATCCGTTTTTCAATAAACGAATAGCTTTATGACTTGAAATGACAGTGATTGATTTTAGTGGTTTGGTTATTTGAATTCGCATAACAGGTTGGTTAGGAATATGAAAGCAAGCAACCTTACGAAAATAATCAATTTTTGTATAATGAGTGGTTAACCAGTCGATTCCTAAAATCATATCAAATGCAAGTATTTTCAAAGAGATGAGATCAACAGGTAATGTGAAGGTACCAATTTGAATCAAACAAGATATGTAAATTGTGGATGTGACAAAGGTTTCTCCCAATGAAGTTTCAACAAATAAATCAAAGTCTAATTTCTTAGGGGTCAAGTTCAAACGTTGAGCACAAGCAGGTGAAATGAAAGAATGGGTAGAACCGGTATTTAATAAGGTATAGACTTCGCAAGAGTTTATGATTAGCTTACCCGTGTTAACTTCGTTCGGGTTCCTCATTTTTTGGGAAGTCACGACAAAAGCTCTCCCCTGAACCACCGACTTTGACTTATCTAGGACAGCCTTAGGTGTCACCATCCCAGCTGGGCTTAACTTTGCTATAGGTCACACTCGAGCTATGTGACCTTCCTTTCCGTAGTTGTAGCACACCTTGGATTGCTGTGTGTAGTTTGGACTGATGTGTCCCTCTTGTCTGCATTTATAACATACGACAGGGGGTCGTTTCCCTCCTCTAGAAACGGTTGCTGGTGCTAGTGCTGCTGCCGATGTCTTTCTGTCGTCATTGTTGTATTTTCTCTTTTTGAAATTTCCACCCGACTCACTTCTTCTATTATCTTGGCCATGATTACTACCGAAGTGGTTACCATTTTTGGCTTCGATAATTTCCTCCAAGTTGGTTATCATTGTTCCGATGGCTGTTGCCACCGGTACGATTATGGTTGTTGTCCTTTGGTTGAATAGTCTCATTATCTCGCTCCAATAATTGAGCCCTATTCACAACATCTGAATACAAACAAAATTTATGAGAAACGATGTATTGATAAATTTCAGGTTTCAAACCTCTCAAAAACATTCGAGTTATTCGTTCCTCATTATCCACCAAATGAGATGCAAACCGGGATAATTCCGCAAACTTGGCCTCGTATTGTGATACAGTCATATTGTTCTGTTCCAGTTTGATGAATTCCACCTCCTTCACATGACGAATACTTTTCGAAAAGTACTTGTCATTGAAAAATTCCTAGAACTTCTCCCAAGACAACTTAAGTGCAAAAAGATTAGTACGCTTCACAGATTTCCACCAGTAATCTGCTTCTCCACGGAACATAAAGGTAGCAAAGGGAACCTTTTGCTCCTCTGTGCATCGCAGGACATCAAATATTTTGGTGATTTTCTTAACCCAAGCTTCTGCCTTGAGCGGATCTGGCTTTCCCAAAAACTCCGGCGGTCCCAACTCCTTAAATTACCTGGCAGTGACAAGCCGCGAGTTACCATTGTTTCCACCTGCATTTTGAACAGGAGTCTCTCTCGTCTGGTTTTACATGAATTGCAGAAAACTCCTAAACACCCCATCGTTCATTATTTGATCGGTGGTATTGTTTACAGGAGTATTATTGTCTTCATGAGGCACATTATCTTGGTTATTGATTAGCGGTGTCTCAATAGTCTCATAAGCTCCATTGCTTATCTCTCAATTTTCAGATGTCATTCTCAAATACTGCCAGAAAACAAGGGTTAATTAAAGAAATTAACATGTCACATATTATCCCTATATTTCGACCGACCAATTAAATAACAAATAAGCTTAGGTAGGACACACTAGCAAAGGTTTAACTCGTCTCTCCTCTCCTAATTCTAATCCCAGATCTCTGCTAGAGATCATATACCTAAGCTCTGATACCAAATGTGACGCCCCCAAAATAGGTCCACACAACCCATTCTAAGTCGCCAAATACATGGTACAGAATCTAAATACAAATATTTTTATATCAAACGGTCGTGCAAAATACGACCACACAAACTGTGAGCTTTAATACAGATCGTATATAATACAAAAATATAAACGCTCAAATGAGTCCTCATTACAATTATTATTTTTACAAAATAGTGAGGACTACTATAACACTATCTCGGACCATCACTCCATTCCCCGGCTAGTCCCACCTATATTCTCATTCCCTAAAGAGAACAATGAAAGAAAAGGGTAAGCTCAACTAGCCCAGTAAAGAATATTATAACTAAGATAATGAAGAATAAATTATCGTTAGCCTCCAATAAACCAAATAAAATATTATAGACAACAAGTTTTACATCAAAACTGCAGCGAAAATAGCAATCCATTAGAAGAGTCAAGTAGAGAATGATGTCTACTATTTTCTATGATTTAAAAGTCTATCATCAATATTTTATCCATGTAACACCAATCAACAAACATTTCCAATCAATGAATTATCTATGCACTACGGGCCAAAGATATTCGTTTGTATCACCAGTGGTCATGATCATGTCAAACACCTGTTCATCTTTGCACTACGGGCCAAAGATATTCATCAATCAACAGTTCATCTTTACACTACGGACCAAAGATATTCATCAATCAACAATTCATCTTTACACTACGGGCTAAAGATAACTTTCACCATAATTTAAGACTGAGGATAATGAAAAATGATATGAAGAGCCAAACCATTGAGATAAAGGATAAATATTAAAGATTTATAATTCAATTTATCCAGAGTTCAAGAATGTCCAAGTTGTCAATATGGAGATCAAAACATGAATCTAATTTCCAGAGTATGATTCATAAATCAAAGATAATTTAGACAGAAAAAAAGAAACTAATTTTATCGTGAATAGTACCCTGTGAATAGTATTATGTGAATAGTACCTGAATGAATAGTACCCCAACATGAAAGGATTAAAGTTTCAATAATAAAGTTCAGACCAATATTTCAGTGAAATAATATTAGATGAAGCGAAAACCTTAAGCAATTCCTAATCATTTCAGGAATTATAGAAAAAATACTTACCATAGTAAGTTTAGATTTAGGAATATGAAATGAAATAATATACGAAACTGCAAATGGATTTTCATCAGTCATGCTATAATCCGCGTAGACAGATCATTTTCACAACGTTAATAAAGAATGAATACGAAGTGTTATTTACTAGGCATGCGATAGTCCGCGTAGACAGGTTATTTCCACAGCTTAATAAAGAATAGAATGACAACCCTTACGAGTATTGAAAGAAAATAACATCCTTTACGAGAAAAATAATATCCCTTACCTTAGTAGAAAACAAGATTTGACTGGTATACCGGATATTATTCTGAGAAAATCTTGCACTATAAACTACACTCAAAGTATCTTTATACTCAAAAGAAATACTCACAATATTGTAGAGGAAGAATTTTTGATATTGGAATGGTGTACCTCATCTTCTGAAGAAGCATTCCTTTTATAGGCAACTCGGAGGAAGAAAAAAACAAACATGCCTAACTCCCTGCCTAATCTTTCTTTCTTTCTCTTACGTGAAGCAACCAACTTTGAAAATAAAACCAATTTGCAACAACTTTAATAAATGTGGCCCCTCCCATGTCTTCCACCCACCACACCATTCAAACTTTGAAAAAGAATTCAAATACCATTTGATCATCTCCACCCCAATTAATTCATATGTAAAAATTTATATATATTTAATAGTATTACTATATAAAGAAATATTATAAAATTATACTATTATTATCACCTTATATTATTATAATATAGTATTATAATAATATATTTCAATGAATATTTTATCGGGGAAAATAATTGCGATTCCTCAGAAAATATGCCAAACTTTCAACAAATATCTCATTCTAAATTCCTCCATTTATAAAATTAAATCAATTATCATATTTTTATTCATCAATTATTATTCACAATTAATATTATAGAATCACAATATTGACAACCAGGTCGTTCCCAGAAAAGAGGGCTTTTCGATAAGGATTTATCCTTATTAGCGCGCAATTATATAACCTAACCCCTTTCCTCGACAGAACTTTATAGACATTGCTAATAATGCTATCTAATAATATCATTTAAATAATATGAGTTACTGTGATAATTATTGAATGAATGACTTCTTTCGTAAGAATCAATAATTAGAAATACTGTGCAATATAGTGTGCTACTGTGCAACAACACGTATTACTGTACTTTTATCATCGGGTATTTCGATAGTTTAACAGTAAAAGTTTATTTTTATAAAAATGTTACTTCTGTCGCTTTCTATATCCAACAGTTATTCTGTTGTGGGGCCCACCAATTATTGGTTATTTCGGCGTCGCCGTCGTACTTTATCGAATATAATATTCCCCAACAAAAGGAATATTCCTCGACAAAACGAATATTTTATGACAACTTGCTTACTTTGTAAAATTTGCACATATCACCCATAACTATCACATTTATCAAATCCACACCTTACTATTTAAAATAATGTATAGATGTAATTAAATCTTATTCATAAAAAGTTGGGGTCTTACACTATAGATAGATGTTACCATGACTTATGTTTATTGATATATGATGCTTATGAACTGCATTAATTGTTTTGTGAATGATGAATGTCAAAATATGACTAATTGTTGAATTGAGTCAAGGAACTCAATATATATGTACAATGAATGACAGGTGCAAAACATGTGTAGAATGTTATGGTACGTATGTTGCTACTAGCAAGGCATAAGTTTGATCATACATTTGTAATATACTTGAACTCTAAGCACATGAATGCATGAACTGAATGTTAACCTATGTGCTATATGATGCATGATAGGCTGTTAAACTTGCTGGGCTGTCGTGCTCAATCTTGCTTAATTTGAATGTTAAAGCTATGATGCGAACTCGTGATTAGGAGCGCGTGAAAAGAAGAATAGTTATTTAATGCATAATGTATTAAACCCTGATGTTGGTATTTTACATTTATAAACCTCAAAGAAGTAAATCTTTGAATTATTCTATAGATGAAGTTTATTTGTTCCAAAAAATAGGGATATGTTTGAAAGAATGAATTGTATATATATTCATATCTATCCAGATTAAATAAATCATATAATAAATATGATTTTAATATAAAGAAGAATCGTAAAGGTTACGATTTAGGGAACGAAAGTTGTAAAAAGAAAAGTTTTAAAATTTATTCCGCATTGTTAGCTATTTTAACATTAAATAATGTTTTAAAGCTAGAAGAAGATAGTATTAACGCACAATATCAGGATGAGAAATAGTCTCAATTTTGGGGGCATTACAATTCTAGCCAGACTGAATATAAGGAATGTGAAAGTAAATGTGATTAATGTTTTAAAATGATAGGAATCAGAGTTTTTCCTATTATTAAAACGGCTTCATAACCTTTATTCGGTTATCGAAGTTTTAAAAGAATATGTGATTCTTGCTTAGTTGTTATTCAACTGCTTTAACTTGCTGTGCAATTGAATGCTCACTTTTTCTTTAAATAAAAACATTTTCAGTGAATGACGATAGAATGAACTTAAGGATCCCATAAAGATCAAGCTGACCGGTGTCCTGCTGTAGTGCTGTTCATTATATGAATGAGCGTGAAGAACAAGTCAAGACTTGTAATGTAGAGCAGTTAACTAGACGTAGGGTAGTTTAATGAACTACAATGTATCTTTTGTGACGGATGAAAATCACTCTTGTAAGATGTAAAGAATAATGTAATTACTATTATTTATAATGAACGAGATTGTAAGGTAATAGAATCTGGGATTTTGCATATGTATGTTGTTATATTTAGTTATATAATGATGTATGTTTGGAAGGAGATGTACTCGTGATGTACGGAATCCGGGTGTGAAGATAGACTGGATTCTAGGGTGTCACAAATATGATTTTAGAAGTGATTGACTTAATAATAATAAATTAAGTGTATTTAATTTATTAGTAGAATAAATTAAATAGCTTAAGATTTATAATTAAGTATTTTGGAGAAATGCCAATATTATAAATTAATAAGATTAGTCATCTTATTATTATTATTATTATTATTATTATTATTATTATTATCAAATTGACTAAATAATAATAATATGGTATTTTGAGAAATACTAATATTTATAATTGAGTATTTGGAGAAATACTAGATTATAAATAAATAAGAGGATTCTATGCTATTAAAAATAAAAGTTTTACTCTAACTTAGAATTAGATTCCATGTTAACTTGAATAAAAGAGTTTATTCAGATATGGAATAGGATTCTATGTTATCAAAAATAAAAAGTTTATTTTGATAAGGAATAGGATTCCACATATATTTTTTCCAAGCAATTTTAAAGTTAAAATAAAGGAGTTTATTTTGAACTTGAAATTAAATTCCATGTTAATTAAAATAAAGGAGTTTATTTTGATTTGTAATTTGATTAAAAATAAAGGATTTTATTTATATTCAAAATTGGATAAAATAAAATAAAGAAGTTTATTATGATTTAGATTTTGATTAAAATAAAGGAGTTTATTTTGTTTCAAAAATTGGATTTCAAGCAAAAGTTTATTGCCCATTAAATGATATCAACATATATACAGAATATTTATTTTTATTTATGCAGATGTTGATATGTATGATAATAAAGGGGATGATTATGGACCTTTGACCAATGTGATTAGATTTAATTTTAATGGATGCTTGAATGAATGTGGTTTTTATAAATGAAGTCCGCATACCTCGCCTCTCTTATTTTTTGATGTAAATTCTATCTCCCTCCTATGTACCTCCCCTTGACTGCTGATTAAGGTTTCTGTTTTATAAAAAAAATAGATTGCAATAGGATTATATAGAATTGTTCGAGAAATTAGAGACGAATAGAAGGAGCGTTGAAGGCTCATTTATAATCAAACTCGGGTTGAATGTAATAGTTATATTCAATATTTTTTCTTGCGCCCTAGGTTTGACCTTTTGGTTCATGGTGACTCAAATGAGCCAAATTAGAATTTAGTCCATAATCATCTCAGGTAGAAGATAGTATTCTACAAGATGCATGCTAATTATATAGTAAATATATTGTTATACATGTTGATGTATATTTAATATGACGTGTATTTCTATATATAACTATTACTAATAATATATTTTTATATATTATTATTAGGTTTGACCTTTTAATGGATGCGTGAATGAATGTGGTTTTTATAAATAAGGCATGCCTGCCTCGCCTCTCTCATTTTCTGATGTAAATTCTATCTCCCTCCTATGTACCTCCACTTGACTGCTGATCAAGGTTCTATTTTATAAAAAATATAAATTGCAATAGGATTATATAGAATTGTTCGAGAAATTGGAGATGAAGAGAAAGAGCTTTGAATGCCCATTTGTAATCAAACCCAGGTTAAATGTAATTGTGACATCCCCAAATCCGGGTACTTCAATTCCATGGGACTTGGTGTTCACTGTACGAATATCATCTATCTATCTACCCATAGTAAATGCAAACCATGCAATAAATAGAAATAAATCCTCCCCTTATGGGGTTACAACATCTGAGTAATAAATAAAATAAATCCCAGGTCATACTAACCTTAAATCTCAAATGCGGAAACATACACAATTAAATAGTCTTACACAACATAATACAAGTCTGAAACATAAACATATAAATTAAACAACAAGTCTTCATCACTTGTTGACTTTGCTATTGCCCTTGCTAGTAGAAGGCTCGTCGGACCTTTCGTTCTTAACTGCAATATTATTATTACGCAAGAGTGAGCACGATTGCCCACAAGTATAATAATATGACAACAATATAATAACATGCGAGTGAATCAAAGACATCTAAATAAAGAAACTCAACTTTTGACTCAAGAATGAATAACAAGAATCACTATAACATCTGAGGGTCATAAGACCTCGAACTATGTTCTAGGTTGTAAAGTGTTTAAACTTTAAACCTTTAACAGTCATAAGACTATGGACTCTACTTCTCGTACTTAGGGGGATCAGCCCTTAGTACCATACTGTACATAATATCTCAACCCTAAAGTGTAAATAATCCCTTTTGTAGGGTTGTTCATCTTAGTTTTGACATCAGATTCTGCACCAAAGCAAGTTTGGTTTGGATAAGCTCAATAAGTATTCTAGAATTTAGAACGTACATCAACTATGGACTAGTCGAATCAATAGGGATTCACTAGTCCTATAAGTTCAACAATGACATCGATATTCAAATTGAATAATAAATCTCAAGGGTATACAATCGAATAAGTATTGTATAACTGAATCATGCATTAAGGAATAATAATATCTCATATGGACATCTTAACTTGAATAAACAAGGATAAGAATTTGCTCAATCGATAACTTTAAATTAAGAAAGCTTATTCAATGTAAATTAAGTTAGGAACTTGCTTAATGTAAAGTAAGGTTTGAGTTTAGAAAACTTGCTTAATCAAAAATAGAGTTAGGGTAAAGAAACTTGCCTCTTGCACAAGCTACAATTAATTCTCGTTCCTTATTAAGTCCTACATACCAATACATTCACAATACACATTAATCAATAACCCGATATACTTATCGAATCATCACATTGCTCATAGAACTCATTATTCGACTTATTGAATAATGGTTTAAGTTTTAAGATTAACTTATTAATCGTTCACATAATACACGTTATTAACATCTTAGTATGTGTTCATCATGTCTTTATGTTCTTCACATTGGTTTTAAAACACATCTTAAATCACACAAATACTTAGAAAAATTTTTAGTTTTCTGCAGGGGGCGCGGCTGCGCGCCAGTTACCCTTGGGACAGGAGCGGCAGCGTGGCAACGCAGACCCAGATTCTCAGTTCGCGAATGACAAACAGAGCAGCCCAAAAATTCTCATTTTAATGCTACTACCATAATTCAAATGCTACCCATGAAGTATGGACTTCACAAAAATGCTATACAACATTTCTAGCATGATCTTGGCAATTAAAATCATGTAATCACACAATCCAAGGCATCTAATTTCACTATTTTCATACTTTATCATGTTTTGAAGGAAAATCAAGAAATTCAACGTTGCAGATTCGTTATAACACCGAATCTGTTCGTTTAACTTCTGTTTTGTTCGTATAAATGTGTACAATCACATGCAAGTGTTAATTCAAAGTTAAACCATCGATTCATGGTATAAAATTTGTACGTAAGGGCCGTATGGCCATATATACGACTCTGTAATTTTAAAAATCCAAATATAAACAAAAATTCGATGGTTTGATCACTGAAGTTATGCATATATGGCATATAATCTGTTATAAACAGATATGAACACACATATAGTCATATAATGAACAAATATCAATTTTCCCATTCACAGAGAAGTTTTAAAGCACGTAAATGGAAAAGAAGGTTCTGTAACTTTTCGTAAACCCAATTAAGGCCTAATTTCATGAATTCAACTATTTTAAATCATTCATACCAAATATAAAGCATGTTATAATCATACAATAACACATATATGATTACATCTTAAGTATTCATCACCAAAATCATATACAAAGAGTTTGGAGTTGGGTTTAAAAAATAAACTAACGTAATAAAACTTGAGATGAAGGATTATACCCTTGCTAACTCTGTTTGATAATGATATGAACTTTAATTCTTCAATCTCTTCTCCAAATCAATTCTTCTCTCAATTTTCTCTCTTAATCTCTCTAAGTTCTCTGACGTTTGTAATATATAAAATATAAAACTGGTGTATAGGATATATGTATAGAGTAATACGTATAATATGTATAGTGGTCGAGTAATAGGTGA
The DNA here is from genome assembly GCA_020205555.1 of Panax stipuleanatus. NCBI lineage: Eukaryota > Viridiplantae > Streptophyta > Magnoliopsida > Apiales > Araliaceae > Panax > Panax stipuleanatus. The sequence goes on along the minus strand of CM035118.1, from coordinate 48,389,791 downwards.
GTGGCGTCAGTTAATCCATAATAGGTTAACTGGTGCAACTCCCCTTAGGGCCTTGTTTGCTTGCCCCTTAATTCCTTCTTTCCTCTTATTTTAATAAAACTCTTATTATATAGTTAATTAATGTCACACCCAATTTAATCAAATAATGTTATTTAAATCAATTAAATAAAATAGCATAAATTCACATTAAATCACATAGTCACATAATTAAAATTCTTATTTATTAATTATGTCAAATCCTAAATCTCTAATTAATTATTAAATTAATTAGAACACATTATGCTTATTAATTAATTCATTTAATCAAGTAAGCTCAGTTAAATACATATTTTGAATAATAAAATTCACCACATTAATTTAATCAATGTAACACATATAATTAAATTAATCTACCACAATTTCATCAATTAATTATTTAACTCAATAATTAAATCATCGAAAAATATTTATTTAATTCAATAAATATTCAAATTAAATTACAAAAATCTCATTCGTCGCAGTAATAGTTATATTCAATGTTTTTTCTTGTACCCCAGGTTTGACCTTTTGTTTCATGGTGGCTCCAATGAACCGAATTAGAATTAAGTCCATAATCATCCTATGTAGAATATAGTATTCTACAAGATGCATGCTAATTATATATTAAATATATTTTTATACATGTTGATGTATGTTTAATATGACGTGTATTTCTATATATAATTATTACTAATAATATATTTCTATATATTATTATTAGGTTTGACCTTTTAATGGATGCTTGAATGAATGTGATTTTTATAAATGGGGTCTGCCTACCTCGTCTCTCTCATTTTCTGATGTAAATTCTATTTTTCTCCTATGTACCTCCCCTTGACTGCTGATCAAGGTTCTATTTTATAAAAAAAAAATAGATTGCAATAGGATTATATAGAATTCTTCAAGAAATTGGAGACGAAGAGAAGGAGCGTTGAAGGCCCGTTTGTGATCAAATCCAGATTGAATGTAATAGTTATATTCAATGTTTTTTCTTGCACCCTAAGTTTGACCTTTTGGTTCATGGTGGCTCCAACGAACCAAATTAGAATTAAGTCCATAATCATTCCAGGTAGAATTAGTATTCTACAAGATGCATGCTAATTATATAGTAAATATATTATTATACATGTTGATGTATGTTTAATATGACGTGTATTTCTCTCTCTCTCTATATATATATATATTCATGCGCCCTAAACAAGATGAGATTAATTAAAAACAAAACCCTTAAAAAAATATATTAAGTTGTAACATTCAAAGATATTTAGAATATCGAACGTCGCCTTCTAGCATGGTAAAGCGATAGAGTATTAGTATTTAAAATGAGTTAGTTGTGCACACACAAGGCAAGTATTAAATATCTAAGATGTTGCTTTATTACATTGGATGTTTATAAGGAATTAAACATTACCGCTTTATTGTGCACACACAAGGGTTGTAGTTTTCTCTTTGCTTATATGGAAATGTTGGGTTTAACTTAACTTAGATTATTTTAGTTCGGATGTGCATACACTTGACCATTATAATCTAAGAGGCAAAATTAAAAGGAGTTGCATAGAGATGTAATTGACAAGAGTTGTATATATTTTGAATAAATATATAGTTTTTTGTGCACACACAAAGCTATATATTTATCGTATATTGGATCTTTTCTCACTAAGTAGATTTTACAAAGTCACAAATACAAAAATCTGTCGAACTGTATATAAAGAGGGTTATATAGTTTGAAGAAATAGTGGGAGACACCATTTTAATAAAGACCTAAATTAATCTGGTGATTAATAAAATGAATGCATGCTAATGTTGTTAAATTACAAATTCATTTACAGAATTTTACAAATGTCTAATTCATTATCACTGTGGGGCATATTAGCTGTTAAAAGTTAACCGAACCTAATCAAACGGATTGGTTAAGAAATTTGAGAATAGTTCTCAAGGCTTAAAAGCTATCTTATGTCCTTAATACGCCTGATTCTGCAATGGTTGTAGACAATGCCTCTGAGAAAGAGCTTGTTGCTTTTAGAAAGTGACGAGATGATGCACAGATGGCTCAGTGCATCATGTTAGCATCCACGAGTAACGAGTTACAGCGTCAACATGAGAAAAAAGATGTGGCTACTATACTGTTGTCCCTTCAAGATTAGTTTGGTGAGCAGAGTAGGTCTTATAGATATCCAATATCTAAGAAGCTCTTTTGATCTAGGATGACCGATGGCACTACAGTGCAGATACATGTCCTAAAGATGATCAATTTGATTAAACAGCTAAGACAATTGGGTTTTATCATGGATGGTGAGTTACGTCAAGATTTAATCTTGTAGTCACTCCATGACTCCTTTTCACAATTGAATTTTCACATAAACAAGCTTGATGTCAGTTTACCTGAATTGCTTAAAATGTTAAAAACCACTGAGAGTCACTTTCCATTAAAGAAAGGCCAAGTCTTGCTTGAAGATGATTCTTCCAGGAAGCGGAAGAGGGCAAAAAGATCTTCTAAAAAGAAGAAAAGTTCCAAGAAGGCAAAATGAAAAGCAAAAATAAAGGACAATAAGAACAAAACTGATATGGATAGCAAAGGAGTTTGCTTCCACTGCAATAAGTCTAGACACTGGAAAAGAAACTGCAAGAAGTATCTTGCAGAGGCTAACCAGAAGAAGCTTAGTGAAGCTTCGGTTACAGATATATAGGTCTGTTCAGTATAGAAAGAAATCTTTTTGTAAGTCAAAGGTTATACTTGGGTATTGGATACCGGCTGTGGTTATCATAAATATAGTTTTATGTAGAGACCAAGCAGAAGTAGAAAGATAAACAAATGGAAAGAAATCATGCGTAGTGGGGAATGGAGCAAAGGTCGTTACATTAACCGTAGGAACTTCTAGTTCAAAATTGTCTTCGGGTAAGTCTATTAAGTTAATAAGTTGTTATTATGTACCAGTTCTCATTAAAAACATTATTTCCATTCCGTTATTGGACAAGGAAGTTTTTGGTATTATATTTAGGAAAAATAGTTGTTATATTTATAATAATAATGTTTTGTTTGGAACTAGAATATTAATTGATAGATTTTATATATTGACTTATATGAAAATAATTTGCAAACTGAACAAACTAAAAAAAAGAAAAGAAGATGATTATTCAATAGTTGAATATGTGTATTTAATGAAATACAAGTTTGAATCATTTAAAAGGTTCAAAGAATTCAGAATTGAAACTAAATGGCAAAGTATTAGGATTCTTCGATCGTATCGATGAAGGGAATACTCGTGCAATAAGTTTCAAGATCATCTCAAATGGTTTTCTCTCACAATGGATGCCTTCTAATATGCCACAACTGAATGGTGTATCTAAAAGGAGAAATTGTACCTTGTTGGACATGGTCAATATCCATCCGGGGTTAAGCCCTAGAAATGATTGCATATCTAGTAAATAAGGTATCCTTAAAATACGGTGATAGACTCCAGGCCACGCTTGTGTGAGGTGGCCGTTGTCCCGATTATTTCTAGCTAAGTTGTAGGATGGATTGGTTGCAACACCTTAACCCCTCGCCTATTTGTAGATGGTAATCTTGGTACAATTGCTCGCGTTGGGAAATATGCGTTGAATGGACACTAACGACACCTTGACCCCTCGCTTATATTGAAAAGGTAATCTCGGTACAATCAACGATTGATGTGCAAGAAGGCGCCACACACAACTACGAATTGTTGTATGATAAGTCCATAATGAATCTCAAGAAAACAAAGAACATGTCTAGGAATTCTTAAAGAACCAAAAGATGAGAAGAATCTCACAAGGTAATTTTTATTAATCAAGAAGTCATGCCCTTGTTGCGCGGCAGCACGGTTTCCTTCATAAATCTAGATGCGGCAGCGCCGGTTGTCCAGAGATTACATCTTGTCCTGCTGCTTGACGCGGTAGCACTGGTTTGGTTGTGTTCGTTTCTTCTTGGATTTTAAGTTCCAAATGTGATTCTTTGCTCCTCGTTCTTTCCGTCCACTAAGCTTGATTCTTTGTATGGCCCAAACTAATGAACTTAGAATCATATTCCCCAATGAATGCCTTAACGAATGCCTTAATTTGTTGATTGAATCCTCATCCTTCGTCCCTTGTAACTCAAACTCGTGACGTCGCGTGATATATTATAGATTCTTGAACATTCTCAAGAAGATTTCAGTCCAATCAATCACGATCACTTGAATTGTCCTTGGAACTCAAGTTGAGTGAATGTCGATCGATGCGAGCTTGATCAGGATTGTATCATTCCCCTCCTCTTGAAAAGGATTTGCCCTCAAATCTAACATCTTATCCTCCTGAAAAGGATTTATCCCCAAATCTGATCCTACATAAAAACAAATTATGTAAGTAACATTAAACGATCTATAATCCCAAATCTCAACTTGCAAATAAATTATATAGACAATATCAACAACACAAGTAAGAATATGAGAAAAATCATCAAAAACTCCAGCTCCTTCAAAGAATAAAGCAACATGATGCCCTTTCACTCATAGACCAGTTACTTCCAAAACACTAACTATATAAACTAATCTACTATCTACTAAAATAAACGTGAATGTAATGCAAGTAAGAATATAAAAAGTTCTATCTCCTCCTGGATTAAATATCAATATGTAGAACTCTTCACGCATCATAGCCATCCATGTACGAATTCCTAGATTAAATGTCCATCTGATGATCTCGGACATCCGCATAAATACAACCTCTAATGCACCGGGGTCAAATATCAACACTTGAAATTTGTCATGCTTCAAACGCAAACTCTCTTGAATTCCTGGATTAAACACAAAATAAAACAAATTAGCATGTATCTTTTGTCTAATCAAAAAGAAATCAAATAAATCAAAATCACATGCATAGTCTACTAGAACAATATTCAAAACGCTTCCCTGTAGATTCTCAATACATTGATCGAATTAAAGTGCAAGATCCATGATTCCCTAGATAAATATGATCCTATCACGAATCTGCAAAACACAACCAACCTTTCTCTTCCCATTGACATCAACACGGTCAAAATCATATAATAGCACCAATGGAATAAAAAGGTCATAATCAGAAGTTAAAAACTCAATAGCATATTGATGATGATCACAAACAAGCTCAACACATGCTGAATAATTTCTCAAAATGCTAACAAAAACTGAAATATCATCAAAATAGAGAATAACAAATTCTGCAATGAAAGAATGCAAAATATGATTCAACAATCCCATGGTAGTATGCAATGCTTTAGCTAATCCAACTGATCTAACTAAACATGCAAATAAACCATATCTCAATCCATCTTGATGATAAACACTTTTCGAATCAAAACCTATGATAGCAAATCATGCAATGAAGATTGCCCTAACGAAACAACATGATTACTACCATTGTCAATTATCGACATCTCATGTAAAGATTAACTAGCATGAAAACCTAACTCAACATAGGGATAAGGAAATCTAGGATGAATTTCATGCAAGTACTAACATTGAAAATGGGAATACAACACATGCTCATAAACTAACTCAACAAATATCAAATATCCTCCATAGTTTATGATAAAGACGATTCTAACCTCAAAATAGCAAAACACAAATTTTCCAATGGAAGCATGCAAAACATGTTTTAAATAACTTATGAAAACACTAGATGCATCAGTAAATCTAATAGAAACAAATAACCATCTTTACAAATCATATGTTAAGACAATTTTATATCTATCACGATTTCTCACGTTAATTTGATTAGGCATTGTCATCACGTGGACATCACATTTAGACAAAACACAATTATTATGCAATTTATCAAATATATTATCTAAATAAAGAAAAGAATATTGATACTTGTTTACCAATTCAAAAACGATGCACAATCTTGACATCATATCTTTCTTAGGTACTATGGTCTCATGAACAGCACACAAACTTATGCTTTCTTCTACGATACCCTTCTCCCTTAACTCTCCAACCTGCCTTGGCAACTCCGTCGTTTCCTCAGGAATACTATCAGTTAATCGGTATTGAATGATAGCACCGGGTATGTAATCTCTCACCTGTATAAGAGACAAAACAAAACTAGACAAAGAAGTGGTAACCGTGTTGATATTCAAAAGCGTCGTCTTGTACGAATGTATAGTCATTGGCTTTTTAAAATACAATTCACTTTCCAACTCAGTCTTTTTTTCATAGTCACTTATTTTTCCCTCTTCTTTTTGCTCAATCTCTCGTTTGTTTTCACTTTCATTTTTTTCAATCTCTCTTTTCTTTTCTTTCTAACTCTTTTCAAATTTTTCTTTTGCACTATCAATCTTTTGTACAATTTATTTTTGTCATTCTTTTTCTTGCTTTTATTTACAATCTTTTTGTACATCAAATAATTCCCCTTTGACTGCATATTCTATTATATCTTCTTCCTCCCTCGGCTGAGCTTGTTCCTTTTGCGTGATAGAAGTGTTTTGTAGCTGCGTCCAACTATATGTCATCTTCTTAATGAACTCCTCAAAAAATAACGATTCACAATACACTTTAGGAGTTTCTCATGGGTGTCTCCAATGATAATCTCTATGCCTATGATCCTGCATTTTATCATCCCAAGTTGATCGCCTTGAAGGTTGCTCTACATGCCTCAGATATGCATCTCCCTTACTCCAATTTAGTTGTCTCGGAACAAACCGCTTTCTCATCATGTTTTTTAATTCTGTTCATGTTTTGATCGGATGCTCTCCACATTGTTTCCTAGTAAGAACAAATTGATCCCACCAGTAGCTACATGACCAGAAAAATCTTGGACCGCCAGCTTGACCTTCCTGTGCTCGTAATAATCATGGTAGGCAAATTCTCGTTCCATTCTTTTCTCCCATCTCAAATACATTTCTGGATCATTACTGCCATTGAAAAGTATTCCTTTGAGACCCATAATAGCGTTCATAACCATAATCATACATATTTCTTGTAAAACAAAGGTAAGTAGACAAAGAAATTTTCCTCACACACTCTCTTATGTGTTTTGCTCAAACAATGTATCACACACAATTATAAAACGCTCGTGTATCGCTCTATTGGCTTTTACCCTCAATTAAGCTCACACTCTTACCTTTTACCGCTCTATATTCCCTCTTATAGTTTTTTTTTGAATTCACAAAATAATATCACAGTTTCCTATTCAATTCAATAAGAACTTATCATAAAACAAAATATAGCAAGGTATGACGTACGATAACCAATAAATTTCCACAGATTGCCAATTATACCCTTCATCAATGAAATCCCAATAGGGCAAAGGTCCAAAAATTCTCCTGACGTTTTTCCCGATATCCCACTTCCACCCTGAACTCTTTTTTTTTCAAAAGTACCCTTAACGTTACCAATTTTAATCCAACTATGCCCCTCTCCGTTAAAAAAAATCCAGCTAGACAAATGGATGTACTAAGCGATTGACATGTGGCACAAATAAAATTTAATAATTTCTTTTTATTCTTTTCTTTTTCTCTTTCTTCTCTAGATGAAATTTTATCTCCTCCCTCTTTTCTCTCTCTTCTTTCTTCTTCCTCTATTCTAAAAAATGATCAGGAGAAAGATGTGCGGCGATGTTGACGGAGACGGTGGTGGGATTCGTTAGAAAAATGATCAGGAGAAGGATGTTTGTGAAAATCAGCCAAAACGGTGTCTCGATTTCCATTCAGAAAGCTTCATAGAAGGAACAAGCTGCTTTCTTCTTCTTCAAAATCTTGTTGTTTTTAGGTAAGAGAGAGAAAATTGGAGGGTATTTTATGTGTTTTAGATAGATTAAACCCCAAATGTGGATTCCCCTTTTGAGTCACAAGAAATCGACCCAAATGGTTCTGGGTTTACATTTGAGGTATTGAGAAGTATGATTGAGAAAAATGATTTCTTTTCAAAAGAATACAATACCCATTTGGATTGATTTGTGGATAGTGATTCAAAGAATGCATCACTTCATTCAATTTCTATTGTGTTTTGATTGTTTTATTTGTTGTTGAGAAAAACATAAAATCTTTTGGGTGATTCTACACTATTGTTGTCTAATGATTGATGATTATTGTCCAGTAATACTAAAGAGAGAAGGAAGACTAATTTCGGTCTGGTTGAAACTGAAAGATATAGAATTTTGGGCAATTTTGGAAGTTTTTAGTGTTGGTGGGATAAGTTCTCTGTACATTTTCAGAGTGGGCGGTGGGGGCTGTTAAACTAGATAATGGGTTTTAATTTTTTAGAGCAGTATGCATCAAACCAAAAATTAGTCAACAACTTAGTCACCAAAGAACAACCATTAAAACCTTCGAGGGGCCTTTGATCGTGAACAGTTGAGAGAGAAAGACTGAGTTTTCCAGTCACAGTTTTGGCAGAGCACGGAGGAGCGAGTGGAGCATAAATAGAAGAAGGGAAGGAATCACAGGAGTCGCAGGGCAGGGAACGGATTAGACATGGCTTCGAAGATTTCTTCTCTTTGATTTTTTTTCTCTTCAATTATCAGTTGGTTAGGGGTTTTTCCCCTTTTGGAATCTAGATCGGGGTTGTCTAGTCATCAATATTTGTCCAGGTGTAACCTCCGTTTTTATATTTTGGCATGTCTGTCAAAGGTATGGGCACAGTTGACCTAAAATTGGTAACGTTAAGGGTACTTTTGAAAAAAAAAGTTCAGGGTGGAAGTGGGATATCGGGGAAAATATCAGGGGGATTTTTGCACCTTTGCCCAATCCCAATATCTCCAAAATGCACGAATTATAATTCCTTGAAAATTTATAATAATCTTGAAACTTATGGAACCCAAGAAATTGAAGCAAATAATATATATATATATATATATATATATATATTGCTCAACAATTCAACAGAAAAAAATAAGATAGATAACTTGCTAGGAACTTGGCTTTGATACCAAATGATAGACTCCATTGCACGCTTGCGTGAGGTGGTGGTCGCCCCGATCGTTTCTAGCAAAGTTGTAGGATGGATTGCTTGAGACACCTTAGCCCCTTTCCTATATGTAGACGGTAATCTTGGTACAATTTCTCGCATTCAAAAATATGCGTTGAATGGACACCAACGATATATATTGAAGCGATAATCTCGGTACAATCGACGATTGATGAGGTAGAAGATACCACACACAACTATGAATTATTGTATGATAATTTGATAATGAATCTCAAGAAAACTAAGAACAAGTCTAGGAATTCTTAAAGAACCAAAAGACGAGAAGAATCTCACAAGGTAATTTTTATTAATCAAAAAGTTGTCTCTTTATTACATCAGCTATGAAATCTATTTATAATAATGAAAGCAATCCTAATTCTAGAAGGAATAAAAAATCAAAACCCTTATTCCTATAAGGAATAAGAATTTGAATGAAAATAGAAATCCTAGCTAACAAATCAATATGGAAATCAAATCATATCTAACAAATATCCTAGATACATTAGAATTATGAAAAGATCTGAAAATCCATCAAAATAGGGAAGAAATCTGCTCAAAACGCATTTCTTGAAAAATATGGCGCGTACCTACCACGATAGCGCCGCACAATTCACTGAAGCTGGCGCGACAGTACCATGTCACCAGAGAATCCTTCCCTTGTAGTGCAGTAGCACCGGTTATTCGGAGATTACATCTAGTCCTGTTGCCTGGCGCGACAACGTCACTAATAGTGTTGTACCCAGCGCGGCAGTGCCGGTTTGGCTGAGTTTGTTGCTTCTTAGATTTTAAGTTCCAAATAAGATTCTTTGCACCTAGTTCTTTCCCTCCACTAAGCTTCATTCTTTATATGTCCCGAACTAATGAGCTTAGAATCATATTCCTCAATGAATGCCTTAACGAATGCCTTAATGTGTAGATTGAATCCTCATCCATCGTCCCTTGTAACTCAAACTCTTGACGTCGCATGATATATTATAGACTCTTGAACATTCTCGAGTAGATTTCAGTCTAATAAATCATGATCACTTGAATTATCCTTGGAACTAGAGTTGAGTGAATGTGGTTCGATGCAAGCCTGATCAGGATTGTATCATCCGACCCCAAGACTCCATATAAGTTATGGACAGGGTGGAAACCTTGTCTTAAGTATGTTTAGATTAGGGGTTGTTCAACTTATGTGAAAAAGATTTCAAAATGTTAAGCTTGGGACAAGATTTGATAAGTGCAAATTTGTGGGACATCCTAAAATATGTTTAGGGTAAATGTTCTATAAGTCTACTAAGCAAAAGGTGTTTTTTGTGAAACACGATGCTTTCTTGAATAAAGGAGTTTATCATTGAAGGGGCTAGTGGGAGGGTAATAGATCTTGAAGGAGTTCAAGAACCACAAAGCACTAAATGTCAACTAGAGGAACCTGTAGATAGACCTATTATACCACAACTGAATCGTAAATTTGAAAAGTATCGAAGATACCTAGGAGGTATGGATTCATCATGGATGATGATGATGAGGTACACATCATAGAGGATGATGATTCAGTTACATACGATGAGGCTATAAGTAGTAGACACTTAGAGATATGGCAGATGACCATGAAATTTGAAATGGACTCCATGTATGAAAAACCAAGTGTGGACTTTGGTTATCCCTCCGGTAGGCATAAAGCCTAAAGGGTATATATGAGTCTTTAAGAGAAAGACTGGAGCAAATGGCAAGGTGGAGACCTAAAAGGTCAGACTGGTTACAAAAGGTTTCAAAGAAAGTCAATGAGTTGATTATGATAGAACCTTCTTACTGATAGTAATGCTCAAGCCCATTCGGATTTTACTTGATATTGTAACTTATTACGATATCTGGTCAATGGACGTGGAGACGCCCTTCCACAATTGTAATTAGAGGAGAATGTATGAATGATACAACCAGATGAATATGTTTCAAAGGTTGAAACAAATCAAGTATATGAGCTATAACAATCCATTTATGGATTTAAACAAACTTCTTAAAGATGGAACATTCATTTTGATGAGATAATTAAAAGAGTTTGATTTTATCAAAAATCAGAATGAACCAAGTGTGTACAAGAAGGTCAGTGGGAGCACTTGATATTTCTAGTATTATATGTTGATATACTACGGATAAGGAATGACATACCGATGCTACAAATCAGTAAAAATAAAGTTGTCTAAGCATTCCTCCATGAATAATTTGGGAGAAACATCCTACTTATTTGGGTTAAAGATTTATATAGATAGATTTAAAAGGATGCTCGGCTTGACCCAAGGAACATACTTTCATTCGATGCTAAAAGAGTTTAGCATGGCAAACTCCAAGAGAGGTCTCATGATGATGAGTTATAGAGTGGATCTCTCTAAGAAATTTGTCCCCAATGACACCTGGAAAGAGAGATCGCATGAGTTACTATCATCTATGCAATTAAATATACGAGACCTGATGTTGATCAGTCATATTCTAGAGAAGATCACTGTAAGATAATGAATAATATTCGAAAGTACTTCTTAATAAGAACTATGGATGTGTTTATAATTTATGGTGGGTTTGAATTGAAACTAGAGGGCTATACAGACTCAAGTTTTTTCAGACTGACCAAGACGACAAGAAATCTATTTTAAGGTATATGGTTATCTTGAACGGTGGTCCAGCGAGTTGGAAAGGTTCCAAACAGCAAAGAGTTGTTGATTTAGTGACAAAGACAAAGTATATAGATGTAAATGAAGCTGTAAAGTTAGTTGTTTGGATGAAAAGTTCATTACAGAACTAGGAATAGTTCCTAAGTCTCATCTGGGATCCAAACATGTGTTGCGGCACTTTCATTTAATTAGAGAAATCATTGAAAGAGGAGAAGTTACTATACATATAATTGACTCTCAAGAACAACGTTGCATATCCATTTACTGAAGCTTTATCCAACAGTTGGATAATCGCACTTAGTGAAGATGGGTATGAGATACCAAAGCGATTGATTTAAGTGCAAATGGGAGATTGAAAGTAGTATGCCCTTATTCCAATCACATTGGATGGGATAAGCATTTACTTTGTAATCTTGTTCATTTATTAATAAGAGAAGTTATTTAATACGAAAGAAATTCTTTATTCATGTTAATTAGTTGAATTAATAAATGTGATAAACCCATAGTTTTGGAGAAATGCTTTTAGAATCATTATGTTGATCATGCTAAGAGATCTAAATTCTAAGATAGCTCAAAACTAAAATGTTTCTAATCGTTGGATCGCTAACGTGGGGTTACTGATTTCGGATATATTAGGACATACTATGTTTGCTCTGTTGAAGAGAATGATTGATCTCATAATCATTTGTTTGGAGACACTAAAGCAAGTATGTAGGTGCGTATTAGAGAATAAGTTCACTGAAAGTGATTCGCTTAAAGGAATCCTGATGGAGCTTTACTTGCCTAAAAATAGGAGTTCCTATAGTGATAGTTGTACAAGTGATCCTTGGACTTGAGATCATCATAGTACATTGTGTATTCTGAATTATACATTGTCATATTCCTTAATACTTAAAAGTATGTTGTAGGGTATGTTCGGGTATAAAAAAGTATACATGGAGGTAGGTGAATGATCAACAAAGGATCTACCACTTCTAGTAAAGGGATAGAATGTCTTATGTGATTCAATGAATGACAACTCAGAAATCCTTGGCCAATGTGGAATGAAAATTAGAAAGGAGATTCTAATTTACATTAATCAGAGTTGTGCATTTTGAATCGAAATGCATATGATTAAATAAATAAGACTTGTCAGTAATTCCATGTCTTATGTTTAATCGAGACATTATATTGTAGAAGGGTTAAATTGTACAGTAACTATTCAAAGAATAGGTTCTTTGTGATTAACGTTGAATTCATATTTTCCGGATAGTCATGATACATTATTTATAAGGTGTCACTCATGATGGAGAATAAATATTATTTATTTATATTTGAATTAAAGGAGCTTAATTCATTATAAATAATATTAGAATAGTTCTAATTTATTTATTCTACTGTGAGCTTAATATTGAACCTAGAGGGTCACACCACAAAAAGGAGAAATATGATTTTAGAAGTGATTGACTTAATAATAATAAATTAAGTGTATTTAATTTATTAGTGGAATAAATTAAATAGTTTAAGATTTATAATTAAGTATTTGGAAAAATACTAATATTTTAAATTAATAAGATTAGTCATCTTATTATTATTAGTGTTTATGTTATAATTAAATTGACTAAATAATAATAATATGGTATTTGGAGAAATACTAATATTTATAATTGAGTATTTGGAGAAATACTATATTATAAATAAATAAGAGGAGTCTTATTATTATTATTATTTTATTTATTTCCTAATTAGATTGAGAATTAAATTAAAACCCTAACTTCTAAGAGGTTTAGGATTAGGGTTAGTCTATTAATAAGATGAGTCTTTTTATGGGAAAGACTAATGCAACTCTTGCAACTTGCATCTCTGTTGCAAGCATTCTCAAAAATCCTAAGTTGTTAGGATAGTGAGAATTAGGACTAGCCATATAAGACCTAGTTGAGTCTAAAATCACATCTTCAATCTATTACTCTTGGTGAATACCACTTGGGCGTTGTATGTTTTTGTAAGGAACGTGTAATTCGTGGATTGGAGAGATCGCGAATGAGCAAGGATCAGAATTTAAAGTCTACATCAACGCGTTGATTCTCTTCAAAGGTACATCTTTATCATTCCTCTATTAATGATGTTACATAATGTTATACATTGGGATTGCTGAAAATTTTAAATTGCTATTTTGCGTGCTTCCGTTGCGTTTACAATTAGATTGTATGCTTTGATTATGTTTTCGCAATTCTACAACCTCTACACTACTTGTCAAAGTAATTGCACTCACATTTTCAATAGTTTGAGAAGGTAACCTCTCTAAGCCTTGAGATTCCAATCTACCAACTGTGGTAGCCAGTTGATCTACTTGATTTATAAAATCTTGATCAAAGGTTCTTGTTTCCTGCTGGAACTGTTGTGTCTGATTCATGAACTGTTATTTTTGGATCATGAATGCCTTGAACGTATCCTCATGAGATGGTTCTGAATTGGTAGGTACTGCTTGGTTATGTGTTTGATACTTGTAAGGACCGGGAATTTTATATGATTAAATATTTTACGAATAAATTTTTTATTTTTTATTTATCATTATTGTGGTTATAATTACTTTGAGTATACGTGATATGAATTCAACAGACTAGCCAAATTATTTATTTTAAGTTGATTAAGAAAAGTAAAGGAGGTAATAGTGAATAGCTTATCAAAACCTTAATTTGAATAAGGCATTGATTATTAATCGGGGTTATAAATAGGAACTTATGACTTTATATATTGAATGTTATGTGATTAATACTAAGTATAATTATAAAGAAATACAATTGTAGAAATCGTGTTAGGAAACCTTAACCTTAATACAAAACCCTAATTTTTGTTCATTAAACCCTAATTATAATTAACAAAATCTTAATGATCAAAACTTAAGAGATCAATTTTAGAGTTTCTAAAAATATGTAAAATGACTAAAATACCCTTAAAATTAATTGGAAAATTACTAAATTACCCTTAGTATAGGAAAAATTACACAAATATCCTTTATCTTCCACTTTAGGTGATAAGACCAAATCTATGAGTCATCATTTGCTAGATTCTCAACATGTGCTAAAAGAGAGCCTTATCAGCCATATATTGACACCTAATATCAACCACAACCATTGGATCAAAGCTTGGAGATTAAGAAATGGATTAAATACTAAAATACCCTTACTTTGATTCTTATGCTTAGTCAATCCTTAGCTAAACAATTTTCACACTCAACATCAGTTATAATTGAGTCCTAGGAGAAAATTGCTAGGAAGTTTCCTAGTAATGATGAAATGACTATTTTACCCCAAGAGAAAATTAATAATAACTATAGTGTCCTTATAGGAAATTTCCTATTGAATGATTAAATGACCAAATTATCTTTGAAGAATCTCATTTAATGACCTTTGTATCATAAAAGGAAATTTCTAGAAAATTTCCTAGACATGGTGGAATGACCATCTTGCCCATTCCTAGTAATGGTTAAAGACTATTTTGCCCTTAGGCTTATTTTTCTATAAATGCCAAAAGCAAGTATACTTGTTAGTTTTTCAATTTTTTCACCAAATCAAAGTTGGGAAAGAGAAAGGGAGAGAGAGTCCGTGGGCTGCCATGGGAGAAGAGGAGAAGAGAAGAAAGGAAGAAGAAATCAAGAATAAAAACACTAAAGGTATAAAACTCAAAACACTAGTTAGTTTAATGTGTTTTGTTATGGTTGTTTTAGATCAAGTGTTGAGATTATGATTTTAAACCATATGAGGGTAGATCTACATGATATATGATGTTTTATGCTTAAATCTTCTCATTTTTAGAGTTGATGAGCTTGAACAAAGAAGAAGAACCAAAACAGTTTTTACCCTCAAAATCCTTAAATTTCAGTCCACTTTGGACCTTCACCATTTGAAATCTACAACTTATTTTTGAGATCCGTCAAAGAGATGAGTTAGATATATGAGTTATCTGATGAATCCAAGTGGTATCACTCAAAAATGTTAAACGGATCAACCGTGGTATCATTTTTCGTAAAATACTCCCTGTCAACAAAAATCTAAAAAAATCAAATGACTTGTCTGGCCATTTTTGGTGAAGGCTGTTTCGACAACTTTTGATACTCTAAAAATTTTGGGCTTTTGTGGTATAATATTATATCAAGTTAAATAGGTCCTATATAAAGATGGGGATTTTTGGAATTCTAGAAAGGGAGAAATGGATTTTACAAGAAAGTGTGATTTTAAAAATAAACTGTAATAACTCAGTGATTTCAACTCAGAAAAATATAAAACTTTTACATGAGGCTGTGTTGGATAATATGTAGCTACCGTATGAATTTCAGAATTTCTGAACAAAAGAATAATTTATGATAAATGTTGCTATTTTGGACTATTTTAGCCTATTTAAAAATAACAAACGAATTTGGAATATTGCAAGAAAATTAATTTGTGACTAAAATATCATATACTTATATTCTCCATATTATAAAAAAATAACAAGTTGGTTTGGTATTTTTCATGCCTATGAATGAGTTAAGAATAAATGAGAAAATTAAGTTATATTGAGTTATAAAACTTGAAAATGTGATTTTAATGATTAAATGATCATTATATGATATAATAAGACTTTATGAGGGTATTTTGGTCATTTTTAATAAAATATTATATAAATGGCATATTATGTGTGTTAAATAAATTAAATAGTAGGAGATAAATAATTAAATTAAATTGTTTATAAATGAATAAAATGTTATTAAATGATTAATAATATTACTAAGTAATTGAAATATTATTAAAGGATTAATAATATTTATAAATAATTAAGATATTATTAAATTATTGATAATATTAGTAAGTAAAATATTATTAAATGATTAATAATATTTGTAAATGATTAAATATATTATTAAATGATTAATAATATTAAGAAGTGATTAAGATATTATTAAATGGTTAATAATATTAAGAAGTAAATAAAATATTATTAAATGATTAATAATATTAGACGAGAGTTTTAAGATAATGATTAAATAATTAAAATATTATCAAAGAATGATAATATTACTAATAAGTTAAGTAATTATCTAATGTTTGATTATGTGACAAAATATTAGATAATTTAGTTTAAGAATAGTTGAGTTAAGATATGTTATGCTGATTGAAAGATCAATCTTATTAATGATAGGTCTTCTCTAATAGATTAAATTAGATTGCTTAGCGATAATCGTCGGAACAGACAAGTTTTTCTAACTTTATTTAATTTTTATATTAAATGTAAGTCTTATATATTGATATACGAACTTGTTATAAATATTATTCGTGATATCTGTGATTTGAAAAGGGTTATTGCATATTGTTCAAGCATAACCAAGCCATATGAACTGTTATTTGCGTAAAAATGTGTTTGATTTGATATCAAAGCATAGACTGTGATAAAACCAATATTGTTTGGTACAGATATATATACTGATACTATTAGAACCGACAGTTATAGCATTGACCGGGGGTTATATTTACAGGCAATTATAGCATTGACCTTGTTGGACTGGTAGGATGATATGCATACTCCTAGGATATGATTAGGCTGATCCCCTATGAGATATCCGGACAGAGCTTCTATAAGTCTTTATGACTGTTAAGAGTGTGGTGTGGTTGACCGAATCAACTCGGGTTGTTAAGTCTTTATGACTGACAGAAGCTCGTAATGTGTGGGGTTTGGCAGATCAAATCTCAGTATATATATGGAAAAACTCTGACCTATATGTTCATTCAATTCAGATTCAGTGTGAGTATAAAGTATAACTTGTTTCAAACTTGCTGAGCTTTCTGTAGCTCATCCTTGCAATTATTATTTTCCTTTACAGCTTTAACTGACAGAACGGAAGTTCTAGAACTCAATCATGTGGATAGAAAAACTCTATTAAGTTAAATTTTGGTTACATCTTTGAAAATTTTGATGTAATAGGAAGTTGGGATTTATTGTAATCAAATTTAAGAATATGTAACACATTATTATCTTTTGTCAATTGATTAGTTTCACCATTCTAGAAAATAGAAAGAAGTACAGTATCTATATGAACTATACATCTGAATGGGAGTATTGAAAGATCTTGGAGTTCTCTGATGCACTGTGGTAGCGCCCCTCAGTTCCAAGAACTATCCTAACATTAATACTGCGAATGTCAGATAGATAGGAATTATTGATATAAAAGAAATATCTGTGAGATTGTAAACCTATTCATCCACGTGAGGGTATCCCAATAGTAAATGTTCTGGCGAGAACTACTGTTCGTTGCGGAATACTGTGAATCTTAGATTGATAGAAATTATTATCTTATGGAATATTTACATGAGCACCAAATATGCTACAAGGAGTGTAGAGATTTTGGGGGTGTCACAGTACTGTTGTTTACTCTGTTGAAAACCAGGTTGCTTATCCTCATAACTCCAGTTGGGGTGATCTCTACATCCTAGGTTGTAGGTGTCAACATAAGGATCATATTGATGTGGATGTTGTTCTGAAAATGTCCCCACTGTTGGGTTTGTACGAAATCGTGACGCAATCAAATTGCAAAAATTAGCGGAAGCATGGTATATCAGAGTTTAAAAAATTTCTACAAAACCATTACCCGGATCATCCTTTATGCAAATTATTAATTTAAAACGATAAATAAGAAGTTATGGAATCATACCCTTGTAGAACGAAGCTTCCACAGGTACTAGTTCAACTCCTTGTTCTTCGTGATCTCCTTGAATTTTCGGGTTAGATTTCTTCCTTTGATCAACGTTAGCCACCCAAGTGTTTGGCCTCTAGAGGTGATCCACCAAGGAAGATGAATTATCAAGAAGGAGGGTGTTTGGCTTAACCTTAGTTTTCTATCCTCTATAGAAAAGGAGTACTCTCCAACAATTAGAATTGCATCAATCTAATATCTATTATAAGACTTCTCTTATATAGACATTGGTCAACCCTTCTAATCCTATTAGACATGGGATTTCTTTTAATTAATTAAACTCCTTTAATTAATTTAGGCTTCCCACCACATGGGAATAATTAATTAAATTCATTTAATTAATTTGTCTCCTAATCTTATTAGGAATAAATGAGAGTACTAAATATTAAATTAATTACTAAACTCCTTTAGAAATTAAAATAATAATAATTGTAATAATATTAATAAGACTCCTCTTATTAATTTATATTTAATATTTCCAAAATATTAAATAATAAACATTAAGCTATTTAATTTATTCTATCACCATAGATTAAATTAATTATACTTAATGCATTATTATGATTATGCCATTACCTTCTTAAATAATTATTCTTCCTTTTATGGTGTGACCCTTTAGGTTCTCCATATTAAACCGGTTGTGAATAAATCAATTAAAACAATTTTAATCTTATTTAAATAAATAAATTAAACTAATAATTTATTTAAATAAATAATATTTATTCTACAATAGGGATAAGCCTCCCTAGCGATCAACGACTTTCCAGATAATATAGATTTCAACATTAATCAAAAAGAACCTGTGAGTAAATAGTTACCGTACAATTCAATCCTTCCACCATACAATGTCCCAATTAAATATAAGACATGGATTTACTGTCAAGTCTTATTTTATTTAATTATATGTATTTCGATTAGAAAATGCACAACTCCAAATAATGCAAATTAGAAACTCCTTTCTAATTTCATTTCACCTTGGCCAAGGATTTCTGGGTTGTCATTTAACGAATCACATAGGACATATCTCCTCTTTTACTAGAGGTGGTAGATTCTTTATTGATCATTCATTATCTCCATATGTAACTCATTATACCCAAGCATACCCTATATATGCCTTAAAAGGTCTTAAGGAATAAGTCAAAGTATAATTTGTTACATACAAGATACTATGATGATCTCAAGTCCAAGGATTACTTGTACTACTATCACATTAGGAATTCCTATTGACAGGCGAGTAAATCTCCATTAGGTATTCCATAGCGAATCACGTTCAGTGAACTTATTCTCCAATAAGCACCTACATACTTGCTTTAGTGTCTCCACACAAATGATCATGAGATCAATCATCCTCATCCAATGAGCAAGCAACATATGTACCAATCTATCCGGATTTACTAATCCCCTTTTTAGTAATCCCACGATTGGGAACTATTTTAGTTTTAAAACTTTCTAAGAATTTAGATCTCATTAGCATGATCATCATCATGATTCTAAAAGCATTGCTTAAAACTATGGGTTATTTACATATTATAAAAACAGCAACATGTAGATAATTAAATGCCTTTAATAAATGAATATTTTATTAATAAATAAATAAGATTGTTTACAAAGTACGTGCTTTATCATCATACATGATTGGCTTGTATGCACACTACTATCAATCTCCCACTTGCACTAAAGCCAATCGCCATGGTATCTCATACCCATCTTCTCAAAGTGACGATCAAACTGCTGTTGTGTTAAAGCTTTAGTAAATGGATCTGCAATGTTATCTTGAGAGTCTACACGCTCCAAGGTGACGTCTCCTCTTTCAATGATCTCCCTGATCAAGTGAAATCGCCGCAACACGTGTTTAGATTTCTGATGAGACCTGGGTTCCTTAGCCTGTGCAACTGCTCCTGTGTTGTCACAGTAAACGGGAACTGCTTCTCCAATGCTAGGAACCACACCAAGTTCAGTTATGAACTTCTTCATCCAAACAGCTTCCTTTGCAGCTTCACTTGCAGCTATATACTCTGCCTCTGTCACTGAATCAGCAACTGTTTGCTGCTTGGAACTCTTCCAACTCACTGCGCCTCCGTTCAAGGTAAAACATACCCCGAAACAGATTTACTGTCATCTTGGTCCGTTTGAAAACTTGAGTCTGTGAAGCCCTCGAGTTTTAATTCAGACCCACCGTAGACAAGAAAAATATCTTTAGTCCTTCTCAAGTACTTTAGGATATTTTTCACTGCCTTCCAGTGCTCTTCTCCAGGATTCGACTGGTATCTGCTCGTTACACTAAGTGCATGAGCAACATCCGGTCTAGTACATATCATACCGTACATGATAGATCCTATTGCAGAAGCATAAGGGATCTTACTCATACGGTCTCTCTCCTCAGGTGTCTTTGGGGCCTGTTTCTTGGAGAGATGTATTCCATGGCTCATCGGCATGAGACCTCTTTTGGAATCTTCCATGCTAAACCTCTTTAGCATCGTATCAATGTACGTTCCTTGGGATAAACCAAGCATCCTTTTAGATCTATCTCTATAGATCTTTATCCCCAAAATATAGGATGCTTCTCCCAAGTCCTTCATGGAGAAGTGTTTAGATAACCAGATTTTAATTGATTGTAGCATAGGAATGTCATTCCCTATCAGTAATATATCATCAACATATAATACAAGGAATGAAACTGCGCTCCCACTAACCTTCTTGTACACACATGGCTCATCGTCATTTTTGATAAAATCAAACTCTTTGATTGTCTCATCAAAACGAATGTTCCATCTACGAGAAGCTTGCTTCAATCCATAAATGGATCGTTGCAGCTTACAGACTTGATTTATTCCAACCTTTGAAACAAATCCCTCTGGCTGTGTCATATACACATCCTCCTCAAGTTTCTCATTGAGGAAGGCCGTTTTCACGTCCATCTGCCAGATCTCATAGTCGTTATAAGCTGCAATCGCAAGCAAAATCCGAATGGACTTGAGCATAGCTACTGGTGAAAAGGTTTCATCATAGTCAACTCCTTGTCTTTGTTTGAAACCTTTTGCAACCAGTCGGGCCTTATAGGTCTCCACCTTGCCGTCCGCTCCAGTCTTTCTTTTAAAGACCCATTTACACCCAATAGGCTTAATGCCTTCAGGTGGTGAAACCAAAGTCCATACTTTGTTTTCATACATGGAGTCCATTTCGGATTTTATGGCTTCAAGCCATTTCTCTGAGTCTTTATTACTCATAGCCTGTTCGTAATTCAATGGATCATCATCATTCATGATGTGTACCTCATCGTCATCCCCTAAAACGAATCCATACCTCTCAGGTATCTTCGGTACTCTTCCAGATTTACGAACAGGGTGTGGTATAGTAGGTTCTTCTACTTGGTCAGGTACCTGACTTTGATCCGTGGTAATTTGTGGTTCTTGAACTTCTTCAAGATATATCTTACTCCCACTGACCCCTTCATGGATAAACTCCTTTTCCAAGAAGGCAGCATGTTTCGCAACAAACACCTTTTGATCAGTTGGATGATAGAAATAATACCCTACAGTTTCTTTAGGGTATCCCACAAATCTACACTTTTCGAATTTAGTTTATAACTTATCATGTTCAAACTTTTTGACATAAGCTGGACAACCCCAAGTCTTAACATGCTTAAGATTTGGTTTCCTCCCCTTCCACATCTCATATGGAGTCTTTGGGGCGGATTTGGTAGGTACCTTGTTAAGTAGGTATGCAGCCGTTTCTAGGACATATCCCCAGAAGGAAATTGGAAGGTCGGTAAAACTCATCATGGATCGAACCATGTCTAACAGTGTTCGATTTCTCCTTTCAGATACTCCATTTAACTGTGGTGTACCTGGAGGAGTCCATTGTGAGATTATACCATTTTCTTTGAGACAATTGAGAAACTCACCGCTTAAGTATTCTCCGCCTCGATCTGATCGAAGTATCTTTATACTCTTGCCCGTTTGTTTCTCTACTTCACTTCTGAACTCTTTGAACTTTTCAAATGATTCTGACTTGTATTTCATTAAATACACATATCCAAATCTTGAATGACCATCAGTGAAAGTAATAAAATAAGAATACCCACCCCGTGCACTTGTTGTCATAGGCCCACAAACGTCTGTGTAAATCAATGCCAACAACTCTGTAACTCTTTCTCCTCTTCCACTAAAAGGAGATTTAGTCATTTTACCCATGAGACAAGATTCACAAGTTGGATATGATTCATAATCGGATAGCTCGAGGAGCCCATCTTTATGCAACTTGGATAATCTTGTTTTATTGATATGACCGAGTCTACAGTGCCACATGTAGGTATAATTAATATCATCTCTTTTTCTTTTCTTAGTTTGTTCAATTTGAAATATATTTTCTTGTAAGTCAAGTGTATAAAGTCCATTTCGCAAATTTCCAATACCATATAAAACATCGTCTTTATAAATAGAACAACTATTGTTCTTTATAACAACGTTAAATCCTTCCATATCCAATACAGAAATTGAAATAATGTTTTTAATAATATTCGGAACATAATAACAATTATTAAGATAAATGGACTTGCCCGAAGGCATTGCTAAATAATAAGTTCCTACAGCTAATGCAGCAACCTTTGCTCCATTCCCCACTCGTAGGATCACCTCATCATTGTTCAGCTTTCTACTTCTGACCAGTCCCTGCACAGTATTACATATGTGAGAACCACAGCCGGTATCCAATACCCAAGTAGAATTATGACTTTCAGAAAAATTAATTTCAATCATAAACAAACCTTGATTGGAAGTCGAAGCTTCTCCAAGCTTCTTCTCTGCTAGATACTTCTTGCAGTTCCTTTTCCAATGTCCCGGCTTGTTGCAATGAAAGCACATTCCTTTAGCTGGTTTAGGTTTCTTTTGTTCCTTTTCTTTCCCCTTTCCCTTAGCCTTCTTGGATTTCTTCTTTTCAGAAGATACCTTAGGTCTCTTCCTTTTATTGGAAGAATCCACCATCAAGATATGGTTCTTCTTGGATGGGAAGTGACCTTCTGCAGTTTTCAGCATGTTAAGCAGCTCAGGCAAGCTGACATCTAGCTTATTCATGTGAAAATTAACCACAAACTGCGAGAAGGTCTCAGGGAGTGACTGCAAGACCAAGTCTTGACTCAACTCCCCATCCATGACGAACCCAAGCTGTCCAAGGCGTTCAATCAAATTGATCACTTTCAGGACATGAGTCTCGAAGGCAGTACCCTCGGTCATCCGAGATCGGAAGAGCTCCTTAGATATCTCATATCTAGCAGTCCTACTCTGTTCACCATACAACTCCTTGAGGTGAAGCAGCATAGCAGGAGCATCCATTTTTTCGTGCTGACGCTGAAGCTCGTTATTCATGGATGCGAGCATGATGCATTGAGCCACAGATGCATCATCTTGCCACTTATTTAAAGTGACAATCTCTTCCTCAGAGGCTGTTTCTGAAACAGATTCAGGGACAGTTGAATTTAGGACATAAGAAATCTTTTCAGCAGTGAGAACAATTCTCAGATTTCTTAGCCAGTCCGTATAATTCGGCCCGATAAGCTTATTAGCATCAAGTATGCTTCGCAGTGAAATTAGTGATTTTGACATTTTTAAAATTCTGCATGTGAAAAATAACATTTTAGCAAACATTCATTTTATTAATTTTGCATACCAAAATAAATTTAGGTCTTTATTTTAAATTGGTATCTCCCACTATTTTTATCAAACTATATTACCCTCACTTATATAGTTCGGCAACATCTAATTAAAGATTTGCTAGTGAGAATAAGGATCCCATTTCAAATGTATATAACCTTGTGGATAGCACAACAAGCGATATACAAATAAATAGGTAGACAACTCTTGTCAATTACAACACTATATAACTCCTTTTATTTTGCCTCTTAAATCATAATGGTCAAGTGTGTGCACATCCGAACTAAAATGATTTAAGTTAAGTCCAGCCTAGCACTTCCATAAATTCAAAAAAGAAAAATGTT
Organism: Panax stipuleanatus; assembly: GCA_020205555.1. Classification (NCBI taxonomy): domain Eukaryota; kingdom Viridiplantae; phylum Streptophyta; class Magnoliopsida; order Apiales; family Araliaceae; genus Panax; species Panax stipuleanatus. The sequence goes on along the minus strand of CM035118.1, from coordinate 48,365,485 downwards.
CGTCCTTGTGGATAGCACAACAAGACTAGATCGTTCAATTTTCTTGATAAGCATCAAATGTGATTAATTAACATCTTAAATACGCAATACTCGCCTTGTGGATAGCACAACAAGCTCATATTAAATATTTAATACTCTATTAATTTATCATGCTAGAAGGCGACGTTCGATATTCCAAATATCATTGAACGCTTCAGACTTAATATTATTTCTTAGAGGGGTTTGTTATTATTTGTCTCATCTTGTTTAGCGCGCATGCACATATATATATAAAATACGCGTCATTTTATTAAACATGCGAAGCATGTTTGCATAAAATATAATATATATAATATTTAGCATGCAATATAGAATATTATATTATACCCGGATTGATTATGGACTTTTATTCTAGTTTGGTTCACTAGAGCCACCAAGTGAACCAAAAGGTCAAATCTAGGAGTGCAAGAATTTAAATTTAAATATAACTATTACATTTAAACTCGGGCTCCATACAAACGGGTCTTCACGCGCTCCTTGCTCCTTGGTCTCCAATTTCTTCAAGATAATTCTAACTATTCTTATTACATTAAACTATTTAATTTAAATAGAAACCTTGATCAACAGTCAAGGGGAAGTACATAGGAAGGAGATAGAATTTTACATCAAGAAAAAAAAATTAGAGAAGACGAGGTACGCAGACCCCATTTAATAAAACTCATTCATTCAAGCATTCAACTAAAATAAAATCCAATCACATTGGTCAAATAGTCCATAATCAATCCCCATTTATTTTCATACATATCACCATATATATCAATAAATAAATATTCATCTCATGAATTAAAACATTCCATATATATATGAGTATCATTTAATGGGCAATTTTAAATTGCATGAAATCCAATTTCAAGATTAAAATAAACTCTTTATTTTAATTATAAAATTATTTAGAATATAATATATAAATATATCATATTTATTTTTTAAAAAAAAAAAAAAAAAGTCACCTTCTTTTATTAAAAGAGTCCTGCAGGTTTATTAAAAAAGTCCTTTCCTGATGGGTCACCTTCTTTTTGGAGTAAGAAAGAGACAACACATTTTCTTTGCAGAATTCAAGATTAGCACCAAAAAAAAAAAATTGTGATTCTTCCCAAAAAAAGTCTTTTTTTTTTTTCCTTAAAAAATATAATTTTATACAATAAAATTATGCCCAATAAATTATTTTAAATACATACCCATATGTATATGAAATCAAAAATAAATTAATAATTGCATAAAGATTTGGCTCTGATGCCACTGTTGGGTTTGTACGAAATCGTGACGCAATCAAATTGCAAAAATTAGCGGAAGCATGGTATATCAGAGTTTAAAAAATTTCTACAAAACCATTACCCGGATCATCCTTTATGCAAATTATTAATTTAAAACGATAAATAAGAAGTTATGGAATCATACCCTTGTAGAACGAAGCTTCCACAGGTACTAGTTCAACTCCTTGTTCTTCGTGATCTCCTTGAATTTCCGGGTTAGATTTCTTCCTTTGATCAACGTTAGCCACCCAAGTGTTTGGCCTCTAGAGGTGATCCACCAAGGAAGATGAATTATCAAGAAGGAGAGTGTTTGGCTTAACCTTAGTTTTCTATCCTCTATAGAAAAGGAGTACTCTCCAACAATTAGAATTGCATCAATCTAATATCTATTATAAGACTTCTCTTATATAGACATTGGTCAACCCTTCTAATCCTATTAGACATGGGATTTCTTTTAATTAATTAAACTCCTTTAATTAATTTAGGCTTCCCACCACATGGGAATAATTAATTAAATTCATTTAATTAATTTGTCTCCTAATCTTATTAGGAATAAATGAGAGTACTAAATATTAAATTAATTACTAAACTCCTTTAGAAATTAAAATAATAATAATTGTAATAATATTAATAAGACTCCTCTTATTAATTTATATTTAATATTTCCAAAATATTAAATAATAAACATTAAGCTATTTAATTTATTCTATCACCATAGATTAAATTAATTATACTTAATGCATTATTACGATTATGCCATTACCTTCTTAAATAATTATTCTTCCTTTTATGGTGTGACCCTTTAGGTTCTCCATATTAAACCGGTTGTGAATAAATCAATTAAAACAATTTTAATCTTATTTAAATAAATAAATTAAACTAATAATTTATTTAAATAAATAATATTTATTCTACAATAGGGATAAGCCTCCCTAGCGATCAACGACTTTCCAGATAATATAGATTTCAACATTAATCAAAAAGAACCTGTGAGTAAATAGTTACCGTACAATTCAATCCTTCCACCATACAATGTCCCAATTAAATATAAGACATGGATTTACTGTCAAGTCTTATTTTATTTAATTATATGTATTTCGATTAGAAAATGCACAACTCCAAATAATGCAAATTAGAAACTCCTTTCTAATTTCATTTCACCTTGGCCAAGGATTCCTGGGTTGTCATTTAACGAATCACATAGGACATATCTCCTCTTTTACTAGAGGTGGTAGATTCTTTATTGATCATTCATTATCTCCATATGTAACTCATTATACCCAAGCATACCCTATATATGCCTTAAAAGGTCTTAAGGAATAAGTCAAAGTATAATTTGTTACATACAAGATACTATGATGATCTCAAGTCCAAGGATTACTTGTACTACTATCACATTAGGAATTCCTATTGACAGGCGAGTAAATCTCCATTAGGTATTCCATAGCGAATCACGTTCAGTGAACTTATTCTCCAATAAGCACCTACATACTTGCTTTAGTGTCTCCACACAAATGATCATGAGATCAATCATCCTCATCCAATGAGCAAGCAACATATGTACCAATCTATCCGGATTTACTAATCCCCTTTTTAGTAATCCCACGATTGGGAACTATTTTAGTTTTAAAACTTTCTAAGAATTTAGATCTCATTAGCATGATCATCATCATGATTCTAAAAGCATTGCTTAAAACTATGGGTTATTTACATATTATAAAAACAGCAACATGTAGATAATTAAATGCCTTTAATAAATGAATATTTTATTAATAAATAAATAAGATTGTTTACAAAGTACGTGCTTTATCATCATACATGATTGGCTTGTATGCACACTACTATCACCCACAATATTGACTTGTTGAACAATTTCATCCTCTTACAATATTAGACAAGCATCTTTAGTATGCCCTGACTTTAAACAAATTCCACACCTTTGCAACTTGCATATTCCTTATAGCCATTTTTTGAACCAAAGTAGTTAAATCAGAAATTTGTTGCTCAATATTACTTATGGTTACCTCATTTACCCTTTTTGGTGTATGATCATTCCTTGTTCCATACTGTTGTGAGTTGGCGGCTATATTTGCCATCAAGTTCTTTACAGCCTCTAGAGTCTTATCAACTAGTGTTCCTCCACTTGCTGCATCAATTACATTTCTATCTATTGGCAACAATCCCTTATAGAAGTATTGAATCAAGTGTTGATCATCAATTTGGTGAGGTGGACATCTGCAACACAACTTCTTAAATCTTTCCCAGTACTCATAGAGAGTCTCTCTATTAAACTACCTGATTTCACATATCTCCTTCCTTATGTTAGCAACTCTTGAAGCAGGAAAATACATTATCAAGAATAACCTTTGCATTTCATTCCATGATTGTATTGATCCTGAAGAAAGATAGTATAACCATTCTTTTGCCAAATCTGCTAATGAGAATGGAAAAGTTCTAAGCTTTATTCGCTCCTCTGTTACTCCTTGTGGTTTCTTAGGGGAGCACACCATATGAAACTCCTTGAGATGCTTGTATGGATCTTCACCTGTAAGACCACGAAAAGTAGAAAAAAGGTGTATTAGTCCTGATTGAAGTTCAAAAGCAACATCTAAATTAGGATATTTAATACACAATGATGATTCATCAAGATCAGGAGTAGCCAGTTCTTTTAAAGTCATGTTGTTGTTTGGCACCACCATTTCATCTTCTTTAAGTGATATAATGAGGCCAAGTGATGGAACAAGAGTTTCTTCTGTATCTGCAATTTTTTCTATCTCTTAATCAAAATTTAAGTCAATAGAGTGAGAGGATTGAATCATAAAATAAAAAGAAGCAAAGAATAAACAAAAACAAATAATAACTCCTCGGACACGGCCCCAAAATTTGGGAGATGTCGTTTAACACTCCTAAATTAACCTTACTTTTACCTTATAAATTCTAACAATTAGCACAGTAGCAAGCAAGGATCGGTCCCACAGAGAGTAACTGGTTTTAAATTTATTCTATGTCTTTAACAGAAAGTAAAGATGGGGGGTTTTTGAATTTATTTTTAAATAAATGAAAACATAATTAAAGTAATAAGATTAACCAAGTATGTAACAACTTCAGTTCTGCAGTTCAGTTTTACCAAATTACAGTAATCAACTAATCAAGTTATTATTATTTACCCACCCCTCAATGAAACTATTAGCCCTAGAGAACAATAAGCTCTACTATCCAAAATTTTCTTTAGATAATCATTGTATGAAATAAGCTCTCCACCATATTCTAACTGTGATACAACCTATAATAAGCTCTCTAGATTTAATATGATAGAAGCAATAAGAGATAGAGAATTAGGATAATCCAAGCAACAAACATATAAGCTCGATTTGTTTAACTTGTGTTCTAATAATCTTAGCAGTACACAAAAGCTTGTTCACAATTAGTATTACTAATTTGCTACTTATGATGAAGAATGATATCAATTACACGTAATACCAATCTTAATCTAGCAGATGTTAATGATCAAACTAACTCAATTGGTCATATCAAATTAATTAGATCAATTAGCATGCAAACATTGAAAACAGATTATCAAAATAAGTTTCATGCAAGAAGGAATAAATAATATAACTTAATTAATCAATTACTTGTAAATAAGGTTCCACCTCCATTTAGAACTGAACATAGAAAACTAGCCTAACGTGCCATCAATTCTCCAAAACTAGGGTTTTAATCCAATAATGTAGATGAAAGATGATGTGTCAAAAGCTAACTAAAACATGTATTTATAGTGTTAAACGAAATCCTAAGTCTATTAGAAATATCAATCCAATTGCATGTAGAAGTCTGCCAAAATCTGCCTTGAAATCTTTCCAAAAGTCTGAAAATCCCAGACGAATTCGCCGAGCGGATTCGTAGGCTTGTGAATTCGTTGGGGTGAATTGGGATAAAGAAGAATGGGCTGGGGCGAGTTTAGAACACACTAGGGTGGATTGGAGCAGCGACGAATTCGTTGGGGCGAATTCCCTAGGCCAACGAATTTGCTAGGGCGAATTCTCATTTCGTACTGCGACGTCCTTTTATTAAATGGCCATAACTCTCGCATCCAAACTCTGATTGGGACGATTCAAGATGTTCCAGAAAGTTAAGGAATAGCTCTACAACTTTCATTCATTATGAATTGAGAAATTCTGGCTGGATCAAGATCAAAATTGGGCTCCAAAAGACAGTTATGTAAATGGCAACTCCAAACTTTGAGGTTTAACATCCGTTTGATAAAAAGGTCATAACTTTTGATACAAAAAGAGTTATGAGACGTGTCACCTATCAAATCAAAGCTCTCGACAAGATATTCATTAAAATTCAAGTTCCAAGGCAAGAACATACATCCAACTTAGTGTTAAAAACCCTACAATATTCCCTTTTCACTCGTTTCAGTTCCAATTCCTCTTGAAATCATTTAAAACCTTAATAAGCTCAAATACACATGAAACATGCACCAAAACTAAATATAAAAGAATCATAATCATCGAATAGTATGCACTCATTAGTCGCGGCACTGAGCCTCTTGTCCATTCCGTTTTTTGACTTGTCAGATCGCTATTTTGCTTCTTTGTTTTCTAAAACACGACTTTATACTAACAATTACGCCCAATTAAATTGTTCTAAACACATATCAATATATATAATGAATCAAAATAATTAATAATTCGCATAAGCATGGCTCTGATGTCACTATTGGTTTGCAGAAACAAGACATTCATACAATCAAATTGTAAATAGCAGTGAAAACATGGCATAAATTGAATTTAAAATTTTTCTGCAGTCCCAGGAATCACCTTATGCAATATTATTAATTGAGGAAGGATAAAATATATACCTTTGAAGATGATCAACCCTTTGATGTGTTCTTCAAACTCGAATCATTTTCTCCTTCGCGATCTCTCTAATCCTCGGATCCAACGTTTGTTACAATAGTGTGCAAAGCCCAAAAGGTTATCTACCAAGAGAATATGATTTAAGATGTGAATTTAGATTCTTGTAAATCTTGGGTGGATAACCATAACTCTTTCTATCCTAACTCCTTAGGGTTTTGAGAATACTTGTAAGAGAGATATTGTAACAACCGAGAAATTTTATTTACCTTGTAATTAATTAATTTTGGAATATTATGAATAACAAAAGATTTTTGTAATTTTGTGATGTAAAGAAATGTTAAAAGTGGAATTTTTGAGGTGGAACGAAAATCTGTGATAAAATTTACAAGTTTTGGGATCGTATAAAAAATAAAAAATTTCTTAGAAAACAACAAAAAATCATTATTCATCCGAAAACGTAAAAGATTTTTTTTAAAGTTTTCAAAAAACGCGCCAAAGTTAATATGATGAAGAAAGACAGGATGTCAAATAAAATTTAAAAACGAAAAACGCAGTTTTTTTCCTGCGTAAAGGGTTCCGGGAAGTGAACGAAAGATAAAACTTGAAGAATAATATAAATATGAAGATAAAGGTATTAAAAAAGAATATGTCATGGCATATTCAAAATGACTTAGTCAAAAATGGATATCCCAAAGCATATTCCATGTTGAGAGTCTTATATAGCATATTCCAAGCATATGCTAGGGGGCTTTTTATAATTAGACCAACTTAGGCTAGGAAAAGACTAAATTATCCTCACTCTTGCTCTCTAATAAATACCAAAATTCTTTCTTCATTTTTCTTTACCAATTCACATTTTAACAAAGAGAAACTCTAGAAAATATACGAGAGGAAGTGAGAGCTAGGGTATTGTACGCAAAAAGGCAAGGAAACTCTACTGAAGTCGTCAGTAAACTAAGAAAATGAAGATTCCAAAGAGGACATATAAAAGATCGAGTTAATTAAAGCATATAAAGGACGCTTAAGGAAAGTTTTCTAACTTCATCTAAATAAATACTTATGAAGCCTATGTGATATATTTTTAATGTCAAATGTACACAACTCTTGCATAATTGTGTGAAATCTATACTTATGCAAATCTTTTAATATTTGTACGTGTATTCAAGCTATTTTATGACATGAATTGTTTAAAGAAATGTCGAAGCCTTTCGTTCGGCTAGACACTTATTAAAATATTTTATCGCACTGATATTGCATCTTTAAGATATTATTGTTATTAAGTAAAGTTGTCCAAACCAAATTGTTTTGGTATGAATTTAAATGCATACAAAAGGTTGAGCAATTAAATGTTTTTGGTCGAGTTTATCGGCTGACACACAAGGTGTCCACAAAAAATAACGCACAGTCGTTCGCCAGGATGAGTGTTTTACAACATAGAGTACTATAGGCTGATCACCTAGACATGCTCGTAAGTGATATCGAATTTATGGTTTTAATGTCGGGTTATCCTTTTTGAATGAAATTAAAAGATTTTTTCTTGGTCTCTTGACCTTTTCAATGTAAATCACAAGTACGTCATTACAAAAATGTTTTAAAAAGGAATAAAAAGATATTATTTTGATTATTCATAATACTTCACAACTATTGGTTCAGTAGTTGAATAATGATCACATGATTCTTGATTTTGTTGTTATTTAACTATTTTACTTGCTGGGCAATTTAATGCACATTCTTGCATGATTTATATGATTTTAGCTAAGGTCAAACGTGTGGAAGGATCTAGTAAGGATAAAGGGAAAGCTAAGATGATCGAGTAGAAGAATCTTTGTAATAGTATAATATTTTTGTATATTGCATACTATTATGATTTGATAAAAATGTAATGGTTATAGATACTGGGATAGAACAGTTACGATGTAATAGTTTAGTAATTACTTTTATGTCATTTAAGCTTATATAGTTAGATTGTACAAATGTCGTTGTACTGTGTTGCACCTTATCTAGGGTTTAAAGGTACCCGGATTTGGGGGTGTTATAAGTTGGTATCAGAGCTGATAGGTTATAAACCTTAAGGGGGGAGCCTTAGGATATAACTGTAGTAAGATTAGAAGAATTTAGAAATAAACTCGAAAAGAGTTTCTAAGGGATGAATTGAGAAAATTCATTGAAAGAAGATTAAAAGAAGAAAAGTTAAGATAAAATGAAATGATATGTGATAATAATATTTTGTTGCTATATGCTAATCAAGATATTAAAATTTTATTTTAGATGTCAGGAGAAGACGTGTTGTATAGGGATATTCAGGTAGTGAACGAGGAGCTAGTCTCTCCACCAGAGCCAGTACCGGCACCATAGTTGAGGTCCCAGTTCAACGTGATGAAGAGGAAGAGGAAGAAGATCCTTCTGAAGAGGATTCAGAGGGTTTATATAGGTTTGCCAGCTGGGATTCTAGCTGCAGGTGGTCTGTCAGCCCGACGTCTTCCAGAGCCGGAGGAGGAAGAGGAGAGATAGAGGTTGCAGCATAGTATGTTGTACCTACAGATGAGGAGGAACAGGAGGAGATGCATGAGCTATTGTTAGCAGTTATTGATAAGAATGTCCAGTTACGTCGGGCAGATTGTACCCTAGAGGAATAGGTGGAGAACTTCCAGACTGAGAAGCAGTTTATAGAGGCATACTGGGAGGACGAGATGAATGATAGGGAGATAGTTATGGCCAAAGCTTACGAGCTTCATGCAGAATTGAGTGAGAAGAAGTTGAAGATAAGCAGGATGACCCATGCTTTCAAGAGAGCACATGAGGAGTATTAGCGCAAGATCGCGTATCATTCAGTTGAGACAAGGCAGACAAGACAGACTATTTGCAAGGATATTGTGATCGATCTTGTCGAGAAGGAGTACGTAACCTCCATTGGTCATAGTTCAGATTAGTATCTAGATTATGTATAGGTATATATCAGTGTGAACCTTAGAACTATAAAACAGTCTAACGTAATCATTTATGGTAGTAATTCGCCTAAACGTTCGTGTTGTCTAACGATGATGCAAGCCCGAAAGTTGTTAAGAAAATGATATGTAGGTTATTTGTGCCACGTTGTCGATACCCAGATGTGTGGGAGCAGGATTAGGACAGATACCTGTAGTGAATGAATTTGCGAATGTGTTTCTAGACGAGTTACTTGTAACGATCAAGAAAATATAATTATTATGTGAATTGATTTTTATTTGATTATATTGAATAAATGAGATTATATGTTTATTAAACTGAGTAAGTTGTTTAAAGGTCGTTCTATGACCTAGAATGTATGAATGTGGTTAGGATTCTGGCTATAAGCTAAGATTAAATGGAATGAATTTCCAAGACAAAAATAAAAGTTTTTGAGAAATTTTCGTAAAATCACTATTTATCCATTTCTGCTCGGGAATTATTTTTGAATTTCAAATAAATGAGTAATGTTAGAATTCTGAGACGAGATGGCATATCCAATAATATTTTAGTTATGGCCAACGAAGTTTTTGCCTGAGGACTTAAGACTTAGGGAAAGTGAAATTCTAAGAAAAGAAAAGATTAAGTATAATAAGAAAGATTATTAAACGTGAAGAATACGAGTATAATACCCAGTATTATACGAGTACAATACAAAGATTAATATGATGTATAATACGAATATCATACAAAGTATATGAAAGTAGTATGCATACAAGCCAATCATGTATGATGATAAAGCATATACTTTGGAGGCAATCTTATTTATTTATTAATAAAAATATTCATTTATTAAAGGCATTTAATTATCTACATGGTGCTGTTTTTATAATATATAAATAACCCATAGTTTTAAGCAATGCTTTTAGAATCATGATGATGATCATGCCAATGAGATCTAAATTCTTAGAAAGCTCTAAAACTAAAATAGTTCCTAATCATGGGATTACTAAAAAGGGGATTAGTAAATCCGGATAGATTAGTACATATGTTGCTTGCTCATTAGATGAGGATGATTGATCTCATAATCATTTGTGTGGAGACACTAAAGCAAGTATGTAGGTGCTTATTGGAGAATAAGTTCACTGAACGTGACTCGCTATGGAATACCTAATAGAGTTTTACTCGCCTGTCAATAGGAATTCCTAATGTGATAGTAGTACAAGTGATCCTTGGACTTGAGATCATCATAGTATCTTGTATGTAATGAATTATACTTTGACTTATTCCTTAAAGCCCTTTAGGGTATATAAAAGGGTATGCTTGGGTATAATGAGTTACATATGGAGACAATGAATGATCAATAAAGAATCTACCACCGCTAGTAAAGGAGGAGATATGTCCTATGTGATTCGTTAAATGACAACTCAGGAATCCTTGGCCAAGGTAAAATGAAATTAGAAAGGAGTTTCTAATTTACATTATTTGGAGTTGTGCATTTTCTAATCGAAATACATATAATTAAATAAAATAAGACTTGACAGTAAATTCATGTCTTATATTTAATTGGGACATTGTATGGTGGAAGGATTGAATTGTATGGTAACTATTTACTCACAGGTTCTTTTATGATTAATGTTGAAATCTATATTATCTGAAAAGTCGTTGATTGCTAGGGAGGCTTATCCCTATTGTAGAATAAATATTATTTATTTAAATAGATTATTAATTTAATTTATTTATTTAAATAAGATTAGAATTGTTCTAATTGATTTATTCACAATCGGTTTAATATGGAGAACCTAACGGGTCACACCATAAAAGGAAGAATAATTATTTAAGAAGGTAATGACATAATCGTAATAATGCATTAAGTGAAATTAATTTAATCTATGGTGATAGAATAAATTAAATAGCTTAATATTTATTATTTAATATTTTGAAAATATTAAATATAAATTAATAAGAGGAGTCTTATTAATATTATTATAATTATTACTATTTTAATTTCTAAAGGAGTTTAGTAATTAATTTAATATTAGTACTCTCATTTATTCCTAATAAGATTAGGAGATAAATTAATTAAATGAATTTAATTAATTATTTTCCATGTGGTGGGAAGCCTAAATTAATTAAAGGAGTTTAATTAATTAAAAGAAATCCCATGTCTAATAGGATTAGAAGGGTTGACCAATATCTATATAAGAGGATTCTTATAATAGATATTACTTGATGCAATTCTAATTGTTGGAGAGTACTCCTTTTCTATAGAGGATAGAAAACTAAGCCAACCACTCTCCTTCTTGATAATTCATCTTCCTTGGTGGATCACCTCTAGAGGCCAAACACTTGGGTGGCTAACGTTGATCAAAGGAAGGAATCTAATCCGGAAATTCAAAGAGATCACGAAGAACAAGGAGTTGAACTAGTACCTGTGGAAGCTTCGTTCTACAAGGGTATGATTCCATAACTTCTTATTTATCGTTTTAAATTAATAATTTGCATAAAGGATGATCCGGGTAATGGTTTTGTAGAAATTTTTTTAAACTCTGATATACCATGCTTCCGCTAATTTTTGTAATTTGATTGCGTCACGATTTCGTACAAACCCAACAGTGGCATCAGAGCCAAACTTTTATGCAATTATTAATTTATTTTTGATTTCATATACATATGAGTATATATTTAAAATAATTTATTGGGCATAATTTTATTGTATAAAATTATTTTTTTTTAAGAAAAAAAAGTGACGTTTTTTTTTTTTTGGGACGAATCACAATTTTTTTTTTTGGGTGCTAATCTTGAATTCTGCAAAGAAAATGTGTTGTCTCTTTCTTACTCCAAAAAGAATGTGACCCATCAGGAAAGGACTCTTTTAATAAAAGAAGGTGACTTCTTTTTAAAAAAATAAATAAAATATATTTATATATTATATTCTAAATAATTTTATAATTAAAATAAAGAGTTTATTTTAATCTTGAAATTGGATTTCATGCAATTTAAAATTGCCCATTAAATGATACTCATATATATATGGAATGTTTTAATTCATGAGATGAATATTTATTTATTGATATATATGGTGATATGTATGATAATAAATGGGGATTGATTATGGACTATTTGACCAATGTGATTGGATTTTATTTTAGTTGAATGCTTGATTGAATGGGTTTTATTAAATGGGGTCTGTGTACCTCGTCTTCTCTAAAAAAATTTTTCGTGATGTAAAATTCTATCTCCCTCCTATGTACTTCCCCTTGACTGCTGATCAAGGTTTCTATTTAAATTAAATAGTTTAATGTAATAGAAATACTTAGAATTATCTTGAAAAAATTGGAGACCAAGGAGCAAGGAGCGCGTGAAGACCCGTTTGTATGGAGCCCGGGTTTAAATGTAATAGTTATATTTAAATTTAAATTCTTGCACTCCTAGGTTTGACCTTTTGGTTCACTTGGTGGCTCTAGTGAACCAAACTAGAATAAAAGTCCATAATCAATCTGGGTAGAATATAGTATTCTATATTGCATGCTAAATATTATATATATTATATTTTATGCAAACATGCTTCGCATGTTTAATAAAATGACGCGTATTTTATATATATATGTGCATGCACGCTAAACAAGATGAGAAAAATAATAACAAATCCCTCAAAGAAATAATATTAAGTCCGAAGCGTTCAAATGATATTTGGAATATCGAACGTCGCCTTCTAGCATGATAAATTAATAGAGTATTAAATATTTAATATGAGCTTGTTGTGCTATCCACAAGGCGAGTATTGCATATTTAAGATGTTAATTAATCACATTTGATGCTTATCAAGAAAATTGAACGATCTAGTCTTGTTGTGCTATCCACAAGGACGAACATTTTTCTTTTTTGAATTTATAGAAGTGCTAAGCTGGACTTAACTTAAATCGTTTTAGTTCGGATGTGCACACACTTGACCATTATGATTTAAGAGGCAAAATAAAAGGAGTTATATAGTGATGTAATTGACAAGAGTTGTCTACCTATTTATTTGTATATCGCTTGTTGTGCTATCCACAAGGTTATATACATTTGAAATGGGATCCTTATTCTCACTAGCAAATCTTTAATTAGATGTTGCCGAACTATATAAGTGAGGGTAATATAGTTTGATAAAAATAGTGGGAGATACCAATTTAAAATAAAGACCTAAATTTATTTTGGTATGCAAAATTAATAAAATGAATGTTTGCTAAAATGTTGTTTTTCACATGCAAAATTTTAAAAATGTCAAAATCACTAATTTCACTGCGAAGCATACTTGATGCTAATAAGCTTACCGGGCCGAATTATACGGACTGGCTAAGAAATCTGAGAATAGTTCTCACTGCTGAAAAGATTTCTTATGTCCTAAACTCACCTGTCCCTGGAACTGTTCCAGAAACAGCCTCTGAGGAAGAGATTGCCACCATTGTAAAGTGGCAAGATGATGCATCTGTGGCTCAATGCATCATGCTCGCATCCATGAATAACGAGCTTCAGCGTCAGCACGAAAATATGGATGCTCCTACTATGTTGATTCACCTCAAGGAGTTGTATGGTGAACAAAGTAGGACTGCTAGATATGAGATATCTAAGGAGCTCTTCCGATCTAGGATGACCAAGGGCAAAGTGAACATAAAAGAACAAAAGAAATCTGATCCAGCTAGCAAAGGAATGTGCTTCCATTGCAACGAGCCGGGTCATTGGAAGAGGAACTGCAAGAAGTTTTTGGCAAAGAAAAAGCTTGGAGAAGCTTCAACTTCCAATCAAGGTTTGTTCATGATTGAAATTAATTTTTCAGAAAGTCAAAATTCTACTTGGGTATTGGATACCGGCTGTGGTTCTCACATATGTAATAATGTGAAGGGACTGGTCAGAAATAGAAAGCTGAGCAATGATGAGGTCATCCTACGAGTGGGGAATGGGGCAAAAGTTGCTGCATTAGCTGTAGAGACTTATTGTTTAGTAATGCCTTCGGGTCAAGTCCATTTATCTAAATAATTGTTATTTTGTTCCGAATATTATTAGAAACATTATTTCTATTTCTGTATTGGATATGGAAGGATATGACGTTATTATAAAGAACAACAGTTGTTCAATTTATAAAGACGATGTTTTATATAGTATTGGAAATTTGCGAAATGGACTTTATATACTTGACTTGCAAGAAAATATATTTCAAATTGAACAAACTAAGAAAAGGAAAAGAGATAATATTAATTATACCTACATGTGGCACTGTAGACTCGGTCATATCAATGAAACAAGATTATCCAAGTTGCATAAGGATGGGCTCCTAGAGCTATCCGATTATGAATCATATCCAACTTGTGAATCTTGTCTCATGGGTAAAATGACTAAATCTCCTTTTAGTGGAAAAGGAGAAAGAGTTACAGAGTTGTTGGCATTGATTCACACAGACGTTTGTGGACCTATGACAACAAGTGCACGGGGTGGGTATTCTTATTTTATTACTTTCACTGATGATCACTCAAGATTTGGATATGTGTATTTAATGAAATACAAGTCAGAATCATTTGAAAAGTTCAAAGAGTTCAGAAGTGAAGTAGAGAAACAAGCGGGCAAGAGTATAAAGATACTTCGATCAGATCGAGGTGGAGAATACTTAAGCGGTGAGTTTCTCAATTGTCTCAAAGAAAATGGTATAATCTCATAATGGACTCCTCTAGGTACACCACAGTTAAATGGAGTATCTGAAAGGAGAAATCGAACACTGTTGGACATGGTTCGATCTATGATGAGTTTTACCGACCTTCCAATTTTCTTATGGGGATATGCCCTAGAAACGGCTGCATACCTACTTAACAAGGTACCTACCAAATCCGCCCCAAAGACTCCATATGAGATATGGAAGGGGAGGAAACTAAATCTTAAGCATGTTAAGACTTGGGGTTGTCCAGCTTATGTCAAAAAGTTTGAAAACGATAAGCTACAGACTAAATCCGATAAGTGTAGATTTGTGGGATACCCTAAAGAAACTTTAGGGTATTATTTCTATCATCCAACTGATCAAAAGGTGTTTGTTGCGAAATATACTGCCTTCTTGGAAAAGGAGTTTATCCATGAAGGGGTCAGTGGGAGTAAGATATATCTTAAAGAAGTTCAAGAATCACAAATTATCACGGATCAAAGTCAGGTACCTGACCAAGTAAAAGAACCTACTATACCACAACCTGTTCGTAAATCTAGAAGAGTACCGAAGATACCTGAGAGGTATGGATTCGTTATAGAGGATGACGATGAGGTACACATCATGAATGATGATGATCTATTGAATTACAAACAGGCTATGAGTAATAAAGACTCAGGGAAATGGCTTGAAGCCATGAAATTCGAAATGGACTCTATCTATGAAAACAAAGTATGGACTTTGGTTTCACCATCTGAAGGCATTAAGCCTATTGGGTGTAAATGGGTCTTTAAAAGAAAGACGGGAGCGGATGGCAAGGTTGATACCTATAAGGCCCGACTGATTGCAAAAAGTTTCAAACAAAGACAAGGAGTTGACTATGATGAAACCTTCTCACCAGTAGCTATGCTCAAGTCCATTCGGATTTTACTTGCGATTGCAGCTTATAACGACTATGAGATCTGGCAGATGGACGTGAAAAAGGCCTTCCTCAATGGGAAACTTGAGGAGGATGTGTATATGACACAGCCAGAGAGTTTTGTTTCAAAGGTTGGAACAAATCAAGTCTGTAAGCTGCAACGATCCATTTATGGATTGAAGCAAGCTTCTCGTAGATGGAACATTCGTTTTGATGAGACAATCAAAGAGTTTGATTTTATCAAAAACGACGATGAACCATGTGTGTACAAGAAGGTTAGTGGGAGCGCAGTTTCATTCCTTGTATTATATGTTAATGATATATTACTGATAGGGAATGACATTCCTATGCTACAATCGATTAAAATCTGGTTATCTAAACACTTCTCCATGTAGGACTTGGGAGAAGCATCCTATATTTTGGGGATAAAGATCTATAGAGATAGATCTAAAAGGATGCTTGGTTTATCCCAAGGAACGTACATTGATGCAATGCTAAAGAGGTTTAGCATGGAAGATTCCAAAAGAGGTCTCATGCCGATGAGCCATGGAATACATCTCTCCAAGAAACAGGCCCCAAAGACACCTGAGGAGAGAGACCGTATGAGTAAGATCCCTTATGCTTCTGCAATAGGATCTATCATGTACGGTATGATATGTACTAGACCGGATGTTGCTCATGCACTTAGTGTAATGAGCAGATACTAGTCAAACCCTGGAGAAGAGCACTGGAAGGCAGTGAAGAATATCCTAAAGTACTTGAGAAGGACTAAAGATATTTTTCTTGTCTACGGTGGGTCTGAATTAAAACTCAAGGGATTCACAGACTCAAGTTTTCAAACAGACCAAGATGACAGTAAATCTGTTTCAGGGTATGTGTTTACCTTGAAAGATGGTGCAGTGAATTGAAAAGGTACCAAACAACAAAAGGTTGTTGGTTTACTGACAAAGACAAAGTATATAACTGTAAGTGAAGCTGCAAGTTGATGTTTTAGATGAAAAATTCATTACAGAACTAGGAATAGGTCCTAAGTCTCATCTTGAATCTAAACATGTGTTGCGGCACTTTGATTAAAGAAATCATTAAAAGAGGAGAGTGTAGACTCTCAAGACAACATTGCAGATCCATTAACTAAAGCTTTAACACAACAGCAGTTTGATCGTCACTTAGAGAAGTTGGGTATGAGATACCATGGCGATTGGCTTTAGTGCAAGTGGGAGATTGAAAGTAGTATGCATACAAGCCAATCATGTATGATGATAAAGCATATACTTTGGAGGTAATCTTATTTATTTATTAATAAAAATATTCATTTATTAAAGGCATTTAATTATCTACATGGTGCTGTTTTTATAATATGTAAATAACCCATAGTTTTAAGCAATGCTTTTAGAATCATGATGATGATCATGCCAATGAGATCTAAATTCTTAGAAAGCTCTAAAACTAAAATAGTTCCTAATCATGGGATTACTAAAACGGGGATTAGTAAATTCGGATAGATTAGTACATATGTTGCTTGCTCATTAGATGAGGATGATTGATCTCATAATCATTTGTGTGGAGACACTAAAGCAAGTATGTAGGTGCTTATTGGAGAATAAGTTCACTGAACATAACTCGCTATGGAATACCTAATGGAGTTTTACTCGCCTGTCAATAGGAATTCCTAATGTGATAGTAGTACAAGTGATCCTTGGACTTGAGATCATCATAGTATCTTGTATGTAATGAATTATACTTTGACTTATTCCTTAAAGCCCTTTAGGGTATATAAAAGGGTATGCTTGGGTATAATGAGTTACATATGGAGACAATGAATGATCAATAAAGAATCTACCACCTCTAGTAAAGGAGGAGATATGTCCTATGTGATTCGTTAAATGACAACCCAGGAATCCTTGGCCAAGGTAAAATGAAATTAGAAAGGAGTTTCTAATTTACATTATTTGGAGTTGTGCATTTTCTAATCGAAATACATATAATTAAATAAAATAAGACTTGACAGTAAATTCATGTCTTATATTTAATTGGGACATTGTATGGTGGAAGGATTGAATTGTATGGTAACTATTTACTCACAGGTTCTTTTATGATTAATGTTGAAATCTATATTATCTGAAAAGTCGTTGATCGCTAGGGAGGCTTATCCCTATTGTAGAATAAATATTATTTATTTAAATAGATTAGTAGTTTAATTTATTTATTTAAATAAGATTAGAATTGTTCTAATTGATTTATTCACAATCGGTTTAATATGGAGAACCTAAAGGGTGACACCATAAAAGGAAGAATAATTATTTAAGAAGGTAATGGCATAATCGTAATAATGCATTAAGTGAAATTAATTTAATCTATGGTGATAGAATAAATTAAATAGCTTAATATTTATTATTTAATATTTTGGAAATATTAAATATAAATTAATAAGAGGAGTCTTATTAATATTATTATAATTATTACTATTTTAATTTCTAAAGGAGTTTAGTAATTAATTTAATATTAGTACTCTCATTTATTCCTAATAAGATTAGGAGACAAATTAATTAAATGAATTTAATTAATTATTTTCCATGTGGTGGGAAGCCTAAATTAATTAAAGGAGTTTAATTAATTAAAAGAAATCCCATGTCTAATAGGATTAGAAGGGTTGACCAATATCTATATAAGAGGATTCTTATAATAGATATTACTTGATGCAATTCTAATTGTTGGAGAGTACTCCTTTTCTATAGAGGATAGAAAACTAAGCCAACCACCCTCCTTCTTGATAATTCATCTTCCTTGGTGGATCACCTCTAGAGACCAAACACTTGGGTGGCTAACGTTGATCAAAGGAAGGAATCTAATCCGGAAATTCAAGGAGATCACGAAGAACAAGGAGTTGAACTAGTACCTGTGGAAGCTTCGTTCTACAAGGGTATGATTCCATAACTTCTTATTTATCGTTTTAAATTAATAATTTGCATAAAGGATGATCCGGTTAATGGTTTTGTAGAAATTTTTTTAAACTCTGATATACCATGCTTCCGCTAATTTTTGCAATTTGATTGCGTCACGATTTCGTACAAACCCAACAGTATATACGAGGAGAATATAAGAATTATACAGTAAGAATACGAATAAGTCTTAATGGAATATAACTTATTGGACTTAAACTTTGTCAAGCCCAAGATAACTAATTGGCAAGTCCAATTGAACAATGAAGGAGGCCCTAATGAAGATTTATATCAAGGCCCAATGATAATTTAAATCAAGCCCAATGTTAGGCCCAATTTGAATTAATTCTAAGCCCGAACCAAGAACCGAACCTGTGGGTCAAACCAATGGATCATCAAGTGGGTAAAACCTATGGGGCAACCCATGTGGGTCCCCCTATAGGACACATAGCCGGCCAAAGTGGTGGTCAAGCTTCCTTGGGAATCTTAGTGAAAAGGTGAGGAGGTGGGAATAGTAAGGAGGTTAGTTTCTTTACCATTTTGCCCTAAACCTTGCAAATTCCTATAAAAGAAAGGCTTAAGAGTTCATTTGTTGGTTTACAAACATTAAACACCTATATTGAGAGAGAAGTGAGAGCTTAACAAGTGATCAAGGAAGGAAAAGCTAGCTAATCAAGTCTTAAGTCAAGAACGCGAAGAACGCTTAAAGGTATAATCACTTAAACCAACTTTTCATCTATTTTTTTTGGAAATTTGATAGAGAAGTATGAATTGGTGGAGCATGTCTCTTCCAGAGTAATAAGGATGGATATTACGTGTCAAATCGAAAAGAAATTTTTTTTAAGGAAATATTCCTGGCTTAGTCGCGTGCCCAGGGACGCGAATGCGCGGGGTGGCAAGGCATTAGGCACGGGCGCATGGGTTGGCCGGGCGTTGGGGGTAGAGCGCACGCGTAGGGAGCGGCAGGGCATGTCAAGACTTAACTTCTGACATTCGACATCCAATTTTAAAATGAACGTAACTTGGTCATACGAACTCCGAATTGGATGATTCAAGATGATCCGAAAAGCTAACGAAGATACCTATCATTGTAGATTGTTAGGTTTAAGATTTGATATCAAAATCAAAATAAAAAATGAACCTTTATAAGAGGGAGTATTGAACTAAACGAATGTCAATGAACTTATCATTTGAACAAAGTTTGATGTAAGGAAAGTGTATTCATATATGATAGACATATAAGGATGAAAGAATTGAACATTTAACTTAATGAATGTAAAAGTATACTAAGGAAGATCAAAGGTTAAGAAATTGTAAATGCAAAGTACGTAAACGATAACCGTCGATCGTATTCGCATCAAACGAAGTTGTTAGGTTTACATTGGTTGTAATTCCTAGACATTAAACATAAATAGTGACTTATGAAATTTAGATGTTATTAAGTTAAAATGAATGTAGATAACTTAACGAATGTTATTAATGAAATAAATTTGATTAAGCTATAGAAGAGAAAGAAGGTGGTATCAACAGTGTGTATAGATCGTTTGGTAGCTAAATTGAGTGTGATATGTGAATATATCATGTAGAACCTATAAAGACCAAGAAAAGTTGAATTTAAGGTTGAAGACGCTTGAAGGAAAGTTCTTATAACTCTTGTCTGACCTTCGTGTTAGCCAAGTTTTGTGATTCATGTTATGTGATACATGAATTGTTTACGAAAGAGTCGATGCCAATCTTAACTCGGCTAGACGAATCTTAAAGATTTGATTTATTTATTTACAAGTCTTTTAAATTATTATTGTTAATGTTATCCTATGCCAATTACTTTGGTACGAATTCAAAGTTAAGCCAAAGTCTGAATAAACAAAGGTATTTTACGTCGTTCATCGACTAGCACATGAGGTTGCCAAAACTTGAACGTAAACACGTTTAACGAATGAGTGTTAATCAACATAAAGTACTATAGGCTATCACCTAGAAGTGCTCGTAAGCTATATCGGATGTACGGTCTTAGTGACGGGATGTCCTTTTCATGAATGAAAACAAATGAGAATGTTCATGGTCTTTTGACCTACTCAAAATTCTTAAGTGACTATATATACTTTGGAATTGTTTTAAAAGAATGGAAAGTGCTATTTCGATTGTTCATAGTATTTCATAACTATTTGTTCAGTTACCGAAGATAAATCATATGATTCTTGAATTTGTGGTTATGTTATTTATTTTTAGACTTGCTAAGCTAGTTATGCTCACTTCTTGCTTGAATTATATGATTGTGGTTAGGTTTGTCTGATTCATAAGCATGCAAAAATTACATACATAGCAGCGGAAGTGTAAAAATAAGAGTTTTAAAATTTTACAAACCATATACCCAGATCATCCTTTATGCATAATTATTAATTAAACGAGAAGAAGAAGATGAGATTCATACCCTTGAAGATACGAGCTTCCTCAGGTACGAGTTCAACTCCAATTCTTTCCTTGTTTAACTTGAATCTACTAGGTGTGATTCCTTCCTTTGATCAAAGTCAGTCACCCAAATATTTGGCCTCTAGAGGTGATCCACCAAGGATGAACAAGTATTACGAAGGTGAGTTATTGGCAAAACCCTAGTTTTTCTCTCTCTAGAAAAATTGTGCTCTCCCAACTCTTGGAAATGCCATTAGCTCCAAATCAAAATAAGACTCCCCTTATTTATATAGATGTAGCCAACCCTACTAAACATTTTAGGATTAGGGTTTTGTCGACGCCGGGAAAAAGTTTTGTAAAACGTGTCCGTCATTCCAAAGTTTGTGTTGTTTATTTTACCCTTTTCTGTTTGTTATGCCTATGGATTCTATTAAAGGTGAGGTTTTAGGAAAGAGGTACCGACATAAGTGTCGACGACTTTGAAAAGATTGATTTTATTATTTTATGGTAGGACCAAATGAGACAGAGTCGACATTTGGTATGGTTTAAATGGATATACCAACTCATCCGAGTTTTGAAAGTTTTTGCAATATGGTCCAATATGTGACTCCGTAGGATAGGTCTGAAACCCGAGATTCATGGAATTAGGGGGTAAGGTTAAGCGGGGGGAAGGTGTTAGGCACCCCCCCGACTCCCGTGAAAACATGGTACCGCATCTTATTGATTTCCTATGCAAAAATATGTGTGTGTGTGTGTGAGATAGTGTGTGTGTGTGTTCGAAAGTTTATTCTAAACCTCCTTGTGAGTTATTTGGAAGTAGTGTTGTTCCTCTTTTGCACCTATGTATGAAAGGTTTGATTTAGCAAAAGTTCATTTTAGACAAACTATACATTTCATATGATATTTTGGGAAAACACAAGGTTTTCAAATCCTTCGCCTGAATAGTGTTCAAGGACCTTTGATACTTCCATTATTGATTTTTTAGTATATGTAATTATTACGAAAGTAGTGTTGTACCTCTTTAAACCTATGCACAAAGGATTTGATTTATATAAAAGTTTATTTTAGAACACAATATATATCAATGATGTTTTGAAAATAAAGTTTTTAAATCCTTCGTCAAATAGGAATCGAGGTCTTTTGATACTTCCATTTATGATATAATGTCTATCCCCAAACCGTTTTATTGTCATTGAAAGCTCTTTGTGGTTTTATTGGAAATCATTTTGATGATGTGCATGCAAAAAGCGTCAAAAATGGTCAGATCATCATCGAGCATATAAGCCATCTCGATGAATCCGAACACCCTCAATCAAAGTTTTCACTATCACGGGATCTTAAATACGACTTCTCAAGAATAACCCCTCGAGTTCATCTTCAAGATCCAAATATTACATATACAATAATTTTTTTCGATATTTAAACATTACATCACAAAAACGGTCCATCGTGGGAATTAAATCGGGATCCAATCATGGGATCTTGACACCAAGATTCCTAGTCTCACATTATTATGCTCAAATATATATGTACAATGTCCTAGACTTTGATATTAGATGATTTCATCGGTTGAAATCACCATTCTAAGCCATTTCGGACCCTTTCACCTCTAGACATAGATCTAGGGCTATACTGGGTAACCAGAACCGATTAAAAGCAATAAATACGTAGATCTACCATGGATATAAGCTGATCTAGCATACGGGTTAAAGCTTCTTGCTTAATAAACACTCAAAAGGTTAGATCCGGCTTAAATTTAGGTAGATATAGCCTCCGGACTAGATTTACAACCAAATATGCACAATATAACCGATATAAACTAAATATCTACCAACTACTACACAATATACTTAGAAAATAACAAGTTTAACTAGATTTAAGCTATATATAACATCAATCTAGTATATTGAACAAAGTTTACAAAGAACATAGCTAAAAAGAGTGTTTTTTCAGTTTGGGGGACGCGTGAACAAGCGTTTTATCACTCGGGATCAACTTAGTACACTCTTGGGACTCCAAATGTGTGTTGAACAAGATCAAACCACTCAAAAGGGGTGTATATTGATCAAACTCGAGGGCTTCTTGTAGACACTCGAAATTTTAATTTCTTTATACTAACCTTGTAGAAGGGAAAAAGCATAATTTTACTTAGGAGATAACCCCGAGATAGGGCAAAAGCATCTGGTCACCCCGGAGCCAACCCTGTGGATGATTCAAATGGACAATGACGTCCGCACATGACGCGAAACGAACGAGGATTGCAAAGGTAAGAAAGTGTCCGTAAGAAGTCACCTAAACATACATCGAACTGCGTGCTATCAAGACGAGCAGATCGACGACCCTCGGGAACCGAAAGATACTTTTTGAATTACTACATCATCTTCCCAGACTCCGATTTCATCAAACTCGACCTAATTTTAAAGTCTTCTGCAAGGACTTTTTGGCAATTTTTGGGTACGGAGCTCAACTTTCACCAAACTGAGATCTAAGGCACGCATTTTGAGGCAACCAGACACATGGGGCCTAGCCTCAGGTGTACCTTCTCCAGTCATAGGTACACTTGCGGCTGCCATAATCAGTCTATTTCATCAGCCAGCAGCTCATAAACACTAAAAAGAGGAAGAAGTTAGAGAGAAAGAGATTTTTAGAGAGAGAAACCCTTGGGTTTGAGAGTTTTTTTACCAACTTTGAACTGTTTGATCTTCTATATTACATATATTAAGAGTCTTGAGTGTTCTAAGTTGATCCCGAGCCTCAAAAAGCTTGTTTACGCGTCCCCAAGGTGAAAAATACCCTTTTCGGGTCACTTTCTTTGTAAATATTGTTTGAAACACTAGTTTTATGTGATATATTGTGTAAACGTAGTCTAACTTGTTGTTTTACATAGATATTGTATATTTGGTGGAGAATATTGAGTCCCCACCGGTTATGATGCAATTTTATTGTTGTAGATCCAGTCTGTAGGCTAGATCTACCTAGATCTAAGCCGGATCTAGCCTTTTGAGTGGTTATCAAGCATGAAGCTTTAACCCGTATGCTAGATCGGTTTAGATCCACGGTAGATCTACGTGTTTTATCGCTTTATATCATTCTTGCTCACTCCGTTAAGCCCTATATCTATATCTAGAGGTGAGGAGGGTCCTAAGCTCGCGTGATAGGGTTTTTTACAGATGAAACCACCGAATATTGAGTTTAGGATATGTTGTATATATGTTTATTTCTATAAATGTGAGCTTAGGAATCCCGGGGTCGAGATCTAATGATTAGATCTAGACTAGATTCCCACAATGGATATTTTATTCACTATGTAATGTTTAAATAACGTCGAATAATTGTATATGTAATATTTGGATCCTAAAGACGAACTCGAGGGGTTAGTCCCGAGAAGTCGGATTCAAGATCCCGTGATAGTGAAAACTTTGATTATAAGTGTTTGAATTCATCGAGATGGCTTACATGCCCGATGATGATCCGACCCTTTTTGGCGCTTTTAGCATGCATTTTCACCAAAATAATTTCCAAATCAAAATAGCAAATAGCTTTCATAATAACAATAAAACAATTTGGGGATAGACATTAGATCATATATGGATGTATCAAAAGACCTCGATTCTTATTTCAAGAAGGATTTCAAAACTTTACTTTCAAAACATCATTGATATATATTGTATTCTAAAAATGAATTTTTATATAAATCAAATCCTTTGTACATAGGGTTAAAGAGGTACATCGCTACTTTGGGTTGAGCTGATGCCTGCGTTGGGTTGTAACCAATAGATTTCACCATCGGGGTTATGCCGATGCCTTCACTGGTTTGTTGCCACCGGATTACAACATCGGGATCATGCCGATGCCTTCATTAGGTTGTAGCCAATGGATTACATCATCGGGGGTCTAGCCAATGCCTTCATTGGTTTGTAGCCAAAGGATTACATCATCGAGATTATGCGGATGCCTTCATTGGGTTGTAGCCAACGGATTACATCATTGGGGGTCTAGGCGATGCCTTCATTGGTTTATAGCCAACGGATTACATAATTGGGATTATGTCGATGCCTTCATTGGGTTGTAGCCAACGGATTACATCATCGGGGGTATAGCCGATGCCTTCATTGGGTTGTAGCCAACAGATTACATCATTGGGGGTCTAGCCGATGCCTTCACTGGTTTGTTGCCAATAGATTAAGCAAGACCCCAACTTTTATGAATAAAGATTTAATTTTCTTTATATATTATTTTGAAATAGTAACGTGTTGATTTGATAAATGTGAAAAGTTATGGTTGAAATGTGCAAATATTTTAAAATGAGCAAGTGGTTATAAAATATTCTTGTTGTCGGGGAATATTCGTTTGGTCATGGAATATTCTTGTTGTCGAGGAATATTCGTATGACGGCGCAGCTATTTGTGGGCCCCACAACGGAATAACTATCGGATATAGAAAGCGACAGAAATATCCTTTTTATAAAATAACGGCGTAGTTGTTACCGTTAGTACTGTTGAAATACTCGGTGGTTAAAATACAGTAATACGCGGTGTTGCACAGTAGCACATGGTATTGCACAATATTTTGAATTATTGATTCTTACGTGAGAAGGCACTTACTCAATTATTGTTACAGTAATTACTGTTCAATATTTTATATTATTGATTCAATAATTGCATGATATTTTATTGATTCAATAATTGCTACAGTTGATATTTTGTATTATTGATTCAATAATTGTCACTGTACAATATTTCACATTATCAACTCAATAATTTATATTATTTGAATAATATTATTAGATAGCATTATTGACAATGTCTAAGGAAGTTCTGTCTAGGAGGGGTTATTTAATTGCGCGCCAGTAAGGAGAAGTCCTTATCGGAAGGCCCCCTCTTTCCTAGGAATGACCTGGTTGTCAATATTGTAGTTCTGTAATATTATTTGTGAATAATTAATTATTGATTTATATGATAAAGAAATATTTATTTTGTGGATATAAAATAAGGAATTAGTGTTGTTGTGTTTTTATCAGTATTTTGGTGTGAAAAATCATCCGTTTATGGATTTCGGATAATTTATGTTTGGAATTTGGAAAAACTTCCTTCTACAAAGTTGTAGAGAATTAAATTTCCTACAGAAGGACATAAAATTAGTATTTTTCTGACAAAAGGGCTATTTATTATGAATTATTGAAGTTTTAGAAAATAAATTTTTTTTAATAAAATGGTGGGCCCCACTTTTGGTTGGTGAATGCTGATAACTTCTTTAGAGGCGGATGGAAAATTTTTTAAAAAAATATTATTTTATTAATTTAGTCTACTTTGGCATCCTAAGCTTTTCCTATAAATAGGGTGCTTAGGTTAGAATTAAAAATCACACCAGAATCAGAACTTTTCTCACTCTATAATATCGAGCGTATTTTTGTGAGTATTTAGATACTTTGAGTGTTACTATTCAGTGCAAGTTTTCTTCAGCCTTATATCCGATATTCCAGCCAGAGGTACTATTCTTTTGAGGTAAGAGATGTTATTTTCTTTCGTAAATGATGTTATTCTTTTCAATATCATTATACCAAAATATTGTCATGAATTTTATTATGAAATTCTTACTTTTTCCGTCGGAGTTACTATTCACGTATACGGCACTATTCACGAAAAAATTAAATTTTCTTCTATATGTCCAAGTTGCTTGTTAAAGTTCTTATCTTTTGATTGGATCTAAGTTTTGAGCTTTATTCTTGAACTTTGCTCCACAAAGTATAATTATGGAATATTCTTGAACTTGAATAAACTAAAATACAAATCCTTAATCTTATCCTTTATTTCACTGGATTCGTTATTTATATGGTTTTTCATCATTCTCAGTCCTAAGTGGTGATATAATTGAATATCTTTGGCCTGTAGAGCAAAGATGAATGATTACCTGATGAATATCTTTGGCCCGTAGTGCAAAGATGACAGGTGTTGAGATGAACAGGACCACTGGTGATACAAATGAATATCTTTGGCCTGTAGTGCAAAGATGAATATTGATTCGAGGTGTATATTGATTGATGTTACAGGGATAAAATATTGATGACGAACTTTTAAATCATAGAAGATAGTAGACTTCATTCTCTACTTAACTCTTCTAATGAATTGTTATTTCCGCTGCGAATATTGATCTAAAATTGGTTGTGTCCATTATATTTTATCTGATTTATTGAAGGCTAACGATAATTTATTTTCCATTATCTTAGTCATAATATTCTTTACTGGGCTAGTTGAGCTCACCTTTTTCATCTATTGTCCTCTTCAGGAAATGAGAACGTTGCGGGAACTAGTCGGGGGACAGAGTGATGGTCCGAGTTAGAGCAGTAGTAGTCCTCGCTATTTTTGTAAAATAGTGGGATAATAATTTTAATAAATAAAGAATGAATTTGAATGTTAATATTTCGTATTATATACGATTTGTATTGACACTCACAGTTGTGTGGTCGTATTTTGCACGACCGTGTGATATAAAGTTTGTATTTGAATTCTGTACCATGTATTTGGCGACTCAGAATGGGTTGGGTTGACTGGACCTATTCTGGGGGCGTCACAGTTGGTATCAGAGCTTAGGGATATAATCTCTGGCGGAGATCGGGGAATAGAACTAGGAGGGGAGAGACGAGTAAATCCGTCACTAGTATGTCCTACCTAAGCTTATGTGGTATTTAATTGGTCAGTCGGAGCATAGGGTTAATATGTGATATGTTATTTGTTTAATTAACCCTTATTTTATGGCAGTATTTGAGAATGGCAGCTGAGAATGTTAACAACGAAGTGAATGAGACGAGGGAGACTCGTGCGCAAAATACAGGTGGAGATAATAACAACACGCGAATTGTCACCGCCAAGCAGTTAAAAGAATTGGGACCACCAGAGTTTTCGGGAAAGCCGGATCCGATCAAGGCAGAGACGTGGGTTAAGCAAATTACCAAGATATTTGATGTCTTGGGATGCACCGAGGAACAGAAGGTTCCATTCGCCACGTCTATATTCCGTGGAGAAGCAGATTACTGGTGGGCGTCTGTGAAGCATACCCAGCCTGCCGCACTCCAGATGTCTTGGGAAGCATTTCAGAAACTGTTCAATGACAAGTACTTTCCTGAAAGTATTCGTCATATGAAGGAGGTAGAGTTTATCCGACTAGTGCAAAACAACATGACAGTATCCCAGTACGAGGCTAAGTTCGCGGAGCTATCCAGGTTTGCACCTCATTTGGTGAAGAATGAGGAACGTATGACGCAGCTGTCATCGGAGCAATGACTACCAGCGAGGAGGAAAGTATGATAGAAGCGGTAACCACTTCGGTGGTAATCGTGGTCATGATAGTAGAAAAAGCGAATCGGGAGGAGATTTCAAGAAGAGAAGGTATAACAATGAGAACGTGAAGACGTCAACATCAGCACCAGCATCAACTGTTTCTAGGGGAGGAGAACGACCACCGGTCGTATGCTATAAATGCGAGAAAGAGGGACACATCAGCCCGAACTACCCACAATAATTCAAAGCATGTTATAACTGTGGAAAAGAAGGACATATAGCTTGAGATTGTCCTGTTGTGAAACCAAATCCAGCGGGGGTGGTGATTCCACAGACGGTTTCGGACAAGTCAAAGTTTGTGATTCCTGGAAGCGCGTTTGTCGTGACAGCCCAAAATGCGAGGATTCCACACGAGGTGATTACGGGTAAGCTAATCATAAACTCTTGCGAAGTTTACACCTTGTTAGACACTGGTGCTACCCATTCCTTTATTTCGCCTGCTTGTGCTCAACGTTTGAACTTGACTTCTGATAAATTAGACTTTGACTTATTTGTTGAAACTCCGTTAGGAGAAACCTTTGTTACATCTACAGTTTACAAATCTTGCTTGATTCAGATTGGTACCCTTACCTTACTTGTTGATCTTATATCTTTGAAAATACTTGCATTTGACGTGATTTTAAGAATTGACTGGTTAACCACTTACCATGCCAGAATTGATTGTTTTCGTAAGGTTGTTAGTTTTCATATTCCTAATCAACCTGTTGTGCGAATCCAAACCACCAAACCACTAAAATCAGTCAATATCATTTCAAGTCACAAAGCTATTCGTTTATTGAAAAACGGATGTCAAGCTTTCTTAGCTCATGTCACTGATCTAAACCAGAATACATTAGGTTTGAATGATTTTTCGTTGTTAATGAGTTTCCTGATGTATTTTTCAAAGAACTTCCCGGTCTACCCCCAGAACGTGAAGTTGAATTCTTTATTGACCTTGAACCCAGTACAAAACCTATTTCTAAAACCCCATATCAAATGGCTCCTATTGAACTTCAGGAGTTAAAGGTCCAATTACAGGAATTGTTAGACATCGGTTTTATTCATCCTAGTACGTCTCCTTGGGGTGCTCCTATTTTATTCGTAAAGAAGAAAGACGGGAGTATGCGACTTTGTATTGACTATTGGGAGTTGAACCATGTCACCATCAAGAATAGGTATCCGCTACCTCGTATTGATGACCTGTTCGACCAGTTACAAGGAGCACAATTCTTTTCAAAGATCGATCTTCATTCTGGATATTATTAGCTGAAGATTAAAACTGAGGATATTCTAAAGACTGCTTTTAGAACTCGGTACGGGCATTACAAGTTCTTAGTCATGTCTTTTGGATTGACTAATGCTCCTGCTGCTTTCATGGATATGATGAACCGTGTATTTAAGCAATATTTGGATCAGTTCGTTATTGTCTTTATTGATGACATCCTCATCTATTCTAAAAGCCGTGAAGATCATGAGCACCATTTGAAGTTGGTACTTCAAAAGCTTCGTGAGAACATGCTATATGCCAAACTGAAGAAATGCGAGTTCTGGCTTGAGGAAGTAGCATTCCTTGGGCATGTGGTATCGAAACGTGGAATATCTGTTGACCCGGCGAAGATTGAAGCAATACAAAGCTGGTAGCAACCTAAGTCCGTGGCCGAAGTACGAAGCTTTCTGGGCTTAGCTGGTTATTATCGGAGGTTCGTAGAGGGATTTTCTCAAATCGCTACTCCATTAACTCAGTTGACTCGGAAAGATATAAAATTCATTTGGAGCGAGGAATGCAAGAAGAGCTTCCAAGAGATCAAGAGGAGGCTCATTTCGGCACCTATTCTGACAATACCATCTGGTTCGAATGGATTTGTTATCTACAGTGATGCTTCAGGCAAAGGGTTAGGATGTGTTCTCATGCAACATGGGAAAGTCATAGCCTATGCCTCGCGATAACTCAAAGAATATGAGAGGAATTATCATACTCATGATCTAGAGTTGGCAGCAGTCGTTTTTTCGTTGAAGATCTGGAGACATTATCTGTACGGGGAGAAAGTGGAGATTTATACGGATCATAAGAGCCTTAAATATTTCTTCACTCAGAAGGAACTCAACATGTGCCAACGACGTTGGCTTGAGCTATTGAAAGAATACGATCATACCATTCAATACCATCTTGGAAAAGCGAACGTGGTAGCTGACGTATTGAGTAGAAGATCATATACGGGAACAAGTGCGATGATGTAAAGTATACGCGTAGAACCAGCTTTGATTGATAAAGTTAAAGCTGCTCAAACTATAGACCCAGAGCTGATGAAGATGAAGAAGAAGGTGCAAGAAGGTGCCATTCCAGAAGCAAGAATCGATGAAGAGGGAATACTTCGAGTCAACTCCAGACTTTGTGTTCCTAATAATTCTGACTTGAAGCATAGAATCATGATGGAGGCACATAACACACCATTTGCAATCCATCCTGGGAGTACCAAAATGTATCGTGATCTTCGACATACATTTTGGTGGAACAATATGAAAAGAGAGATCGCGGAGTTTATTTCGAGATATTTAACTTGTCAACGTGTAAAGGCGGAGCATCAAGTGCCGAAGGATCCATTGCAACCACTGGAGATTCTGAAATGGAAGTGGGAACACATTACGATGGATTTCGTTACGGGTCTTCCCAAAGTTTCTCAAGGCATAGATGCGATTTGGGTTATTGTTCATAGATTAACCAAGTCTGCTCATTTCTTGTCGATACGAGAGACTTATTCCCTTGAACGTCTTGCTCATATGTACGTGAATAAGATTGTGAGATTGCATGGCATGCCAGTATCCATAGTTTCGGATCGTGATCCCAGATTTATTCACGATTTTGGATCAGTTTGCAGACAGCTATGAGCACGGATTTACAATTCAGTTCGGCTTATCATCCTCAAACAGACGGACAATCAGAAAGGAATATTCAAACTCTTGAAGATCTATTAAGACTTTGTGTTCTAGACTTCAAAGGGAGTTGGGATAAGTACTTACCATTGGTGGAATTCTCCTACAACTACAGTTATCAGGCAAGTATAGGCGTAGCTCCATTCAAAGCGTTGTATAGACGAAAGTGTCGCTCTCCAATATGGTGGAATGAGGTGGGTGAAGCAATATTGTTTGGACCAGAGTTGGTACGTATGACTACAGAAAAGATCCAAACGATCCGGCAACGGATAAAAACAGCACAAGATCGACAAAAGAGTTATGCGGATCTTCATCGAAAGGACGTAGAATTTAATGTTGGGGACCATGTATTGTTACGTATTGCTCCGTAGAAAGGAGTTACGAGATTCGAGAAGAGAGGAAAGCTCAATCCACGATTCATTGGTCCATTTGAGATTCTTGACCGAGTAGGAAATGTGGCCTATAGACTCGCTTTACCTCCAAGCATGTCTCGTGTCCATAACGTATTTCACATATCCGTGTTACGTAAATATGTAAAGGATCCAAACCACATTATTGAGTTAGAACCAGACAAGATAGCCGAAGATTTAACGTACGAGGAGGTACCTGTCAAGATAGGAAGGAGCATGTCCTACGCTCGAAAATTATACCTCAAGTTAAAGTTTTGTGGAGAAACCATGTAATTGAGGAAATGACCTGGGAGTTGGAATCGAAAATGAAAGCGAGGTATCCTCACCTTTTCGACATACCAGGTACGTACGTCAATTTCGAGGACGAAATTTCATAAGGAGGGGAGGTTGTAACAACTTTTATGAATAAAGATTTAATTTTCTTTATATATTATTTCGAAATAGTAAGGTGTTGATTTGATAAATGTGAAAAGTTATGGGTGAAATGTACAAATATTTTAAAATGAGCAAGTGGTTATAAAATATTCTTGTTGTCAGGGAATATTCGTTTGGTCGTGGAATATTCTTGTTGTCGAGGAATATTCGTACGACGGCGCAGCTATTTGTGGGCCCCATAACGGAATAACTGTCTGATATAGAAAGCGACAGAAATAACCTTTTTATAAAATAACGCCGTAGTTGTTACCGTTAGTAATGTTGAAATACCCGGTGGTTAAAATACAGTAATACGCGGTGTTGCACAGTAGCACACGGTATTGCACAGTATTTTGAATTATTGATTCTTACGTGAGAAGGCACTTACTCAACTATTGTTACAGTAATTACTGTTCAATATTTTATATTATTGATTAAATAATTGCATGATATTTTATTGATTCAATAATTGCTATGTTGATATTTTATATTAATAATTGCTACATTGCTATGATTGATTCAATAATTGCTACAGTTGATATTTTGTATTATTGATTCAATAATTGTCACTGCACAATATTTCACATTATCAACTCAATAATTTATATTATTTGAATAATATTATTAGATAACATTATTGATAATGTCTAAGGAAGTTCTGTCTAAGAGGGGTTATTTAATTACGCGCCAGTAAGGAGAAGTCCTTATCGGAAGGCCCTCTCTTTCCTAAGAACGACCTGGTTGTCAATATTGTAGTTCTGTAATATTATTTGTGAATAATTAATTATTAATTTATATGATAAAGAAATATTTATTTTGTGGATATAAAAGAAGAAATTAGTGTTCATGTGTTTTTATCTGTATTTTGGTGTGGAAAATCATCCGTTTATGGATTTCGGATAATTTATGTTTGGAATTTGGAAAAACTTCCTTCTACAAAATTGTAGAGAATTAAATTTTCTATAGAAGGACATAGAATTTGTATTTTTCTGATAAAAGGGCTATTTATTATAAATTATTGAAGTTTCAGAAAATAAATATTTTTTTTAATAAAATGGTGGGCCCCACTTTTGGTTGGTGAATGCTGATGGCTTCTTTGGAGGCGGCTGGAAAAATTTTAAAAAAAATATTATTTTATTAATTTAGTCTACTTTGGCATCCTAAGCTTTTCCTATAAATAGGGTGCTTAGGTTAGAATTGAAAATCACACCAGAATCAGAAAGTTTTCTCTCTCTATAATATCGAGCGTATTTTTGTGAGTATTAGATACTTTGAGTGTTACTATTCAGTGCAAGTTTTTTTCAGCCTTATATCCGATATTCCAGCCAGAGGTACTATTCTTTTGAGGTAAGGGATATTATTTTCTTTCGTAAATGATGTTATTCTTTTCAATATCATTATACCAAAATATTGTCATGGATTTTATTATGAAATTCTTACTTTTTCCGTCGGAGTTACTATTCACGTATACGGCACTATTCACGAAAAAATTAAATTTTCTTCTATATGTCCAAGTTGCTTGTTAAAGTTCTTATCTTTGATTGGATCTAAGTTTTGAGCTTTATTCTTGAACTTTGCTCCACAAAGTATTATTATAGAATATTCTTGAACTTGAATAAACTAAAATACGAATCCTTAATCTTATCCTTTATTTCACTGGATTCGTTATTTATATGGTTTTTCATCATTCTCAGTCCTAAGTGGTGATATAACTGAATATCTTTGGCCTGTAGAGCAAAGATGAATGATTACCTGATGAATATCTTTGGCCCGTAGTGCAAAGATGACAGGTGTTGAGATGAACATGACCACTGGTGATACAAATGAATATCTTTGGCCTGTAGTGCAAAGATGAATATTGATTCGAGATGTATATTGATTGATGTTACAGGGATAAAATATTGATGATGGACTTTTAAATCATAGAAGATAGTAGACTTTATTCTCTACTTAACTCTTCTAATGAATTATTATTTCCACTGCGAATATTGATCTAAAATTAGTTGTCCATTATATTTTATCTGATTTATTGAAGGCTAACGATAATTTATTTTCCCTTATCTTAGTCATAATATTCTTTACTGGGCTAGTTGAGCTCACCTTTTTCATCTATTGTCCTCTTCAGGAAATGAGAACGTTGCGGGAACTAGTCAAGGGACAGAGTGATGGTCCGAGTTAGAGCAGTAGTAGTCCTCGCTATTTTTGTAAAATAGTGGGATAATAATTGTAATAAATAAAGAATGAATTTGAATGTTAATATTTCGTATTATATACGATTTGTATTGACACTCACAGTTGTGTGGTCGTATTTTGCACGACCGTGTGATTTAAAGTTTGTATTTGAATTCTGTACCATGTATTTGGCGACTCAGAATGGGTTGGGTTGACTGGACCTATTCTGGGGGCGTCACAGATTATATCATTGGGGGTCGAGCCGATGCCTTCATCGGGGTGAATGCTGATGGATTCTATATCAGCGTTGAGCCGATACCCTCACTGGGGTTAATGTCAGTGGACTCTGAGATGGGTTACTCCTTTTAACTGACTTTCTGGTCTTCCGACATTCAACGTCAGGATTTCTGATCTTCACTAATTTTCTATCTTTTTAGAGGGTTTTTAGGGTTTTTGAGGTTTAAAACTGTCCCAAAAGGGTGCCTTCTTAAGTAAAGTGGCCTTACTGGACCCAAAATAAAACGTTTCGCACTACATTTTACCAAACGGGAAGCCGTAGGACCTACTTAGGGAAGCTGCACCTATACATGCGGCTGGAGCATGTATGGTTGAGGCTGTCCGTGATCGGGTTAATACCCCCGGGAAGGCTCATTTTCATTTATTCGATTCGAGTTTTCTTGCGTTCTCTCTGAAAAATCTTAGCCTTATCTCAGATCTACCCTATTTGGGCTCGATTTAGAGCGATCCATCACCGTACATCTCTTCTACGCATTATGGGTAACGCATAAACTCTATTTTTCGTGTTTTCATCGGTGAAAAATCCTATTTCTTCCATTAAACGCATGATATTGAACATTTATGCATAGATAGCTTGATGGACATGTTATAATGTAATGCATGCTTATGTATCATCTTATAGACCGTATGGATGCGACATATTACAATTTATCAGTTAGTCTAGACATGCATTCTAGCTATATATTAGAACAACAGTTTAAATTGCTATTTAATTGCTTGGTTGTGATGTTGTACCCTCATAGGGTGGTTTAATGCATGCTTCGGGCATGTGGATAGTCCATTTTATAGGGGAAACTTTGGCAAAAAAAAATTCATGAGTTAGATGTCAGGGCCCTTGTGACACCCCCAAATCCGGGTACTTCAATTTCCACGGGACTTGGTGTTCACTGTACAAATATCATCTATCTATCTACCCATAGTAAATGCAAACCATGAAATAAATAGAAATAATCCTCCCCTTATGGGGTTACAACATCTGAAAAGAAATACATCAATCCCAGGTCGTACTTAACCTTAAATATCAAATGCGGAAATATAACTAATTAAATAAGTTTTACACAACTTTAACATAAGTCTGAAACATAAACACATAAAATAAACAACAAGTCTTCATCACTTGTTGACTTTGCCCTTGCCTTTGCTAGTAGAAGGCTCGTCAGACCTTTCGTTCTTAACTGCAATGTTATTATTACGCAAGAGTGAGCACGATTGCCCACAAGTATAATAATATGACAACAATATAATAACATGCGAGTGAATCAAAGACATCTGAATAAAGAAACTCAACTTTTGACTCAAGAACGAATAACAGGAATCAAAAGAACGTCTGAGGGTCATAAGACCTTGAACTATGTCCTAGGTTGTAAAGTTTTTATGCTTTAAACCTTTAACAGTCATAAGACTATGGACTCTACTTCTCGTACTTAGGGGGATCAGCCCTTAGTACCATATTGTGCACAATATCTCAACGCTAAAGCGTAAATAATCCCCTTTTACAGGGTTGTTCATCTCAGTTTTGACATCAGAGTCCGCACCAAAGGAAGTTTGGTTTGGATAAGCTCAATAAGTATTTTGGAATTTAGAACGTTCATCAACTATGGACTAGTCGAATCAATAAGGGTTCACTAGTCCTATAAGGTTCAACAATAACATCGATATTCAACTTGAATAATAAATCTCAAGAGTATACAATCGAATAAGTATTGTATCACTGAATCATGCTTTTAAAAGAGTTACAATATGTAATATGAATTTCGAACTTGAACAATTTAAAAACACGAGCTTACTCGATATAGAAACACAAGTCTAAGGCTTAATAAATGAATAAATTAGAATTTAGGGAACTTGCTAAATCAATAAATTAGGGATAGGATACTTGCCTCTTGCACAAGCTACAATTATAATTCACGTTCTTTATTACATCCTACATATCAATACGTTCACAATACAAATTAATCAATAACTCGATATACGTATCGAATCACACACATCGGTTTTGAGCACGTTATTGGACTATACAATTAACGATTCAAGTCATGTAATTAACTTATTAATTACTCACGTAATATAAGTTATTAACCTCTTATTATATGTTTAGCATATCTTTATGTTCATTACATTAGGTTTTAAACCACCTCTTAGAACACACGAACACTTAGCAAAAAAATTTCAAATTTCTGCAAGGGGCGCGGCCGCGCGCCAGTTACCCTTGGGACCAGCGCGGCCGCGCGGCAACGCAGACCCAGATTTCCAGTTCGCGAATGACACACAGAGCAACCCAAATAAATCCAAATTAAACTAACGAAATGAATTTAAGGCTACCCATGAGATATAGAATTTACAGAAACATCATACCATGTTCTAAGCATGCTTTTAACACTTTAAATCACGAAATTACACAAATCACAACATTTAATTTCACTATTTTCAACATTTTATAAAGTTTTGAAAGAAAACAAGAATTCAACGTTACGGATTCGTTATAACACCGAATCCGTTCGTTTAACTTCCATTTTGTTCGTTTAAATGTACACAATCACATTCAAGTGTTAATTTAAGTTAAATAAACGCATAAGGTGTGTAAATTTTGTACGTAAGGGCCATATGGGCCATATGTACAATTTTTACACTCTGTAACTTTTGAAAACCCAATTATCAACAAAATTCCATGGTGTGATCACTGAAAGTTATGCATATATGGCATATAATATGTTATGGACATCAATTAATATATATATAGCCATATCATGAACAAGTCATCAATTTAGTCTTTTACAGAAAACTTCAAAGTACGTTAATGGAAGTTTTGAAAACTTAATTAAGACGTAATTACATAAAATTGATCACTGTGATTTATGTATACATGGTATAAAACATGTTATAAACATAATTTAACCCATATAAAACCATATAACCAACAATGATTCAAAATTGACGATTACAGAGAACTTCAAAGTACGTAAAAATAGAAAGCTTAAAACTTAATATAACTGAATTTACCCTTGCTAGTTGGTGAAGATGATTCAAGGATGATGATATAAATTTTTCCAATTCTTCTTCCTCAATCTTTTCTCTCAAAATTCTCTCTGATATGAATATATGAATTGATATAGTATATATGTATATAAGTATAATACGTATAATATATAATGGGTGAGTGGTTGTCAGTTGGTCCCTTAGTGGGTTAACTGACCAACTCCCCTTAAGGCCTTGTTTGGCTAGCTTAAGGAATCCCTTCTCATTTATTTTAATTAATTTATTATAATATAGTTAATTAATGTCACACCCAATTAAATCAAATAATGCTATTTAAATCAATTAAATAAAATAGCATAAATCTACATTAAATCACATAGTCACATAATTAAAATTCTTATTTATTAATTATGTCTAATCATAAATCTCTAATTAATTAATAAATTAATTAGAATAACATTATGCTTATTAATTAATATATTAATCAAATAAGCTCAATTAAATACATACTTTGAATATAAAAATTCACCACATTAATTTAACTAATGTGACACATATAATTAAATTAATCTACCACAAATTCATCAATTAATTATTTAACTCAATAATTAAATCATCAAAAAATATTTATTTAATTCAATAAATATTCATAATAAATTACAAAAATCTTGTTTGTCACATCTTTCCCCCCTTAAAAGGATTCTGTCCCCAGAATCACGGTTCAATTAAATTTCGTCCCGTTACATTCTCCCCCCCCTTACAAAGATTCTGTCCCCAGAATCGCATAAACAAAAAAATTAAGTAAATAAATCTGGGTAATTCTTCATCATATGCTCTTCGAGTTCCCACGTAGCTTCTTCAGCATTGTGGTTCCTCCAAATTACCTTAACAGAAGGTATAATTTTATTTCTGAGGACTTGCTCTTTCCTGTCAACAATCTGAACAGGAATTTCTTCATAGGATAAGTCTTTCTCAAAATGTAGGGGTTCATATTCAATCACATGTTTGTAATCGGGTTTGTAGGGGCGTAAAACTGACACATGAAAGACGTTGTGGACATTCTCAAGCGCCGGAGGTAAGGCTACCTCATACGCAACTTCTCCAATCCTTCGCAGTACTTCAAAGGGTCCAATGAACCTTGGGCTCAATTTTCCCTTCTTACCGAATCTGATCTTCCCCTTCCAGGGAGAGACTTTCAAGAACACATAGCTACCCGATTCAAACTCAACGTTCTTACGGTGTGGATCGGCGTATTTCTTCTGCCTATCCTGAGCTGCTACCAGTCTTGTTCTGATCACTTTGACTATCTCTGCTGTCTGCTGTACCAGTTCTGGACCTAATAGTTGTCTCTCGCCAACTTCATCCCAGTATAGCGGGGTTCTGCATTTTCTTCCGTACAACGCTTCGTAAGGCGGCATGCCAATACTAGCGTGGTAACTGTTGTTGTAACCGAATTCCACAAGCGGTAGGTGATCATCCCAATTTCCTTTAAAATCCATGATGCATGCTCTCAACATATCTTCCAATGTCTGGATCGTTCTTTCACTCTGCCCATCTGTCTGAGGGTGATAAGCCGTACTCATTCTCAACTGTGTCCCCATGCATTCTTGTAGTCGCTTCCAGAAGTTCGATGTGAAACGCGGATCTCTGTCGGAAACAATTGACACCGGAACTCCGTGCCTCGAAACAATCTCTTTCACATATAGCCTTGCCAACTGGTCTAAGTTGAATCTGATTTTAATCGGAAGGAAGTGTGCGGATTTCGTCAGTCGGTCAACGATAACCCATACTGCGTCGTAGCCTTTCTGAGTCGTCGGAAGGCCAACCACGAAATCCATCGTAATGTGTTCCCATTTCCATTCTGGGATTTCCAGGGGTTGTAGCAAACCACTTGGTCTCTGATGTTCTGCTTTCACTTTCTGACAGGTTAGACACTTTGCAACACACTCAGCAACATCTCGTTTCAAATTTGGCCACCAGAAGTGCTGTCGAAGATCCTGGTACATCTTGGTACTACCGGGGTGAATTGAATACCGTGAGCTATGAGCCTCTCTCAAAATGTCATCCTTAATTTCTGGCACTGACGGTACCCGAACTCTATTCTCAAATCTCAGTAGTCCCTCACTGTCTATCTTGAATCTCGGTTCGGTTCCTTCAGATATCTTTTTCTTAACCTTCTCACATTCTTCGTCCTGAAGTTGAGCTTCCTTAACTTTATCCAATAGGGTTGTACCAGCTTGAATCTGAAACAACTTCTCGTCAATCTCCATCGAATACTTCACTTCCAATTTCAGCTTTTCCATTGCTGAAATTAGTTCCTCCTGAGTAGTCAACATCATCAATTTCTCCCGACCCTTTCTGCTTAAGGCGTCGGCAACCACATTAGCCTTACCCGGATGGTATAAGATTTCACAGTCATAATCCTTAATTAACTCCAGCCACCTTCTCTGGCGCATATTCAAGTCCTTCTGTGTAAAGATATATTTCAGACTCTTGTGGTCTGTATATATTTCACACTTCTCCCCATAGAGATAGTGTCTCCAAATTTTTAAAGCAAATACCACGGCAGCTAACTCCAAGTCATGGGTCGGATACCCCTTCTCATAGTCTTTCAATTGTCGTGACGCATACGCAATGACCCTGCCGTTTTGCATAAGCACACAGCCAAGTCCTTTATGCGACGCATCACTATAAACCACAAAATTGCCTGTGTCGTCCGGAAGGGATAACACAGGTGCTGAACTCAACCTCCTCTTGAGCTCTTGGAAACTTTCCTCACACTTCTCTGTCCAAACGAATTTCACCGATTTTCTAGTCAAATTTGTCAGCGGAGTTGCGATCTTGGAAAAGTCCTGAATAAATCTTCTATAATAACCCGCCAATCCAAGAAAACTCCTCACTTCCGACGGTGTTTTCGGCAGATCCCAGTTCATCACAGCTTCGACTTTAGAGGGATCTACCGAAATTCCGTCCTTGTCGATCACATGTCCAAGAAATTGCACTCTTTCAATCCAGAATTCACATTTAGAAAATTTGGCGTACAACTTCTCTCTTCTCAACGCCTCTAATGTTAACTTCAGATGTTCTACATGTTCTTCCTTGGTCTTCGAGTATACCAAAATATCGTCGATAAAGACCACCACGAATTTGTCCAAAAACGGCTTGAACACTCCATTCATTAAGCCCATGAATGCTGCAGGAGCATTCGTTAGACCAAATGACATTACCAAAAATTCGTAGTGACCATATCGAGTCCTAAATGCTGTCTTTGGAACATCCTCTGGCCTCACCTTCAGCTGATGATAGCCACTCCTCAAGTCTATCTTTGAAAAGTACCTTGCACCCTTCAATTGGTCGAACAGATCGTCGATCCTCGGTAATGGATATCTATTCTTAATTGTGACCTTATTCAGTTCTCTGTAGTCGATGCAAAGCCGCATCGTCCCGTCCTTCTTCTTCACAAATAACACCGGCGCTCCCCACGGCGATACGCTCGGTTGGATGTACTTCTTGTCCAGTAACTCTTGTAGTTGTACCATTAACTCTTTCATCTCTACCGGAGCCATCCGGTATGGTGCCTTCGATATTGGGGCCGTCCCTGGCGCCAAATCGATCACAAACTCAACCTCTCTGTCTGGCGGAAGTCCTGGCAGATCATCCGGAAATACGTCTAAGAAGTCCCTCACGACTGGTATATCTTCTAATTTCGAATTTTCTTTACGACTATCGACTATGTAGGCTAAATATCCTACACAGCCTTGTCTTAACAACTTCCTGGCCTGCATCATCGTCAGACAACTCGCTTGTCTAGGCGATTTACTGCCATAAAACACAACCTTTGACGGGGTCATAAGGTTGATACACTTCCTCTGGCAATCAATTACAGCCCCATAATTGACTAGCCAATCCATTCCCAGAATAACATCGAATTCCCCAAGTCTAATCGGGATAAGATTTACGTTCATAATGTTACCCTTAATATCTACTCTACAGTTCTTGTGTACATATTTAACAGGGATTACTTCTCTATTCGCAATCTCTATATTCATGGGGTATTCTAACTCGTCCATAGGAAGTTCTAAGTTCTTAGCAAAGTCATCGGATATAAATGAACAAGTAGCACCCGAATCAAATAGTACATAAGCATTAACTTTATTGATCGGAATGATACCTGACACCACATCGCGAGACTGCACAGCATCCTGCACGGTCATGTTGAAGGTCCTGGCGGTTGGTCGGTTGGTTGCGGTTGGTCCCGTGATAGTTAAAGCACTTCCACCGCTGTTTCCCCTGTTTCCACCTGATCCTTCCCTTCCAGATCCCTTCTTGGGACAGTCCCTTGCCAGATGGTCCTTTGAGCCGCAAGTGAAGCAAGCGCCCTTCTTTGGGTTCGGACAGTTAGGTGCTATGTGGCCTTCCTGACCACAATTATAGCATACTCGTT
This sequence comes from Panax stipuleanatus, assembly GCA_020205555.1. Classification (NCBI taxonomy): domain Eukaryota; kingdom Viridiplantae; phylum Streptophyta; class Magnoliopsida; order Apiales; family Araliaceae; genus Panax; species Panax stipuleanatus. Next base: position 48,323,511 of record CM035118.1, on the reverse strand, counting down.
TTCCCTTCATACAGACCCCCAGGTGAGCTTTCCCGCAGGTCGAACAAGCTTCGATCCTCTTTTTCTGACCACCTTGCTGATTCCCAGTCGATGAGTTATCATTCCACCTCCTCTTCTGATTATTACTCCCTCCCGTGTTGCTACCACTAGCCTTGTTAATTCCTTCACCTTCACTCTTCTTCTTTTTCTGATCTTGGTTATACTTTGTAACTGCATCACTCCCGCCTTCAGCGAGAATGGCCTTCTCCAACACCCCAGCAAAAGTGTTCAATTGGAACATTGACACTTTGCTATACAACCATGGCTTCAGGCCCTGTTCAAACCTCCTTGCCTTCTTCTGATCGGTGTGCACTTGATACGTGGCAAACCTAGCCAACTCATTGAATTTCGCCGCATATTCTGGTACGGACATATTTCCCTGTTTCAGTTCCAAGAACTGGACCTCCATTTGATTCTGCGAGCTGGTCGGAAAGTACATCTCGAAGAACATCTCCTTGAACCTCTCCCAGGTAATCACACCTTCACCTCCCCGGACCTTATTCGCTTGCCACCAATAGCTGGCCTCAGATTTCAGCATGAACGTTGCATAGGCGGTTTTCTGGTCCTCTCTGACTCTGGCGACGTCAAAAACTTTTTCCATCTCCATGACCCAGGTTTGAGCTTCTATCGGGTTCATGGTGCCTTTAAACTCTGGCGGTCCCACCGCCTTGAAGTCCTTGAACGTTGTGGTCGGTGGAGCTTGAGGTTGGTTGTTAAGCGCTCCAGCAAGTAAGTTCGCTAACTGCTGAACGGGGTTAGCATTGGCGTCGTTGTTGTTGTTAGTTGACCCTTCTTGGGCCTGTTGACGGTTAGATCGTCTCCTTGGCGGCATTTTACTGTTAAGAAATACGCGTATTAGAACTTTATTCAATCTTTTAAATATCTAAGGCTTAACTTAAACATTTAGACACAATCAGTCAACACATTATCTCAAATAAACTCTGATATATTACTAAATCAAAAGTTTTAACATAATACGATAGCATCACTGCTATTTACATCAACTATCCTGAGATAAAGAATCTACAGGATTTAAAACATAAAATATTCCTCTGTTTATAAACACATTGGAATTTACATTATTAACTACTAGATAGGTTTCACAAAATCAAATGTTCCTATCACTGCCCATTAAGGCGACGAACAGCTTTGCCACGCTCTTCTTCCATAATCCGAGACATCGTCCTGCGATCTAGCATGTACGACGGTAGTCCTTCAAACTGAATTGGGTACCTCATAACCCGATCCTGGGCCTCGTCAATTGCATACTGAAGTATAGAGTACGTCTTTTCAAGCTTGGCTTTCTTCGCCCGACAATTATCTTCTGCGAGATCTGCTCGTCGTGATTCCCTTACCCAAGCCTCCTCTGCTATGGCCAGCCTTGCTGATTTCTCTTTTAGTTCATTCTTCAATTCCTCAATTTCCTCTGACTTCTGCTCGGTTTGGCCCTTCTCGTGAGCCAAATTCCACTCTACATTTCCCAAACGTGTGTGAAGAGCCTCAACCTCTCCATCCCTCAGCTCGATGGTAGACTGTTGAGTAACCGACCGCTCCCTCAGCTCCTGAACAGCCTCCCTCAGCTCCTGAACAGTATCACGTAACTCTATGTTACGGTCATACAGCTCGTCATACATCTCAGCACTGATAGAGCTCGGCGGGAACTCTTCAGGGTCTTCCTCCTCCTCTTCAGCTGCCTCAGCCTGAACTTCAATCTCCTCAGGGTCTTCCTCAGAGTCCTCCTCTGAATTAGACACCGGCACAATTTCCTGACCAATGACTGTGATCAAGGGTGATGGCTCTCGTCGGACTAACTGCTCCCAAACTACGTGGATATCTCGGGGCTCCTCCTCTCTAGCCTCTAGGGGTACAAGGTCCCTGGACTGACTAGGTTCTCCAGCATTCGTCATCCTGACAAATAAAATTTTAAGTTTTAGTAATTACGTGATGCTAATCGAGACTCGAATATATAAGTATAAGCACGTAGCACATAAGGTAAGTTATTATCTTTCTTAGAACTCGATAAGAGTTATCATTACTATGTTCTCGATCTCTAAAAAGGCTACTATCCTAAGGTTTTTCCCCACCTAAGGTTCATAACCTACAGCTCTGATACCAACCTGTGACACCCCCAAATCCGGGTACTTCAATTTCCACGGGACTTGGTGTTCACTGTACAAATATCATCTATCTATCTACCCATAGTAAATGCAAACCATGAAATAAATAGAAATAATCCTCCCCTTATGGGGTTACAACATCTGAAAAGAAATACATCAATCCCAGGTCGTACTTAACCTTAAATATCAAATGCGGAAATATAACTAATTAAATAAGTTTTACACAACTTTAACATAAGTCTGAAACATAAACACATAAAATAAACAACAAGTCTTCATCACTTGTTGACTTTGCCCTTGCCTTTGCTAGTAGAAGGCTCGTCAGACCTTTCGTTCTTAACTGCAATGTTATTATTACGCAAGAGTGAGCACGATTGCCCACAAGTATAATAATATGACAACAATATAATAACATGCGAGTGAATCAAAGACATCTGAATAAAGAAACTCAACTTTTGACTCAAGAACGAATAACAGGAATCAAAAGAACGTCTGAGGGTCATAAGACCTTGAACTATGTCCTAGGTTGTAAAGTTTTTATGCTTTAAACCTTTAACAGTCATAAGACTATGGACTCTACTTCTCGTACTTAGGGGGATCAGCCCTTAGTACCATATTGTGCACAATATCTCAACGCTAAAGCGTAAATAATCCCCTTTTACAGGGTTGTTCATCTCAGTTTTGACATCAGAGTCCGCACCAAAGGAAGTTTGGTTTGGATAAGCTCAATAAGTATTTTGGAATTTAGAACGTTCATCAACTATGGACTAGTCGAATCAATAAGGGTTCACTAGTCCTATAAGGTTCAACAATAACATCGATATTCAACTTGAATAATAAATCTCAAGAGTATACAATCGAATAAGTATTGTATCACTGAATCATGCTTTTAAAAGAGTTACAATATGTAATATGAATTTCGAACTTGAACAATTTAAAAACACGAGCTTACTCGATATAGAAACACAAGTCTAAGGCTTAATAAATGAATAAATTAGAATTTAGGGAACTTGCTAAATCAATAAATTAGGGATAGGATACTTGCCTCTTGCACAAGCTACAATTATAATTCACGTTCTTTATTACATCCTACATATCAATACGTTCACAATACAAATTAATCAATAACTCGATATACGTATCGAATCACACACATCGGTTTTGAGCACGTTATTGGACTATACAATTAACGATTCAAGTCATGTAATTAACTTATTAATTACTCACGTAATATAAGTTATTAACCTCTTATTATATGTTTAGCATATCTTTATGTTCATTACATTAGGTTTTAAACCACCTCTTAGAACACACGAACACTTAGCAAAAAAATTTCAAATTTCTGCAAGGGGCGCGGCCGCGCGCCAGTTACCCTTGGGACCAGCGCGGCCGCGCGGCAACGCAGACCCAGATTTCCAGTTCGCGAATGACACACAGAGCAACCCAAATAAATCCAAATTAAACTAACGAAATGAATTTAAGGCTACCCATGAGATATAGAATTTACAGAAACATCATACCATGTTCTAAGCATGCTTTTAACACTTTAAATCACGAAATTACACAAATCACAACATTTAATTTCACTATTTTCAACATTTTATAAAGTTTTGAAAGAAAACAAGAATTCAACGTTACGGATTCGTTATAACACCGAATCCGTTCGTTTAACTTCCATTTTGTTCGTTTAAATGTACACAATCACATTCAAGTGTTAATTTAAGTTAAATAAACGCATAAGGTGTGTAAATTTTGTACGTAAGGGCCATATGGGCCATATGTACAATTTTTACACTCTGTAACTTTTGAAAACCCAATTATCAACAAAATTCCATGGTGTGATCACTGAAAGTTATGCATATATGGCATATAATATGTTATGGACATCAATTAATATATATAGCCATATCATGAACAAGTCATCAATTTAGTCTTTTACAGAAAACTTCAAAGTACGTTAATGGAAGTTTTGAAAACTTAATTAAGACGTAATTACATAAAATTGATCACTGTGATTTATGTATACATGGTATAAAACATGTTATAAACATAATTTAACCCATATAAAACCATATAACCAACAATGATTCAAAATTGACGATTACAGAGAACTTCAAAGTACGTAAAAATAGAAAGCTTAAAACTTAATATAACTGAATTTACCCTTGCTAGTTGGTGAAGATGATTCAAGGATGATGATATAAATTTTTCCAATTCTTCTTCCTCAATCTTTTCTCTCAAAATTCTCTCTGATATGAATATATGAATTGATATAGTATATATGTATATAAGTATAATACGTATAATATATAATGGGTGAGTGGTTGTCAGTTGGTCCCTTAGTGGGTTAACTGACCAACTCCCCTTAAGGCCTTGTTTGGCTAGCTTAAGGAATCCCTTCTCATTTATTTTAATTAATTTATTATAATATAGTTAATTAATGTCACACCCAATTAAATCAAATAATGCTATTTAAATCAATTAAATAAAATAGCATAAATCTACATTAAATCACATAGTCACATAATTAAAATTCTTATTTATTAATTATGTCTAATCATAAATCTCTAATTAATTAATAAATTAATTAGAATAACATTATGCTTATTAATTAATATATTAATCAAATAAGCTCAATTAAATACATACTTTGAATATAAAAATTCACCACATTAATTTAACTAATGTGACACATATAATTAAATTAATCTACCACAAATTCATCAATTAATTATTTAACTCAATAATTAAATCATCAAAAAATATTTATTTAATTCAATAAATATTCATAATAAATTACAAAAATCTTGTTTGTCACAGCCCTAGATACATGTGTAGATATACTAGGTTGCGAATTGAAAATGATGAACACATATAACGGCACATGTAGGACATGAATGATGTGATGACATAAATTATATTTCAGGAATTAAATTTGAAATTTGAAAAGGGCAGGAATATACCTGAATTTGCTTTGATTCCTGCAAACTCATTGTTCAAGTATGGATTCTGCGGGACCTAGCCGCTCTTCACCTTACCTGTAAGACCCCAACTTTTATGAATAAAGATTTAATTTTCTTTATATATTATTTCGAAATAGTAAGGTGTTGATTTGATAAATGTGAAAAGTTATGGGTGAAATGTGCAAATATTTTAAAATGAGCAAGTGGTTATAAAATATTCTTGTTGTTGGGGAATATTCGTTTGGTCGTGGAATATTCTTCTTGTCGGAGAATATTCGTACGACGGCGCAGCTATTTGTGGGCCCCACAACGGAATAACTGTCGGATATAGAAAGCGACAGAAATAACCTTTTTATAAAATAACGGCGTAGTTGTTACCGTTAGTACTGTTGAAATACCCGGTGGTTAAAATAAAGTGATACGCGGTGTTGCACAGTATTTTGAATTATTGATTCTTACGTGAGAAGGCACTTACTCAATTATTGTTACAGTAATTACTGTTCAATATTTTATATTATTGACTCAATAATTGCTACGTTGATATTTTATATTATTGACTCAATAATTGTTACATTGATATTTTATTGACTCAATAATTGCTACGTTGCTATTTTATATGATTGATTCATAATTGCTACAGTTGATATTTGTATTATTGATTCAATAATTGTCACTGCACAGTATTTCACATTATCAACTCAATAATTCATATTATTTGAATAATATTATTAGATAGCATTATTGACAATGACTAAGGAAGTTCTGTCTAGGAGGGGTTATTTAATTGCGCGCTAGTAAGGAGAAATCCTTATCGGAAGGCCCCCTCTTTCTTAGGAACGACCTAGTTGTCAGTATTGTAGTTCTGTAATATTATTTGTGAATAATTAATTATTGATTTATATGATAAGAAAATATTTATTTTGTGAATATAAGATAAGGAATTAGTGCTGATGTGTTTTTATCAGTATTTTGGTGTGAAAAATCATCCGTTTATGGATTTCGGATAATTTATGTTTAGAATTTGGAAAAACTTCCTTCTACAAAGTCGTAGAGAATTAAATTTCCTATAGAAGGTCATAGAATTTGTATTTTTTCTGACAAAAGGGCTATTTATTATGAATTATTGAAGTTTCGGGAAATAAATATTTTTTTAATGGGTGGGCCCCACTTTTGTTGTTTAGTTGAAAAATTCTGATTTTTTTGAAAGCAGCCGGCGGCTGAATTTTTTTTTAAAAAAATATTATTTTATTAATTTAGTCTGCTTCGGCATCCTAAGCTTTTCCTATAAATAGGGTGCGTAGGTTAGAATTGGAAATCACACCAGAATCAGAAGTTTTCTCTCTCTATAATATCGAGCGTATTTTTGTGAGTATTTAGATACTTTGAGTATTACTATTCAGTGCAAGTTTCTTTTGGTATTATATCCGATACTCCAGTCAAAAGTACTATTCTTTTGAGGTAAGGGATGTTATTTTTTTTCATAAATGATGTTATTCTTTTCAATATCATTATACCAAAATATTGTCATGAGTTTTATTATGAAATTCTTACTTTTTTCGTCGAAGTTACTATTCACGTATACGGCATTATTCACGTATACGGCACTATTCATGGAAAAACTAAATTTTCTTCTATTTGTCCAAATTGTCTGTTATAGTTACTATCTTTGATTGGATCTAAGTTTTGAGCTTCATTCTTGAATTTTGCTCCACAAAGTATTATTATGGAATATTCTTGAACTTAAATAAACTAAAATACGAATCCTTAATCTTATCCTTTATTTCACTGGATTCGTTATTTATATTATTTTTCATCATCCTCAGTCCTAAAAGGTGATATAACTTAATATCTTTGGCCTATAGACCAAAGATGAATGATTACCTGATGAATATCTTTGGCCGTAGTGCAAAGATGACAGGTGTTGAGATGAACATGACCACTGGTGATACAAATGAATATCTTTGGCCTGTAGTGTAAAGATGAATATTTGATTCGAGATGTATATTGATTGATGTTACAGGGATAAAATATTGATGACGAACTTTTAAATCATAGAAGATAGTAGATTTCATTCTCTACTTAACTCTTCTAATGAATTGTTATTTTCGCTGCGAATATTAATCTAAAACTTGTTGTCAATAATATTTTATCTGAATTATGAAGACTAACGATAATTTATTTTCCATTATCTTAGTCATAATATTCTTTACTGGGCTAGTTGAGCTCGCCCTTTTCATCTATTGTCCTCTTCAGGAAATGAGAATGTTGCGGGAACTAGTCGGGGGACAGAGTGATGGTCCGAGTTAGAGCAGTAGTAGTCCTCGCTATTTTTGTAAAATAGTGGGATAATAATTGTAATAAATAAAGAATGAATTTGAATGTTAATATTTCGTATTATATTTAATTTGTATTGACACTTACAGTTGTGTGGTCGTATTTTGCACGACCGTGTGATATTAAGTTTGTATTTGAATTCTGTACCATGTATTTGGCGACTCAGAATGGGTTGGGTTGACTGAACCTATTCTGGGGGCGTCACAGTTGGTATCAGAGCTTAGGGATATGATCTCTGGCGGAGATCGGGGAATAGAACTAGGAGGGGAGAGACGAGTAAATCCTTCACTAGTATGTCCTACCTAAGCTTATGTGGTATTTAATTGGTCAGTCGGAGCATAGGGTTAATATGTGATATGTTATTTGTTTAATTAACCCTTGTTTTATGGCAGTATTTGAGAATGGCAGCTGAGAATGTTAACAACGAAGTGAATGAGACCGTGGAGACACCTTTAATCACTAACCAGGAGAACGTGCAACAAGAAGGCAATGTTCATCCTGAAAACAACGCTGGTCAGACGATAAACGATGAGATGTTTAGAAGTTTTTTGCAGTTCATGCAAAACCAGACGAGGGAAACTCGTGTGCAAAATACAGGTGGAGATAATAACAACACGCGAATTGTCACTGCCAAGCAGTTCAAAGAATTGGGACCACCAGAGTTTCTGGGAAACCCAGATCCGATCAAGGCAGAGACGTGGGTTAAGCAAATTACTAAGATATTTGATGTCTTGGGATGCACAGAGGAACAGAAGGTTCCATTCGCCACGTTTATGTTCCGTGAAGAAGCAGATTACTGGTGAGAGTCTGTGAAGCGTACCCAGCCTGCCGCACTCAAGATGTCTTGGGAAGCGTTCCAGAAACTGTTCAATGACAAGTACTTTCCTGAAAGTATTCATCATATGAAGGAGGTAGAGTTTATCAGACTCGAGTAAAATAACATGACAGTATCCCAGTACGAGGCTAAGTTCGCGGAGCTGTCCAAGTTTGCACCTCATTTGGTGGAGAATGAGGAACGTATGACGCGGATGTTTCTAAGAGGTTTGAAACCCGAAATACGTCAATACCTCATTTCTCACAAATTTTCTCTATATTTGGATGTAGTGAACAGGGCCCAGTTGTTAGAATGAGATAATGATTATGTTCAACCGAGGGACCACAATCAAGGTCGTACCAGTGGCAGCAGTCATCGGAACAATGACAACCAGCGAGGAAGAAAGTATGACAGAAGCGGTAACCACTCCGGTAGTAATCGTGGCAATGATAGTAGAAAAAGCGAATCGGGAGGAGATTTCAAGAAGAGAAGGTACAACAATGAGAACGTGAAGACGTCAACATCAGCACCAGCATCAACTGTTTCTAGGGAAGGAGAACGACCACCGGTCGTATGCTATAAATGCGGGAAAGAGGGACACATCAGCCCAAACTGCCCACAACAATTCAAAGCATGTTATAACTATGGAAAAGAAGGACATATAGCTCGAGATTGTCCTGTTGTGAAACCAAGTCCAGCGGGGGTGGTGATTCCAAAGGCGGTTTCGGACAAGTCAAAGTCGGTGATTCCTGGAAGAGCGTTTGTCGTGATAGCTCAAAACGTGTGGAATCCACACGAGGTGATTACATGTAAGCTAATCATAAACTCTTGCCAAGTTTACACCTTGTTAGATACCGGTGCTACCCATTTTTTTATTTCACCTGCTTGTGCTCAACGTTTGAACTTGACTTCTGCTAAATTAGACTCTGACTTATCTGTTGAAATTCCGTTAGGAGAAACCTTCGTTACATATACAGTTTACAAATCTTGCTTGATTCAGATTGGTACCCTTACCTTACTTGTTGATCTTATATCTTTGAAAATACTTACATTTGACGTAATTTTAGGAATTGACTGGTTAACCACTTACCATGCCAGAATTGATTGTTTTCGTAAGGTTGTTAGTTTTCATATTCCTAATCAACCTGTTGTGCGAATCCAAACCACCAAACCACTAAAATCAGTCAATATCACTTCAAGTTATAAAGCTATTCGTTTATTGAAAAATGGATGTCAAGCTTTCTTAGCTCATGTCACTGATCTAAATCAGAATACATTAGGTTTGAATGATATTTTCGTTGTTAAGGAGTTTCCTGATGTATTTCCCGAAGAACTTCCCGGTCTACCCCCAGAACGTGAAGTTAAATTCTTTATTGACCTTGAACCCGGTACAAAACCCATTTCTAAAATCCCATATCGAATGGCTCCTATTGAACTTCAAGAGTTAAAGGTCCAATTACAGGAATTGTTAGACATCGGTTTTATTCGTCCTAGTACGTCTCCTTGGGGTGCTCCTGTTTTATTCGTAAAGAAGAAAGACGGGAGTATGCGACTTTGTATTGACTATCGGGAGTTGAACCATGTCACCATCAAGAATAGGTATCCGCTACCTCGTATTGATGACCTGTTAGATCAGTTGCAAGGAGCATAATTCTTTACAAAGATCGATCTTCGTTCTGGATATCATCAGCTGAAGATTAAAACAGAGGATATTCCGAAGACTACCTTCAGAACTAGGTACGGGCATTATGAGTTCTTAGTCATGTCTTTTGGATTGACTAATGCTCCTGCTGCTTTTATGGATATGATGAACTGTGTATTCAAGGAATATTTGGATCAGTTCGTTGTTGTCTTTACTGATGAAACCCTCATATATTCTAAAAGCCGTGAAGATCATGAGCACCACTTGAAGCTGGTACTTCAAAAGCTTCGTGAGAACAAGCTATATGCCAAGCTGAAGAAATGCGAGTTTTGGCTTGAGGAAGTAGCATTTCTTGGGCACGTGGTATCGAAACGTGGAGTATCTGTTGACCCGACAAAGATTGAAGCAATACAAAGTTGGGAGCAACCTAAGTCGGTAACCGAAGTACGAAGCTTTCTGGGCTTAGCTGGTTATTATCGGAGGTTCGTAGAGGGATTTTCTCGAATCGCTACTCCATTAACTCAGTTGACTCAGAAAGATACAAAATTCATTTGGAGCGAGAAATGCGAGAAGAGCTTCCAAGAGCTCAAGAGAAGACTTATCTCGGCACCTGTTCTGACAATACCATCTGGTTCGGATGGATTTGTTATCTACAGCGATGCATCGAGCAAAGGGTTAGGATGTGTTCTCATGCAACATGGGAAAGTCATAGCCTATGCCTCGCGACAACTCAAAGAATATGAGAGGAATTATCCTACTCATGATCTAGAGTTGGCAGCTGTCGTTTTTGCTTTGAAGATCTGGAGACATTACCTGTACAGGGAGAAAGTGGAGATTTATATGGATCATAAGAGCCTTAAATATTTCTTCACTCAAAAGGAACTCAACATGCGGCAACGACGTTGGCTTGAGCTGTTGAAAGATTACGATCATACCATCCAATACCATCCTGGAAAAGCGAACATGGTAGCTGACGCGTTAAGTAGAAGATCATATACGGGAACGAGTGCGATGATATCAAGTATACGCGTAGAACCAGCTTTGATTGATAAAGTTAAAGCTGCTCAAGCTACTGATGCGGAGCTGATGAAGATGAAGAAGAAGGTGCAAGAAGGTGCTATTCCAGAAGCGAGAATCGATGAAGAGGGAATACTTCGAGTCAACTCCAGACTTTGTGTTCCTAATAATTCTGACTTGAAGCATAGAATCATGATGGAGGCACACAACACACCATTTGCAATCCATCCTGGAAGTACCAAAATGTATCGTGATCTTCGACATATATTTTGGTGGAGCAATATGAAAAGAGAGATCGCGGAGTTTATTTCGAGATGTTTAACTTGTCAACGTGTAAAGGCGGAGCATCAAGTGCCAAAGGGTCCATTGCAACCACAGGAGATTCTGAAATGGAAGTGGGAACACATTACGATGGATTTCGTTACGGGTCTTCCCAAGGTTTCTCAAGGCATAGATGCGATTTGGGTTATTGTTGATAGATTAACCAAATCTAATCATTTCTTGCCGATACGAGAGACTTATTCCCTTGAACGTCTTGCTCATATGTACGTGAATGAGATTGTAGATTGCATGGCATGCCAGTATCCATAGTTTTGGATCGTGACCCAAGATTCACTTCATGATTTTGGATCAGTTTGTAGAAAGCTATGGGCACGGATTTACGATTCAGTTCGGCTTATCATCCTCAAACAGACGGACAATCAGAGAGGACTATTCAAACTCTTGAAGATCTATTGAGACTCTGTGTTCTAGACTTCAAAGGGAGTTGAGATAAGTACTTACCATTGGTGGAATTCTCCTACAACAATAGTTATCAGGCAAGTATAGGCGTAGCTCAATTCGAAGCGTTGTATGGGAGAAAGTGTCGTTCTCCAGTATGTTGGAACGAGGTGGGTGAAACAACATTGTTGGGACCGGAGTTAGTACGTATGACAACGGAAAAGATCCAAATAATTCGACAACGTATACAAACCGCACAAGATCGACAAAAGAGTTATGCAAATCTTCATCGAAAGGATGTAGAATTTAATGTTGGGGACCATGTATTGTTACGTATTGCTCCGTGGAAAGGAGTTACGAGATTCGGGAAGAGAGGAAAGCTCAATCCACGATTCATTGGTCCATTTGAGATTCTTGACCGAGTAGGAAATGTGGCTTATAGACTTGCTTTACCTCCAAGCATGTCTCGTGTTCATAACGTGTTTCACATATCCGTGTTACGTAAATATGTGAAGGATCCAAGCCGCATTATTGAGTTAGAACCAGACGAGATACCCGAAGATTTAACGTATGAGGAGGTACCTGTCAAGATCTTGGATAGGAATGAGCATGTCCTACGCTCGAAAATTATACCTCAAGTTAAAGTTTTGTGGAGAAACCATGCTATTGAGAAAATGACCTGGGAGTTGGAATCGAAAATGAAAGCGAGGTATCCTCACCTTTTCGACATACTAGGTACGTACGTCAATTTCGAGGACGAAATTTCATAAGGAGGGGAGGTTGTAAGACACCAACTTTTATGAATAAAGATTTAATTTTCTTTATATATTATTTTGAAATAGTAAGGTGTTGATTTGATAAATGTGAAAAGTTATGGGTGAAATGTGCAAATATTTTAAAATGAGCAAGTGGTTATAAAATATTCTTGTTGTCGGAGAATATTCGTTTAGTCGTGGAATATTCTTGTTGTCGGAGAATATTCGTACGACGGAGCAGCTATTTGTGGGCCCCACAACGTAATAACTGTAGAAAATTGAAAGCGACAAAAATAACTTTTTTATAAAATAACGGCGTAGTTGTTACCGTTAGTACTGTTGAAATACCCGGTGGTTAAAATACAGTGATACGCGGTGTTGCACAGTAGCACACGGTATTGCACAATATTTTGAATTATTGATTCTTACGTGAGAAGGCACTTACTCAATTATTATTACAGTAATTACTGTTCAATATTTTATATTATTGACTCAATAATTGCTACGTTGCTATTTTATATGATTGATTCAATAATTGCTACAGTTGATATTTTGTATTATTGATTCAATAATTGTCACTGCACAGTATTTCACATTATCAACTCAATAATTCATATTATTTGAATAATATTATTAGATAGCATTATTGACAATGACTAAGGAAGTTCTGTCTAGGAGGGGTTATTTAATTGCGCGCCAGTAAGGAGAAATCCTTATCGGAAGGCCCCCTCTTTCCTAGGAACGACCTGATTGTCAATATTGTAGTTCTGTAATATTATTTGTGAATAATTAATTATTGATTTATATGATAAGAAAATATTTATTTTGTGAATATAAGAGAAGGAATTAGTGCTGATATGTTTTTATCAGTATTTTGGTGTGGAAAATCATCCGTTTATGGATTTCAGATAATCTATGTTTGGAATTTGGAAAAACTTCCTTCTACAAAGTCGTAAAGAATTAAATTTCCTATAGAAGAACATAGAATTTGTATTTTTTTGACAAAAGGGCTATTTATTATGAATTATTGAAGTTTCGGGAAATAAATATTTTTTTAATGGGGAGGCCCCACTTTTGTTGTTTTGTTGAAAAATTCTAATTTTTTTGAAAACAGCCGGCGGCGGAATTTTTTTTTTTTTAAATTTATTTTATTAATTTAGTCTACTTTGATATCCTAAGCTTTTCTTATAAATTGGGTGCTTAGGTTAGAATTGGAAATCACACCAGAATCAGAAGTTTTCTCTCTCTATAATATCGAGTGTATTTTTGTGAGTATTTAGATACTTTGAATATTACTATTCACTGCAAGTTTCCTTCGGTATTATATCCGATACTCCAGTCAAAAGTACTATTCTTTTGAGGTAAGGATGTTATTTTCTTTCATAAATGATGTTATTCTTTTCAATATCATTATACCAAAATATTGTCATGGGTTTTATTATGAAATTCTTACTTTTTTCGTCGGGGTTACTATTCATATATACGGCACTATTCACGTATACGGCACTATTCACGAAAAAACTAAATTTTCTTCTATTTGTTTAAATTGTCTGTTATAGTTACTATCTTTGATTGGATCTAAGTTTTGAGCTTCATTCTTGAATTTTGCTTCACAAAGTATTATTATAGAATATTCTTGAACTTGAATAAACTAAAATACGAATCCTTAATCTTATCCTTTATTTCACTGGATTTGTTATTTATATTATTTTTCATCATCCTCAGTCCTAAAAGGTGATATAACTGAATATCTCTGGCATGTAGACCAAAGATGAATGATTACCTGATGAATATCTTTGGCCGTAGTGCAAAGATGACAGGTGTTGAGATGAACATGACCACTGGTGATACAAATGAATATCTTTGGCCTGTAGTGCAAAGATGAATATTTGATTCGAGATGCCTATTGATTGATGTTACAGGGATAAAATATTGATGACGAACTTTTAAATCATAGAAGATAGTAGACTTCATTCTCTACTTAACTCTTCTAATGAATTGTTATTTTCGCTGCGAATATTGATCTAAAACTTGTTGTCAATAATATTTTATCTAAATTATGAAGACTAACGATAATTTATTTTCCATTATCTTAGTCATAATATTCTTTACTGGGCTAGTTGAGCTCACCCTTTCCATCTATTGTCCTCTTCAGGAAATGAGAATGTTGCGGGAACTAGTCGGGGGACAGAGTGATGGTCCGAGTTAGAGCAGTAGTAGTCCTCGCTATTTTTGTAAAATAGTGGGATAATAATTGTAATAAATAAAGAATGAATTTGAATGTTAATATTTCGTATTATATACGATTTGTATTGACACTCACAGTTGTGTGGTCGTATTTTGCACGACCGTGTGATATAAAGTTTGTATTTGAATTCTGTACCATGTATTTGGCGACTCAGAATGGGTTGGGTTGACTGAACCTATTCTGGGGGGGTCACATTAGCGCATTTCAGCTGGAGTTCGCCGGCAGAGGCCTCCCTTTGACGTTCCTACTCCACGGATTAGTAGGAAGGTTCAGCGATTGACGGAGCCTGTTCTGCGTCCTCTTGGTGAGGACCAACCTCATTTGGACGAGGAGGATATCCCTGAGCCTGAGGTTCCGCCTCAGCCCACTACGGTGGCCCAATTTTTTCCTGGCATTCAGGTACCCGTTCCTAATTTGTTGGGGTACAGACCTGAGCCGTCATCCCTCTATTCACTTGCAAGCGAACGAGGTATATGATCTTTACATTAATTTATCTTGATTTCTCTTTTCTGCCAACAACCGATTTTCTTAACCTTAAGGTCGTGCTGGTCCTAGAGTTTATCGATCCAAGGGGTAACTAGTTTAGTATATACTCTTTATATCATTCACTTCATCCCGAGTACCGGGCTATAGTGGATTCTTGGGGATTCTAGGCTTTCTTCACCATTGCTCCCCGTCGCAGCCCCTGGGGCTACTTACGAGCTTTATCTGAGAGATGGTTCCATCAGAGTCAATCCCTCCATCTGCTAGATTGCGAGGTCGTGATGACACCTATGGACTGGAGATATATCATAGGCTTGGAGTTTACTGGGGACAGAGTGCCCTTAGAGACTGGTATCACTCCGACAGCTGTTCGCACCCTTTTGGGGTTTTTATCTCAGGAGCGGGCCTTCAAGGCTCGTAGTATTCTGTCTGGATGTCTGAGCGTCGATGCTACTCGAGGCATTCTACCACAGCCATTACCTGCAGATTTGAGGGATAGAGATCGCATCTTACGGCGTCTATTCTTGACCATTATGAGGGGTTGTTTCATTGCGAATAACTCTTCCACTGTTTCCTTTAGCTTAGTAGGGGATGTTCGGGATGTAAACAACATTGGGGACTACGATTGGGGATCCTTTACATTCACTCTCTTTCTTCACGGGATGCGACTGTGACACCCCAAAATCTCTACAATTCCTGTAGCAGATTCGGTGCTCACGAAAACATTCTATAAGACAATAACTTCTATAAATCCAAAATTCACAGTATCTCAATCCGTTAAAGTTCTCGTCAGAACAATTTCCGTGTCTGGAAACCCTCACTTGGATGTATAGATTTATAATCTTACAGATATTTTCCCTGCATATCAATAATTTCTATCTATCTGACAGTCACAGTACAAATGATAAGATTATTCTTGGAAGTCAGCGACCTCACTGCTTACAGAACTCCTAAGATCATTCAATACCCTTATTCAGATGTATAGTTCATATAGATATTGTACTTGATATTATTTAACATAAATAAAGTAACATCATGCAACTAATAACTTAATCACTTACTAATGTTTGACTACATAATGTTTAATTATTACATCAAAGTTATGCTGAATTACACCCTTTGTATTATAATAAACATTCGTTCTTAACCACAGACTTCTACCCACAAGTATTATTTCCTAGATTTTTCGGAATATTCAATGCAGCTGCAAAGGAAAAGAATATTTGCAAGGATGCGCTTTAAAATGCTCAGCAAATTTTAAACAATTACATTTTATACTCACACAATATCTAAAATGAAGAAACGTAAAGTTCATAGTATTTTTCACATATATATACTGAGGTTTGATCTGCCAAACCCCACGTATTACGAGCGTCTGTCAGTCATTTAGACTTAGCAACCCGGGTTGATTTGGCCAACCACACCATCTAGGAGTATGCATATCATCCATATTATGTTTAAATAATTTATTTTATTTAATAATGATTTTTAAATCATTATTATCAATTTTAAATAAATTATTATTATTTAAAATGATTTTTAAATCATTAATATTATTTTTAAGTAATTTATTATTAATTACTCTTATTATTATTAATATTTAAATATATTAAATATTAATAAAATTTTATGTCGAAATATTGAAAATTATTTATTATAATTAAAAATGATTTTTTAGAATTTTTTTATACTTATTTAATATTTATTTTAATTAATAAAATTAATTTTCAAATATTGCCTGTCGCTAAAGACCTTTAGCAACAGAAGTGTGGCTATAGGTGTTCTTGGCTCAGCCAAGAACACGTTGGTCAATGGCCTAGAGCTCGGTTTGACTCAATTTTTCTGGCAATTAACTTAGTTTCTGGGTAATCTAATTTGATGAAGTTGTAGTACTGATATAGTAGTACACGTCCATGGTTAATTCACTACTTAAAAATATCTCTATAAGTTTACACAATCGGTCAAACCAACTACCCTAAGGCTGTTCTTCCTTTCTAGGTCTTATGTCTTGCCGGCTGGTTAATATTTTGGTGTTTTAGTCGTCGGGCTCTATAGACTAACTACAAGGGTACATGGTTTGAGCAGTCACAGAGTCTATATCTCAACAACTAACAAGATCCAAGCTCTTAAACAACCTGTCAGACCGTTGCTTGAAATTTCTGGGTTACCCAGAAATCGAACTTGGACGGTCAACGGGTTTTGACCATTTCTATTTTTCTGCCAGTGACTTCTTAGGGCTTGACAGTGCTCTAGTTATGTAGTACTCATGTCAAGGTACAATCAAATTAACATCCAACACCCAACCAGACTGACAGGAAAAAGATCTAGGCGGTCAAACCACCTGTCAGATCGTGTTCTTAAGCTTTCTGGGTTACCCAGAAAGCAGCCGGTCATGCTCGGTCAACGACCTTTGACGGCTTATAACTCCTAATCCTATGTTCCGATTATCAGTATATCACTTCTAGGCTGCTAACAACACTACGTAGTACAACTAACAACTTTCATAACATCTAAACAACAAACGGTTAGCGAGATAAGAGGGCTGACATTCGTTGTCAGACCCTATTTTGCAACTTTGACAGTTTTGCTTAAAACTCCATTTTGATGCTTTTAAATGTTATGGATTCCTGTTTTAGCAACCCAAATCACTTAATAACTTACTAATGAACATATCTAAACAATAACAACAACAATTAAAACTTCAGAAATCAGAAATTAAGTTAAGGTTAGGTTTTTACCCTTTTTGATCACTTTTTCTTTTCTCCTTTCTGAGTCTGATCTTGGCTTGTTAAGTGTGGTTTCTGGACTAATATATGATGTATATTGGGTGTAAAATTCGTGGGTTTATAGAACTAACACTTAGCTTTATGTCCAAAGGTCAAGTGGGGTTAACTTAAGTTTTCTTTCTTATTTTGACAACTAAGCCTAGATAATTAATGTGTTAGGGTGTGTTGTCATGCTAAGAGGTTGTAGAGCCATGGGACAAATCTTTTGCTTGCAAGCAAAAGATTTGTTCCTATCTTGTTTAATAAGAGAACAAAATAAGGGCATTTTGGTCTTTTCGCATACACTAAGGGTAGTTTGGTAATTTTCCAATTAAAAAAAAGAGTAATTTAGTCATTTCATATTATTCTTAGAAAATTTAAAACAATAATGAATAATTAGGGTTTATCAGTTTAGAATTAGGGTTTTTAATTAAGATTAGGGTTTTATAATTAGGGTTTCCTAATTCCTAATTAGGGTTTCCTTACAATCTTTTCCAATTAAATATTTAATACATCATATTAAATTAATATATGTATATATTCATCATAATATATAACATTATCAATGTATTATGTTATAATTCTCATTTATTATAATAATTAGGGTTAGAATTCCTTATTTAAATAAACTATAAATTGGGGTTTACCTATAAAACTTTTCATATATCTGTACATAGTTATATCTTATGTGTTGATATATAATTATATATATATTCCAATAATAATGTTAACTACACATCACACAAGATATTAGTCATAGTTATATTTACTGTTTATATTAATATTCCTATTTAAATTTTGGAATATTACAATCACCCCCTCTTATAAGAATTTCGTCCCAAAATTGAAATTATAGCTTATGAAAACAAATGCGAATAGTCTTCTCGCATCTTATCCTCCAATTCCCATGTAGCTTCTTCAATATCATGATTCTTCCAGATTACTTTAACCGATGATATAACCTTATTCCTCAACACCTATTCCTTTCAATCAACTATCTGCACTGAAACCTCTATATATGATAAGTCTTTCTCTATCTGAACAGGTTCATAGTTTATCACATGCTTATAATCGGATTTATACAGACGTAGTACAGACACATGAAACACATTATGGATGTGTCCTAACTCTGGGGGTAAAGCCACCTCATAGGCTACCTCACCTATTCTCCTTAATACTTGAAATGGGCCAATGAACCTCGGGCTCAGCTTTCCCTTTTTACCAAAACGAATTTTGCCTTTCCAAGGAGATACTTTCAGAAAGACATAACTTCCAACATTAAACTCCCTTAGCTGTCTGTGTTGATCCGCATATTTCTTCTGCCGGTCTTGAGATGCTCGCAACCGTTGTCGTATAATTCGAATCTTCTCCGTGGTTTGTTGAACTAACTCAGGTCCAAGCATTTGTCTTTCCCCAACTTCATCCCAACATAAAGGTGTTCTACACTTCCTTCCATACAGAGCTTCGTACGGTGGCATTCCAATACTGGCATGATAACTGTTATTATACGCAAACTCTACCAAAGGTAACTGGTCCTCCCAACTCCCTTTAAAATCTATAACGCAGGTTCTCAACATATCTTCCAGCGTCTGAATGGTTCTCTCACTTTGGCCATTGGTTTGCGGGTGATACGATGTGCTCAATCTCAGCTGGTTCCCAAGTGTGCTTGAAGACTTCTCCAAAAGTTTGAAGTAAACCGTGGATCCCGATCTGACACTATAGATACAGGAACTCCATGTCTAGAAATAATCTCTTTTATGTATAACTTGGCCAAACGATCGAGATTATAAGTAACGTTGATAGGTAGAAAATGAGCTGACTTGGTGAGACGATCAACTATTACCCAGATAGCATTGTAACTTTTCTGAGTGACAGAAAGTCCTACCACAAAGTCCATAGTGATGTGCTCCCACTTCCATTTAGGAATCATTAGAGGTTGTAGTAATCCACTCGGTCTTTGATGCTCTTTAACTCTCTGGCATGTTAGACACTTACTTACCCATTCTGCTATCTCTCTCTTCATGTTCGACCACCAAAAATGCTGACTCAAGTCCTTATACATCTTAGTACTTCCCGGATGTACAGCAAACTTGGAACTATGGGCTTCTGCTAAGATTTCATCTTTCAATACCTGTATCGCTGGAACCCACACTCTATCTTTATACCTCAATACTCCCTCCTTATCTAGTCGAAATTTAATGTTCTTCTCATGAGTTATCTCGGCTTTACATTTATGACATGCTGCATCCCTCTCCTGCATCTCTTTGATTTTATCCAATAAGGTTAAGGCTGTTTCTATCACATATAACTTCTGATTAGAGTTAGCTGGAGCTCTTACTTCAATCTCGAGTTTTTCAAATTCTTTTATCAGTGCCTCGTTGTTTGTAATGGTATTCAATCTTTCTTGATTCTTCCGGCTCAATACATCTGCAACTACATTAGCTTTATCAGGATGATATAGGATCTCACAATCAAAGTCCTTGATTAACTCTAACCATCTCCTTTGCCTTATATTCAACTCCTTCTATGTAAAAATATACTTCAGACTTTTATGATCTGTGTATATTTCACACTTTCCCCCATATAAATAATGCCTCCATATCTTCAAAGCAAAAACTACCGCGGCTAACTCCAAATCGTGAGTAGGATACCTTTTCTCATAATCTTTAAGTTGTCGCGAAGCATAGGCGATCACCTTCCCATGTTGCATTAACACACATCCTAAACCCCTGTGTGAAGCGTCACTATAAACTACAAGACCCCCAGTTTCATCTGGTAACGATAATACTGGTGCCCTACTCAGCAGTTTCTTCAATTCTTGAAAACTTTCTTCACATTTGTTCGTCCAATTATACTTCACAGCCTTTCGAGTTAAATTGGTTAGCGTGGTTGCTATTTTGGAAAAATCTTTTATAAAACGACGATAGTACCCTGCCAATCCAAGGAAACTGCGAACTTCTGTTGGTGTTGTTGGTTGATCCCAATTCATGATTGTTTCTATCTTTGTTGGATCCACTGCTACCCCATTCTTATTAATTACATGCCCTAGAAACTAAACTTCCTTCAACCAAAACTCACACTTCGAAAATTTTTCATAAAGTTGTTCCTTTCTTAATATCTCTAATACCACCCTCAAATGTTCCGCATGTTCCTCCCGTGTCTTAGAGTATATTAAGATATCATCAATAAACACCACCACAAATTTATCCAAGCATGACTTAAACACTCAATTCATTAAGTCCATAAAAGCTTGCTGGTGCATTTGTTAATCCAAAAGACATCACAAGAAACACATAATGTCCATATCGGGTCCTAAAGGCGGTCTTTGGTACATCTTCTCTTCTCACCTTCAGTTGATGATAACCCGATCGTAGATTAATTTTTGAAAAATGCTCCGCTCCTTTTAACTGGTCAAACAAATCATCAATTCTTGGTAAAGGGTACTTATTCTTGATGGTCAACTTATTTAACTCTCGATAATCTATACACAATCTTAACGTCCCATCCTTCTTCTTTACAAACAACACAGGTGCTCCCCATGGTGAAACACTAGGTTGTATGTACTTCTTATCAAAACGTTCTTGTAACTGAACATGCAACTCCTTCAATTCTACGGGTGCCATTCTGTATGGTGCCTTTGAAACTGGTGTTGTTCCTGGTGCAAGGTCAATCACAAATTCAATCTCCCTGTCAGGTGGAAGACCAGGTAAATCACTTGGAAACACATCCGAAAACTCATTTACTACAGGTATTTGGTCTAGCTTTCCCCCTTCTTTCCTTGTATCCACCACATAGGCTAAATACCCTGTACCACCCTTCCGAAGCAATTTCTTAGCTTGCATAACAGTTAAACATCGGACTTGCTTCGGTGAACAACTTCCTTTAAACACTACCTTTATTTTAAAGGGTGTTCTTAAACTTACTTGTTTCCGTTTGCAATCAATTACTACCTTATGCCTACCCAACCAATCCATTCCCAATATTACATCAAACTCCCCTAGTTGTATAGGTATAAGGTTTACCGGTAATGTATGCCCCTGAATTGCTACACTACAATTCTTATGTACTGTATGAACAGGGATTATCTCTTTGTTAGCAATTTCTACATTAAAAGGTACATCTAGATCCTCACATGGTATTATTAATCTTTTAACAAAATCCACAGATGCAAACGAACAAGAAGCACCAGAATCGAATAACACATAAGCATTTACAGCATTAATTGGTATGATACCTGTCACCACATCTTGTGCCACCACGGCGTCCCTCACTGTCATGTTGAAAGTTCGTGCATTCGGACTATTCTGAGTAACTCCTGCAGTCGCTGCTCCTTGTTTATTGTTAGAATTCTGACCTCCTCCCATATTCACCTTCTTGGGTTTTGGACAGAATTTTAACACATGACCCTCTTCCCCACAATTGAAACATTTGATATTCTTGCCCTTCTCCTTCTTTTTGGGACACCAGTTGGAATAATGCCCGTCTTCTCCGCAGGTATAACAGATCGTCCCTTTAAAATAACATTCCCCTTTGTGATTCTTTTCACATGTCTGACAGCGCTCAAATCTTTGATTGTTATTATTATTACCTCATCTGTTGGCATTAGTGTTAGGATTATAACCTCCTTTTCTAGGGTTGTTTGGAAAAGCTACCTCCCACCTTCTCTTATTGTTGTTGTTGTTGCCCCCACTCGTATTTCCTTTTCTAGTAATCACCCTCTTCTCCTTATTGAATTGAAATAAAGCTTCTCCTTCTTTCTCTGTTATAATAGCCTTCTCCAGGATCTCCGCAAATGTCTTCACCTAAAATGCTGATATTCTACTTCTAATTTGGGGTTTCAGTCCCCCTTCAAACCTCCTTGTCTTTCTCGCCTCAGTATCTACCTGATGTGATGCAGACCTAGCTAACTCGTTGAATTTGGCTGCGTATTGTGTAACGGTCATCTCTCCTTGTTTCAATTCCAGGAATTGAACCTCCATACAATCTTGCATTGAAGTTGGAAAATAATTGGCAAAGAAAAACTCCTTGAATTTGTCCCAATTAGTGGCACCTTCTCCAGCTCTCCCTTTGTTTGCTTCCCACCAGTGGTTAGCTTCATCCTTCAAAAAGAAAGTAGCAAAATCTACTTTTTGATCATCATTCACCTTAATTACTTTAAACATCTTTTCCATCTCAGTAACCCAAGTTTGAGCTTTTATAGGTCCATCAGTTCCTCTGAACTCCGGTGGTCCCACTAATTTAAAGTCTTTAAACTGAGTTGTGGTTGGGTTATTGGGTGCAGTTGGTATTGCATTAGCTTGTCTTCCTTGTAAAGCTCCTACCAGAATATTTACCAGGGTTTGTGTAGGATTTGCCTATTCCTGTTCCTCCTCAATTTCCCCCCGAAGTCTTCTTCTTGGTGCAATTTATCTATAACAAATAGATAAGTATGAATACCGATTAATAATTAAACATCCCAATTTGATAAATAGAAATTTGTATTTCACAAGGCAAACATATATATACATATCTAGTGACTCTTTTTAGATCACTAGTTATACACACAATCGAAAGTAAACTACATAGCCTATCCGACTAGCGATTTATCCTTATCACTAGCTATATTATAGATATAATAAAAAATTTTCTTACTCTAAAGTTCTTCCTTCTTCCTTGCTATCCTCCTTTTTAGCTTGTCTACCATCTTCTCATACTTCTTCAACTTTTTCTCCATATACTCAATTTCCTGAGCGACCCTAGATTCTGAAGGCCATTCTATCCAAGTATGGATAGGGAGTACTACTTGTAACGACACTGCATCAATTACTGGCTCTGCTATGATCAATTGACGGTCCTCTGACATCCTACAATCAAATTTATAAACTCGATTAGTATCTAAAAAAATCATAACTTAATACTTTATTAGTATTCTTATTTTATTAACTGTCTTAACAACTTTCCCTCTCTCGAAATAACTCTATTTGAGCTCATCTCCTTTATTAACTAAATTCTTCCGAGGTTATAGCCTAAGGGTTTTCTCCTAAGGTTTCTAACCTAAGGCTTTGATACCAAGTTTGTGATGCCCCAAAATCTCTACATTTCCTATAGCAGATTCGGTGCTCACGAAAACATTCTATAAGACAATAACTTCTATAAATCCAAAATTCACAGTATCTCAATCCGTTAAAGTTCTCGTCAGAACAATTTTCGTGTCTAGATACCCTCACTTGGATGTATAGATTTATAATCTTACGGATATTTTCCCTGCATATCAATAATTCCTATCTATCTGACATTCACAGTACAAATGATAAGATTGTTCTTGGAAGTGAGGAGCGACCTCACTATTTACAGAACTCCCAAGATCATTCAATACCCTCATTCAGATGTATAGTTTATATAGATATTGTACTTGATATTATTTAACATGAATAAAGTAACATCATGCAACTAATAACTTAATCACTTACTAATGTTTGACTACATAACGTTCAATTATTACATCAAAGTTATGCTGAATTACACCCTTTGTATTATAATAAACATTCGTTCTTAACCACAAACTTCTACCCACAAGTATTATTTCCTGGATTTTTTGGAATATTCAACGCAAGCTGTAAAGGAAAAGAATATTTGCAAGGATGAGCTTTAAAATGCTCAGCAAATTTTAAACAATTACAGTTTATACTCACACAATATCTGAAATGAAGGAACGTAAAATTCATAGTATTTTTCACATATATATACTGAGGTTTGATCTGCCAAACCCCAGATATTACGAGCGTCTGTCAGTCATTTAGACTTAGCAACCCGGGTTGATTTGGCCAACCACACCATCTAGGAGTATGCATATCATCCTATACAACCACCCGGTCAGTGTAAAACTGCCGGTCATTCCCGGTCAATGTAAACATGCCGGTCATTGATAGTATCAGTATATATATTTGTACCAGACAATATTGGTTTCACCACAGTCTATGCTTTGATATTAAATCAAAATAATTTACGCAAGTAACAGTTCATATGTCTTGGTTATGCTTGAACAATAAGTCATAACCTTCTTTAAAGCACAGATTTCACGAATAATGGTTATAACAATTTCGTATATCAAATTACAGGACTTACATTTAATATTAAAATTAAATGAAGTTAGAAAAACTTGCCTTTTATCACGATCGGTTACTTAGGTTATTTGAAAGTATATTCACCACCGATATATATTATAACAGTCATTAGAAATAATAGTAATTAATTTCTAATTATAATACTAGTGTCTGGGTTGATCTAGGAGTCCGTTCGGTACTTTACAGCTTTATTGAATAGTTATCGAATTAGTTTTTCAATAATTTTATTAAAAAGTTTTAATATCTTATTTATATGCTTCAGATATTATTTATCATAATTTCCAGATGCTCAAAATAATTTTTAAATGATTTAATATCACTTAAAATAATTTTGAAGTTAATAATATTATTTTTAAATATTTAATTAACCCTTTAAAATAATTTCTAATTAATCCATATTATGTTTAAATAATTTATTTTATTTAATAATGATTTTTAAATCATTATTATCATTTTGAAATAAATTATTATTATTTAAAATGATTTTTAAATCTTTAATATTATTTTTAAGTAATTTATTATTAATTACTCTTATTATTATTAATATTTAAATATATTAAATATTAATAAAATTTTATGTCGAAATATTGAAAATTATTTATTATAATTAAAAATGATTTTTTAGAATTTTTTTATACTTATTTAATATTTATTTTAATTAATAAAATTAATTTTCAAAATATTGCCTGTCTAAAGACCTTTAGCAACAGAAGTGTGGCTATAGGTGTTCTTGGCTCAGCCAAGAACACGTTGGTCAATGGCCTAGAGCTCGGTTTGACTCAATTTTTCTGGCAATTAACTTAGTTTCTGGGTAATCTAATTTGATGAAGTTGTAGTACTGATATAGTAGTACACGTCCATGGTTAATTCACTACTTAAAAATATCTCTATAAGTTTACACAATCGGTCAAACCAACTACCCTAAGGCTGTTCTTCCTTTCTGGGTCTTATGTCTTGCCGGCTGGTTAATATTTTGGTGTTTTAGTCGTCGGGCTCTATAGACTAACTACAAGGGTACATGGTTTGAGCAGTCACAGAGTCTATATCTCAACAACTAACAAGATCCAAGCTCTTAAACAACCTGTCAGACCGTTGCTTGAAATTTCTGGGTTACCCAGAAATCGAACTTGGACGGTCAACGGGTTTTGACCGTTTCTATTTTTCAGCCAGTGACTTCTTAGGGCTTGACAGTGCTCTAGTTATGTAGTACTCATGTCAAGGTACAATCAAATTAACATCCAACACCCAACCAGACTGACAGGAAAAAGATCTAGGCGGTCAAACCACCTGTCAGATCGTGTTCTTAAGCTTTCTGGGTTACCCAGAAAGCAGCCGGTCATGCTCGGTCAACGACCTTTGACGGCTTATAACTCCTAATCCTATGTTCCGATTATCAGTATATCACTTCTAGGCTGCTAACAACACTACGTAGTACAACTAACAACTTTCATAACATCTAAACAACAAACGGTTAGCGAGATAAGAGGGCTGACATTCGTTGTCAGACCCTATTTTGCAACTTTGATAGTTTTGCTTAAAACTCCATTTTGATGCTTTTAAATGTTATGGATTCCTGTTTTAGCAACCCAAATCACTTAATAACTTACTAATGAACATATCTAAACAATAACAACAACAATTAAAACTTCAGAAATCAGAAATTAAGTTAAGGTTAGGTTTTTACCCTTTTTGATCACTTTTTCTTTTCTCCTTTCTGAGTCTGATCTTGGCTTGTTAAGTGTGGTTTCTGGACTAATATATGATGTATATTGGGTGTAAAATTCGTGGGTTTAAAGAACTAACACTTAGCTTTATGTCCAAAGGTCAAGTGGGGTTAACTTAAGTTTTCTTTCTTATTTTGACAACTAAGCCTAGATAATTAATGTGTTAGGGTGTGTTGTCATGCTAAGAGGTTGTAGAGCCATGGGACAAATCTTTTGCTTGCAAGCAAAAGATTTGTTCCTATCTTGTTTAATAAGAGAACAAAATAAGGGCATTTTGGTCTTTTCGCATACACTAAGGGTAGTTTGGTAATTTTTTAATTAAAAACAAGAGTAATTTAGTCATTTCATATTATTCTTAGAAAATTTAAAACAATAATGAACAATTAGGGTTTATCAGTTTAGAATTAGGGTTTTTAATTAAGATTAGGGTTTTATAATTAGGGTTTCCTAATTCCTAATTAGGGTTTCCTTACAATCTTTTCCAATTAAATATTTAATACATCATATTAAATTAATATATGTATATATTCATCATAATATATAACATTATCAATGTATTATGTTATAATTCTCATTTATTATAATAATTAGGGTTATAATTTCTTATTTAAATAAACTATAAATTGGGATTTACCTATAAAACTTTTCATATATCTATACATAGTTATATCTTACGTGTTGATATATAATTATATATATATTCCAATAATAATTTTAACTACACATCACACAAGATATTAGTCATAGTTATATTTACTATTTATATTAATATTCCTATTTAAATTTTGGAATATTACAGCGACTGCGATCCGAGGGAGTCACCGACGCCTGGGTCAGATTCTACCTATTTCTTCTGGTGAGTCATTTTGACTGAATTTCATTTGTCTGAATTTTGATTGATTATCTTTTCTTATGACTAATGTCGGGTTCTTTGGATTAACAATTTTGGTCTAATGAGAGGCTTCCTTGTCTTTGCCTTATCTCTGTTCTGGGTTTGGACACTTATCCTCGGGGGCGTAGATGGCATCAGTCTACTTTATCAAAGGTCCCTATTGCAGAGGGCTTCACGCATGCACGTCTTCAGCTGGAGACATTGAGGGCTTTTGACATCGTTTGGGTCCCTTATTCTGCAGAGCACTTGTCTGAAGGGTTCGAGGATGGTCTACAGATAAGGCCGGAGTAATATCTGTCTACTCGCCAAATTCCTTTCCTATTTGATGGAGGTTGGGAGCTCTACCTTGGGGAGCGTGCTTTTAGATGTATTACTGGGGAGATTCGCCTTCCTTTTCTTCCTCTAGTTCAGCGATTCTGGCCTTTATCTCAGCCAGCCGGAGCGATTCCCACTACTGGGTACGAGGGGTTTCATTTGTCAGATGGTCCTATCACTTCTGATGATTTTTCCACTTAGTAGGGCCCACGCACGATAGGATCTCAGACCCGGCCTACCCAGTTCCTGGGAGATATGGTTTCGGGGTCTCTTATGATAATTGACTGGATATCATGCTTCCACGAGCCTTCTCATCAGACTCAGATAGCTAATTTGAGGCGTCAGTTGGAGCAGATGTCGAAGTATTGTCGTCATCTAGGTGGGGATCCTTCACTAGCTGGTACTTTTGCTGCTCAGGATCACAAGGCGGGACACTCAGGCACTGGTGGTTCGCATGGGGCTAAACCCTCAAGTACGGGTGGTTCTGATGATGGAGGTGATCCATTTACTTATCACCCGGGGGTGCAGGAGACGCTTTATTGCCCTGATCCGTAGGGTATGCCTCATCACTCAGACATGCAGGATACGCCCACCCAAGGTGATTTGCCCCAAGTTAATCCGTTTGATGATTCTAGCACCTTTCTGGAGGATTTCGACATTGAGTTACAGCCGCCTTATTAGTCATCGGCATTTGCGCCCCAATATCCTGTATTTTTTATTTCTTAGTTTTCACATGTGTCACAGGAATGACAGTGATGTAAAACTTATGTATCTGGCAGATATTTTTGTATGATGTTTCTATTTATTCATCGCACATGCTATATTATCACTTGTTATAATGCACAGTCCATATGCATTTAAATGATTGGATAGAGATTGACCCTTATATGGTCTTTTTGACACAGTTTTACAGATGGCTTCCTCTGCCGTTGCTCGCTTGGATCACCTTCAGCCTAGTCGGATAGCTACCAGCTTGAGGGTTTGGCATGACCGTTTGTCGAATTTTGACCGTATTGCAGTCGATCGCATGCTGGGCCACTCCCTATCTCTATTATCCTTTTAGGTTCTAGAGGGATTTGTTGATGGGATGCTCACCTACTGGATTCCAGAGTGCCATGTCTTCCGGTTTGGCTCTAATGAGTTGATTCCCACTTTAGAGGAGTACTGTCACATCTCCGGGTTATCGATGGAGGGGCCGTGTGCTCGGATGGCTTTGGGCCACATGCGTCGCCAGTTTATGACAGTCATAGGACTGAGGAGGGTGATGAGTGGGATTTATACACGCAAATCGAATACTTTATGGCTTAAATAGTTGTCTGATCTTCGTAGTTTTTACATAGTTTTATATGTTTATAGTATTATTATGCTTAACCGATATATTGCAGGCTTTACAGGACTTTTCTAGCTTTCAGGGGACAAAACGGATAATTTACATACATTAGCGCCGCAGCGCCAATGCCTAGTCTTAATCTCGCGCCGCGGCGTCGCCCCTGGTCCTTGCTGATGTCATCCTGGCACTGCAGCGCCACAGTTCCTATATGGACTCGCGCTGCAGCGCGACCTCCGGTCTTTTGATTTTAATGTGGCGCCGCAGCGCCACTTATAAGCCTATTGCCCGCCCCTGCAGCGCCACCTCCGGTGCCCAGGCAGAGAAGGCTTGCTTTTGACCTAGCTAAAGAAGAAAACAGATATATATATCAAGAGAGCCTTTGCATACGAGAAGAAGGGGAGGAGAGGAAGACTGGGATAGAATCGGTTAGCTTAGCTTAGGATAGATTAGATCTCTTTTGTACTTTCTCTCTCTAGTTATTAGGTAATGTTTGTAAATATAGATTAGGTAGATTAGGGTAAAGTCTGGGATTTCCTTGGAGCAACAAGAGCAGTGAGCTACACGGATTGGAGAGCTTGAAAGGAGCGGAATGCTTGGAGACTGAAGAACCTTGATAGAGTTTATTCTTATCCATTTATTTCCTCTAATTTTGTAATCCATAAATGTTGTCTTTATTGCTACTTATATTTTGTTCAATAGCTATGAACTAAGTATTGGCTCTAAGGTTATAATGGAGCCCTTTGTTAGTTAAATTGACTGTCTTATCTCTTTGGTTGGCACCATATGGTTTGGTTTAATATATTCATGCTTAATGATTCTCACTAAGACATTAGTGATGATTTTGGTAATCTATATGATATCGAAAGAAGGATTATAAATTTACACCTAAATATATTGGCATGTGATTATGAGTTTCGACTGCATAAGTTGTGCGTAGAATAGACATATATCTGTGTGCCACGTGTGTCCTAATTGAGAACTTATGCTTAAATCCTTGTTAGGTTAATTCGCATAGATATGTGTAGGATTATCACCTAGCTTGGACGTTCTTTTCTGTTCTATTCCCTATCGGGTGGATTTGGAGAGGATATGTTTGTGCATACCTCGACAGAGGTGTATGAGCACCTGTGTGTTCTCGGTCGACAAACTGTCGTGACCATTAAGACCAAAGAGAGAAGGGTAGGAAGTTTGATGAAGCATAGCACGCCAGGCGTTCGACAGAATGCCTGTGTGGGGTGAAATTATAACCTTAGCTTGTAATTACTTCGATTACCATTCGTTATCCGTTTACTTGCTTTAATAATTAGCTATAACTAGTTTAACCACACTCCTATTAGTTTACTGTTCGAATAAGACTTAAGCGATACAAAGTTGGTATTTGGTAAATATTAGTGATAGTTCCTCGTGGGTACGACACTTTTCTTATCACTGTATTACTTGTTAGACCGCGTATACTTGCGCGTGTTTAGTGATCGATTTTCCGACCAACAAGTTTTTGGCGCCGTTGCCGGGGAACTATTATTCTAATATTGTCCAATATTGATTTTAATCAATTTAGTCTTAATTTGAACGTGTATATATTTCTTTTATTTGTTTGATCTTCCTTTTTGTTTTTAAGTTTACAGGTTATGGACGATCAATGTTATCAATGGCCTTATGAGAGGACGACACAACCAAGCTCGGAAGAAGGACTCGAGCAATTGCGAGTTCAAATTGCAAATGTCTTGAGGTTTTCTGATAATCTTGAGTGTCAGTCCACTCAGACTGCCTACTGTCAGGAACGAGCTGACATTGAACCGATTTCCTATCATCCAAACTGTCAGGGTTACCCAAACTCTTGGGACTACAGTCAAAAGCAATATCATGATTTGAATTACTCCTATCCGAATCAATTTGAATATCCATCTCCCCCGCAGTATAAGGTGACATTCCAACCCAATGAGAGCTTTTCGGCAGACTTAACAGAAGAAGAGAAAAGGCTTGAAGAGCTCCTCACCAACTTTATAGATAGAAATGAGGTTCGAATGGCAAGACAAGACGCTGCATTGCAAAGCCTCGAAAATCAATTGGGACAACTCGTCAATGCCATCATAAATCTACCGCAGAGCAATCTACCGGTCATAACCGATCTCAACGATAAAGCAGTAGAGCATTGCATGGTGGATACGCAAGGAGAAGGCGATGAGTCTCACAAAGTTGTTGAGGGAGATGTCAAGGTGCAAATTATCCAACCGGTGGAGTCTGAAGTTGGAGAAAAGAGGATCAAGAGTGGTTGTATTGTCAAGACTAATCAACAACCGGAGACCACGCTCACGATTGTTAAAACCCTGGAGGGCCCTCTAATGCACAAAGAACGTTTTCAACTTGATGAAAAAGGCGAATTATTGGATAATTCCAGTGGTGAAAGATTCTTTGTGCCGAATGGTGAAGAAAACGAGGATGATCAATCATCCATGCCCGCCACAAATTTAAAGGAATTGACAAATAGGCGGCATGAAATGGTTATTTTTGCTTATGAGCCGGATTGAGCGGCATCGGTATAGTCAAGCCGATGACTTTAAAACAAGCGCTTGGTGGGGAGGCAACCCCGTCTCAGTATCAATTTTCTCTGTTTTTCTTTACTTATGTCTAGTTTATATTGTGTCCTTTCTTTTTACCATGTAAACATGGTTGCCAATGCGTATGTTTTTGTGATTATAGGATGCAGGCAGCATGTTATTTAGTATGTTACTAGTGTATATCTTAGTTAGAATTTAGTATATAGCATGTTATTTACTTAGCATGATATCTGTGTAATATATGTTGTCTAATACATGGTTTTTGTGCAGAAAAACTCAGATACAAGGCTGGCTCCGCAGCGCCAGCATATACACTGAACTTCGCGTCGCAGCGCCATGCTATTAATTTAAATTTCCTATCTCGCGCCGCAGCGCCCAAGAACAAAGGGGGACTCGCGCCGCAGCGCCAAGGGTGAGACCAAGCTACTGCTAAGTCGCGCCGCGGCTCCAATCAACGAAGAAATGCCCGCGCCGCAGCGCCGGTAGTGAGTTCTGGTTTTTAAAAGCACAACTGAAGCCAGCAGTTGCCCATTACCTCCCATTTCTCTCAATAGTTTCGGCAGCACAAAGAGAACCCAACTGACCCAAAACCAAAACGTGCCTTATTTCTCCACCCCGAACCGTTGATCAATTCTACCCACAAGAGAGAAATTCATACATTCTTCCCACAAGACCCCAAGCCAGTGCACGCAGCAAGAGGAGATCAGAGTCAATCTAGGGTTTCCCACTTAAGGTATTTAGGGGATTTCAGTCATTCATTTACTGTTTGATTTCGATATTGGGTTGGTTTTACTCTGTTGATTGGGGTGATTTCCACTGACAAAAATCAGGAAAGAGCACTGTCAAGCAAGGGCTCTCCAAATTGGATTTTTAGAATGCACACAAGGTGTTTGATAATTTGCCTAAGAGATAAATTTGACTGATTTGGCTTACAATTAGTGGGTTTCTTTGGGGATTTGTTGCCTATTTCTTTAAGGGTTGCTTCTACAGAGAGTGGCATTGCTTAGGTACTGTTTTTGTTCACGCCAACTGAAAATTTGACATGGCATCAAAGAGGCAGCAACTGAGCGTTGGCGGTTCCTCGTCCACAGCACCAACGGCATGGGACAACACCAAATTTGTTGATGAAGAGGCATGGAAACGTTACAAAAGCTCCTTTACTGCACGGAATATGATTCCCGAAAGGGGTTTGAGGCCTAACAAAACAAAGGATGGCGAGTTATTAGCCATGATTGCGGGTCGCCAGTGGGTGCACTTCACAAAACCACCCGAATCAGCCATTGTGTCTGTGGTCAGAGAGTTCTATGCAAATGCCAGTCCTGAAGGTCCTACTGTTGTTCAAGTTAGGGGGCGGTCAGTGGCGTTTGGAAGCCAATCCATCAATGCATTATTCGCGACGCCTGATTTTGAGGGTAAGGACTATATGGAGCCGGGACTCCGCAGCTATGACCTCGAGGATATTGTTAGGAGGCTCTGCAAGCCCGGGACTACATGGAAGACAAATGACTTCACGGGTGAGAGGACCAGTTTCCCGTATGCTGCACTCAGTCGCTATGGGAAGGCATGGTTCAGCTTTATTTATGCCAACATGATCCCGACTCGTCACCTGAGCAACATGACTAAGGATAGAGCGATCCTATTAGTTGCCATTGTCACGGGTCTGAACGTGGACATCGGAGTTCTCATCCATGAGTCCATCTTGAAGGCGATCAAGAGTAACATCTCTGCGGGACTTCCACATCCATCCTTGATCACCCGGCTGTGCAAGAGGGAAGGTATCCATTGGGGGCCAGAAGAGATAGCTTTACCGCCCATGTCAGTCATTGACCATCAGACCATCTCACGCTTCGATGTGTGGGACGGGGCTGTTTCTCATGTTAGAGGCGAAGGATTCGGGCCACCTACTGAGCCACCTCCTACAGCAGAGCCTTCGCAGCCACCAGACGCAGGCCCATCTTCACAGGGACTATTGGCAGAAATCATGGCATCCCTCACCCTTCTACATCAGAACCAGGACGCCAATGCTCAGAGGCAGCAAAGGCACATAGCAGCGGTGGCCTTGAGGAAAGATATAGCGATGCAGTATCAGGCTGAGCTGGTCAACACGATGCAGAGCATATACACCGTGTATAGTGGCGAGGATTCTGAGTTCACGCCATTCCAGTTCCCAGAGCCTCCTGTCGTCCCACCATACCCTCCACCATCACCGCCCGCCGAAGCTGACGAGGATGCTGCTACTGCCGAGTGACCAGACTTCAGGGAAGCCCTCTTAGTTAGATTGATATATGTTTAGCAATGAGGGCATTGCTCACCTTAAGTTTGGGGGTGTCATGGCTTATTATCTGTTTTATTTCTGTCTATTGCCATGATAGGTTGCTATTTTAGTACTTTGCTTATGTTTTTATCAGGATTGTAGTGCAGTCGTTTTGAACTGCGGTATTATGTTTTGGGTTTATTATGATGGATGCCATGAATAGTTTTTGGTTATTTATTAACGCTGTGATTATTATTAGCATGTTTGTGGTTTATAGCAATCTTTTTGGGGCTTGTACAGATTTAGATGCTTGTGCCATGTGAATGGCCTTATTCCCCTATTTTGAGCTGTTAATATGTAAGGGTGTTATATTTTGCACTAATTTTTGATCGTGGCTAATGACAGGCGCCATGTAATTATGTTTATTTCTTAGAGTCGTGTCAAGCATGTATGAGTCAGGGGTTGTTCAATCGATAAGTTGAGACTGTTATTGATCCGTCCTTTTTAGCAAGCACCGACCAACTGTGTTAACTAGTTATTTTTTGAATTTAGTTCGCCTCTTTATTGCTTTGGGAGTATGTTCACTCTTATAAACTTTCATTGTTACAAGGTAATAAAAGACTTCGACGCATATACAATTTTGGATCTTGGATTCTGGCATGTTGACAAATAAAAAAAAATAAAAGAAAAGATGATTAAATATCGAAAGTCTTGCGGTGGGTCGAGATGGAGCGTGAAACGCACTCGCCCATAAACGCAGGACCGATGTTGAGATGGAGCATAAAATGCACTCGCTAAATAATCCTCGAATTTTGTAAAGTCTAATTTGGCTTATGTTGATTTCGTGGCCTTTGTTGCTTGAGTTATTAGATTCATAGGGGTGTTCCACACCTAGTGCCCTAAGTCATCTGACTTGGGAGTCACTGATCAAAAGCTCATTAATGGGTAGCTCTGAACAGCCTAAGGTAATTAAGGACTGTCCGAGTCAGATTTTGTTGTCTTCATGCTAGAGCCTTTTGATCTTTTCCTGTGCTTGCATCTTAGTCTTAATGCTTGTTGAATGTTTAAGTTACGGAGTGTGCATATTGGTATTAACAATCGACTGTGCGAACTTATTTGAGCAATGATTAGTTAGGATGGTTGGTCTCCACACACACACATAGAATGGATCGAATACAGTCTTATGCTTGAAACTGAATGAACTCTTACTAATATCAGTGTTTGCCCTGTTCTTTGGGAGTAGCTATGATCGAGCTTAGAAGCCATGATACTAGTATACAGTGATATTTTTATTTCGCGTGTGCTTTACTTTTGTGAGTTTGTGTTAGATAGTTTGCTCGAGGACAAGCAAAGACTTAAGTTTGGGGGTATTTGATGAGTGAGATTTATACCCGCAAATCGAATACTTTATGGCTTAAATAGTTGTCTGATCTTCGTAGTTTTTATATAGTTTTATATGTTTATAGTATTATTATGCTTAACCGATGTATTGCAGGCTTTATAGGACTTTTCTAGCTTTCAGTGGACAAAACGGACAATTTACATACACTGGCGCCGCAGCGCCAATGCCTAGTCTTAATCTCGTGCCGCAGCGCCGCCCCTGGTCCTTGCTGATGTCATCCTGGCGCTGCAGCGCCACAGTTCCTTTATGGACTCGCGTTGCAACGCGACCTCTGGTCTTTTGATTTTAACGTGGCGCCGCAGCGCCACTTATAAGCCTATTGCCCGCGCCGCAGCGCCACCTCCGGTGCCCAGGCAAAGAAGGCTTGCTTTTGACCTAGCTAAAGAAGAAAACAGATATATATATATATATATATATATATATATATATCAAGAAAGCCT
Organism: Panax stipuleanatus; assembly: GCA_020205555.1. Classification (NCBI taxonomy): domain Eukaryota; kingdom Viridiplantae; phylum Streptophyta; class Magnoliopsida; order Apiales; family Araliaceae; genus Panax; species Panax stipuleanatus. Next base: position 48,287,596 of record CM035118.1, on the reverse strand, counting down.
CTGCATACGAGAAGAAGGGGAGGAGAGGAAGACTGGGATAGAATCGGTTAGCTTAGCTTAGGATAGATTAGATCTTTTTTGTACTTTCTCTCTCTAGTTATTAGGTAATGTTTGTAAATATAGATTAGGTAGATTAGGGTAAAGTCTGGGATTTCCTTGGAGCAACAAGAGCAGTGAGCTACACGGATTGGAGAGCTTGAAAGGAGCGGAATGCTTGGAGATTGAAGAGCCTTGACAGAGTTTATTCTTATCCATTTATTTCCTCTAATTTTTTAATCCATAAATGTTGTCTTTATTGCTACTTATATTTTGTTCAATAGCTATGAACTAAGTATTGGCTCTAAGGTTATAATGGAACCCTTTGTTAGTTAAATTGACTGTCTTATCTCTTTGGTTGGCACCATATGGTTTGGTTTAATATATTCATGCTTAATAATTCTCACTAAGACATTAGTGATGATTTTGGTAATACATATGATATCGAAAGAAGGATTATAAATTTACACCTAAATATATTGGCATGTGATTATGAGTTTCGACTGCATAAGTTGTGCGTAGAATAGACATATATCTGTGTGCCACGTGTGACCTAATTGAGAACTTATGCTTAAATCCTTATTAGGTTAATTCGCATAGACATGTGTAGGATTATCACCTAGCTGGAACGTTCTTTTCTGTTCTATTCCCTATCGGGTGGATTTGGAGAGGATATGTTTGTGCATACCTCGACAGAGGTGTATGAGCACCTGTGTTTTCTCGGTCGACAAACTGTCGTGACCATTAAGACCAAAGAGAGAAGGGTAGGAAGTTTGATGAAGCATAGCACGCCAGGCGTTCGACAGAATGCCTGTGTGGGGTGAAATTGTAACCTTAGCTTGTAATTCCTTCGATTACCATTCGTTATCCGTTTACTTGCTTTAATAATTAGTTATAACTAGTTTAACCACACTCCTATTAGTTTACTATTCAAATAAGACTTAAGCGATACAAAGTTGGTATTTGGTAATTATTAGTGATAGTTCCTCGTGGGTACGACACTTTTCTTATCACTGTATTACTTGTTAGACCGCGTATACTTGCGCGTGTTTAGTGATCGGTTTCCGACCAATAGAGGGCAGTCATTTTGATCGAGGTGGGTGGTAGCCACATCATTTCTATAGACTTCATGATAGACCATTTTTCCTCTGCTGACAGCTTCACCGTTTATCATGTAGATTTTGCCATTTCAGAGGAGAGATGGCACACTGCCCAAGTGGATGCCCTAGTCATGTGCCTCATATCATATCTATACATTCCATTCTATACTGACCATCTAGATGTTGGGATGTTGATGGCTGTCAAGGCTCTCAGAGATGACTTCAAAATACTTCCTCTCATCTTGGATGAGACGTTGATATCAGCATCCTACTGCCGGACTGTTGGGGATCAGGAGTTTAGAGGCAGCCCCATTCTCTTATACATCTGGTTCATGACCCACCTTAGACCGATCAGTCGGCTTCATCGTCATGGGTTTTGCTTTGGACAAGGCATATCGTAGATCTACTCCTACCACCCGACTTCTTGCATCGATGAGGCGTCTTGGACTATATTCCTGGGTGCCATGGAGGAGCCTTTCGAGATAGTCATGTATTCTGGCTACTACTCATTTCTGATTTTCACCACCCATGTGGCTGACCTGAATTTCCTTCCGTTAGCTGGTTTGAGGCGTGTGACGACCTATCATCCTCTGGCGTTGATGGGCCAGTTAGATCAGTATCAAGAGGTCCATTCATTTGAGGGGACTGAGGATTATTGCTTCCCCGTCTGCTCAGTTACCGAGGCTGATCTAGCTCGTGTCTACCGATTTTGGTCTCATCGGTAGACAATGGAGTTCAGAGATTGCCATCAGGGCTGATCTGCAGATTACTCAACTTGGCTAGAGTCAAATTTAGCACCAGATACAACGGGCCAGGTTAATGTGGGGCCTTTATCTGATGATGAGGGTTGGTCTACTAATGTCAAGGAGCCTGTGGAGGATCCTATATCTCCGACTGAGGATGCTTTGTTCACGGAGTTGACACCTTCTTTAGTTAGTACTTTTTCGAGTTCGTCATCAATTTTTATAGAGGCGATGGACAGACAACTTCATCTAGTGACCTTTGAGAGGGATCAAGCTCGGTCCATGATGTTGACCACCTTAGCTAGGTCGGGATGCTGCTATTGCTGAGAGAGACGCAGCTTTTGTTGCCAGAGACCAAGCCATTGTTGATAGAGATGCAGCCCAGACTTTTGCAGATGGACTCACTGGTTATATTCAGGGTGTAGTGCAGAGTCAGAAGGATGTTTATCGCATTGCAGTAGAGTTGTAGAGACGCGTCGATGTACTGGAGCGTGAGCTCAGGGATGCTCCTCAGACTGCAGAGATAGCTGGATACTTGGCTATGTTGATTCATCTTACCGCCGATTTATAGCCTTGTTTCATTTTCTTGTACAGACTTTGTTATTATCTTTTGTCACATGTTAAAATCAACTTTTGCGTTTTAAACAGTTGTATATAAAAAGAAACAAGTTTAGTTCACTTCCCATGTCTGAGCATGTCTAGCCTTGTACACTGTTATATTTCTCGCTTCATGATTTATTATGTCGACATAGAACTGGCCTCGTCATACTTGCGCCAGATTCGGCAGGGTGATGCTGAGATGTCATTAGGCCCTCTTCACATGAGCCATCGATTTGGCAGGTTTGTGGTATATTTTGGTTTCTGTATAATTTAGTATTTTGGATTTGGGGATATAAGGTGAAAGTGTTGGGATTTTTTGATGATTAGACCACACCATAAATGGTTGCCTACGTACTTCCGTAGATGAGAGATCAGGTCTTTCGTAGTTCAGGCTTGGCCTGAACAGTTGCAATGTGTTTATTTGGGTTTGCTTGGTTTGATGGGATTTTGATTTTTTGTTTGGTTTGTTATTCGAGGGTTAGACCGCACCATAAATGGCTGCCTACGTACTCCCGCAGATGGAAGATCAGCTCTTTCGTAGTTCAGGTTCAGACCTAAAAATCGGACTTGATATTTTCTCTCTTTTTTTCTTTTTTCTTTTTTTCTTCTTTTTTTCTTTTTCCCTTTTTTTCTTTTTTTTCTTCTTTTTTTATCAAGACAAAGTATTCCAATTCGAATAAAAGGGGTCTCAAACATAATACCTTTTTCACATAATCGGAATTAATCTGTTGCGGGAATTCTTCACCGTTCATCTCCTCAAGTTTCAAGGCTCTGCCCGATAAAATTGCTTTGACAACAAAAGGTCCTTCCCAATTTGGGGCAAATTTCCCTTTAGCTGCATCTTGACCTAGAATGATCTTCTTTAGTACCAAATTATGCTCTTTAAACTCTCAAGGTCACACCTTCTTGTTGTAAGATCGGGACATTCACTGCTGATATAGTTGGTCGTGAAAGATAGCAGCAGCCCTCCTTTCATCTATCGGGGATAACTGATCGTATCGATCTTGTATCCATTGGCTCTCCTCTATCTAGGAATCTATCATCACTCTTAACAATTCCTTCTCCACTTCAACAGGGGGTACGGCCTCCATGCCATAGACTAATGGATAAGGTGTTGCCCCAGTCAAGGTTCGAGTCAACGTTCGGTATGCAAGTAGGGTTAACGGCAACAGATCAGGCCATCCCCGGTGATTTGCCGACATCTTCATCATTATCTTCTTAATATTCTTATTAGGGGCTTCCACCGCATCGTTCATTTTTGGACGATAAATAACCGAATTGAGGTGTTTGATATTGAACTTACTGCACAGTTCCCTCATCATTTTGTTATTCAGATTCTTTGCGTTATCCGATATGATAACCTCGGGTTGTCCATACTGACAGATGACGTTTCTAATGAAACCAACGATGACCTCCTTGGTGACCTTGGGGAATGAAGCTGCTTCAACCCACTTAGTAAAGTAGTCGATCATAGTGAAGATGAATCTGTGACCGTTACTGGCTTTAGGCTCAACAAGTCCGATCACGTCCATTCCCCACATGGAAAAGGGCCATGGTGATGTCATGCAATGCAACTGATTCGGGGGTGCATGAATAATGTTGGCATAGATCTGGCATTGATAACAACGTTTGACGTGATCGTCGCAATCCCCTTTGAGGGATATCCGGTAATGTCAAGTCCTTAGAATTTTCTTGGTAAGTAAGGGTCCACTCATATGCACTCCGTACACCCCACCATGTACTTCATTCATAAGTCGATGGGCCTGATCTCTGTCTAGACATCTCAGAAGGCCTACGCCCGGGTCTCTCTTGTAGAGAGTATCTCCACTTAGGTAGAAATTCATGGCCATCTTCTGTATTCGCTTCTTTACGGCTTGACTCATTCCTTCAGGGGTAGATCGATCAAGCAAATATTCTTTAATGTGGTGGTACCAAGGTGGTCCAGTAGGTGCAATCTCATCTGATATCTCCCCTACACTGTTTCCACATGACGATGCACTTTGTATAGTGAAAGTGATGACAGACATTCCCTTTCTTGCTGATAGGTTCACCAATGAAGCTAATGTAGCCAACGCATTGACGAAATCATTTCGGTTCCGGGGAATATGCATGAAGGCAATGTCTTCAAACTCTTCTGCCAATTTGAGAATATGGTGATGGTAAGGAAGTAGATGTAATTCCTTGGTGGTGTAAGCCCCGGTGGACTGTCTGATGACTAGCTCCGAATCTCCGAATACCGCTAACTGTTTAACTCCCAAAGACTGAGCCAATTTTAACCCCACAATGCATCCTTCGTATTCTGCGGTATTATTGGAATTATCAAAATAAAACTTGGTTGCCACGGGGTATTGATCTCCCGTGATGGACACCAAAACTGCCCCTTCTCATGCGCCTTCAGTGTTTAATGCACCGTTAAAATACATTTTCTAGAATTCACCTCTATCTTCTTTACTGGCCAGCTGAATAGTCATCTGTTCCTCCTCGGTGAAATAGGTTTCAAAAGGTTCATAACCCCTCGCTGGTGCGGCCTACAGGTGATCTGCAATTCCTTGCCCTTTGATGGACTTTTGGGTTACATAAATGATGTCGAACTGTTGGAGGATCAACTGCCACTTAGATAATCGGCAGTTTAACATCAGCTTACTGAAGATGTATTTCATGGGATCCATCCTAGAGATGAGATAAGTTGTATGGCCGTGTAGGTAATGTTGTAACCTCGTGGCTACCCAAGCTAATGCACAGAAGGTTCTTTCTATAAGTGTGTACTTCTGCTCTCTGTAGTTGAACCGTTTATTGAGATAATAAATCACCCTTTCTTTCCCCATATCATCCTTTTACCTCAGTAAGCAACCCATAGCATTAGAATTGACTAAGATATACATGAATAACGGAATTCCATCCCTTGGGGGTACCAAGATAGATGCTTCAATCAACCTCTTATGGATGGTACAGAAAGCTTTCCGGCAGTCTTCATTCCATTTCCCCGAGGAGTTCTTCCTTAACAATCTGAAAATAGGTTTACAGGTTACTGTCAACTGCGATATGAACCGGCTGATGAAGTTTATTCTTCCCAGGAAGCCTCGGATTTCCTTCTCGGTCTTTGGTTTAGGCATCTCAGTGATGGCTTTGATCTTAGCGGGATCCAACTCGATACCCTGGTTGATTACAAGAAATCCTAGAAGTTTATCGGACTTCACACCAAAAGCACACTTTGCTGGGTTTAACTTTAAATCGAATTTGCAGAGCCGTTCAAACAACTTTTGAAGATGGGTGCAATGGTCATCAGCCTTTTTGGACCTCACGATGATATCATCCACATACACTTCAATCTCTTTATCATCATATCGTGAAAAAAGGTCATCATGGCCCTCTGATAAGTAGCACCAGCATTGGTAAGGCCAAACGCTAGTCATCAATAACAGAATGTTCCCCAAAGGGTAATGAAGGCCGTCTTCTCCCTATCATCTTAAGCAAACATAATCTGATGATATCCGGCAAAGCAATCGGCGAAAGAAGACATTTAGAACTGTGTTGTATTGTCAATTAACACGTGGATGAACGGAACTGGGAAGTCATCTTTAAGGCTGGCCTTGTTGAGATCCCGATAATCTACACATACTAGGACCTTCCCCCAGATTTCAGCACTGGGACTACATTGGACAACCACTCAGGTACGTTGATACCATAATGATTCCTGCTTTGAACTGTTTGATAATTTCTTCTTCGACCTTCAGGCTCCATTCTGGTTTTAACTGTCTTAATTTTTGCTTGACTGGTTTGAACCCAATTGGTAATCGATGCACAACTATGTCAGTGGATAGAACTATCATATCTTCATGAGACCAGGCAAAAACATCCTTGAATTGAGTTAGGAGTTTGATTAGTTTTTTTCTTGGCTAGAAGGGAGGTTGGTTATGATCTGTAGTTCTTTGGGATTGTCAGGGGTTCCAATAATTATGGTGGTGGTTTGATCAAGGTTGGGTTTAGGTTTATCTTCGACCCATGCTTTGATTTCCTCGGGCACCTCGTCATCATCCACTTCCTCTTGCTCGATCCCCATCAAGTTAAAGTCCAATTCTATATCAAAATCATATTCATTACTCAAATTTGGAAAGTCATGGACATGGCTAGAAATACTCAAATTTGGAAACTTGAGACAAAAAACTTGATTGCTAAATATATACAAACGGTTGTCAATTCAAAAAGGATTCATCAGTTGGTATGACAAAAGGCAATAACAAGTTGCAGATAAAATAAAACAGACATAAATATATAAAGGTAAAGCTCCCTATCAAAGGATCACTTTCTGGTTTTTACCCTTTTTGGACGATCTGAGGGGTAATCGTCCAATTACTCGTAGTTAGATCCTATGGAATAGCTGAGATAGATGCGTTGTTGGAGTTGTCGGAGTCTTCCAGGATGACCATGACTGATTTGGAACAGGTCCCTAGATCCTCCGTCGGGATGTCCACACTTCCCCAGTTAAGGATCGGGAGGATGGGTTGATCATTCAACACTGCCCCATTGGATTTCTTCATGTCATTTTCAGAAAGGCCAAGACTGCTTACAAATTGCAACTGAATCTCATCCAAAAACTTCTTATCTTTGGCCATCTGGGTAGCGTCCTTGAGAGGCTCTTCATCACCAATCTCCTTATATCCGTTCTGATTGGTTTTAGGGATCACGAGGTTCGAGATAATAACGGGGACCTTCTTCAACGGTTCCTTAAATTTGGCTTCACTGAGGTCTGGCTTGAGATGAATCAAATGGCTGACTGGCATGTGTTTGTGAGGGTTATGATATTTGGATCCACCAGAGTACCTTAATCCAGCCCTTCCCAACTGCGTGGGTATGTGGATTGGATTCTTAATTCCCTGGCCATTTCTGCCCAATCCTTGCCCTAGTCAATGTCCTCTAAAAAGCATCTCTTGGCCAACTGCCATTACTTCTGGAGATATCCGGGGAGTTAATGCTGGCGCACCCGAGTGGTATCGTGGATTGCTTACTTCGAAGGCTTGAAAACTGGCGGCCTCAATACCCTCATTCACGCTAATCAAGAGTATATATCCCAGATTATGGATAGGATAGTCAGATTCTGCACTGACGGTGACGAGATTGTCGTTGACGATGTATTTCAATTGCTGATGAAGAGCCGAAGGAACGGCACCAGCCATATGGATTCAAGGTCGTCGTCCCAGCAACAGATTATATCCGGTAGTGATTTTCAGGATTTGGAAAGGTATATTAAATATGAATGGGCCAATCTCTATAGGAAGTTCAATTTCCCCAACTATATCCCTTCTAGCTCCGTCGAACGCTCGTACCACTACATGGCTTTCTCGAATCCGATTCAGGTTTATATTCATCCTATCCAGAGTATCCTGTGGACAGATGTTCAAGGATGATCCACCATCGATAAGTACGCATCCTACCACGTATCCCGATGATACGACAGTGATATGCAATAGTCTGCGATGCCCAGTTCCCTCAGCTGGTATATCGTCATCGGTGAATGATATCACATTACTGTCCAATACATGGCTGATCAGATGCCGGAACTTTTCAGTATCAATGGTTTTGGGCAGGTGTGCCTCCTCCAATACTTGGATTAGAATTTGACGATGGTCGTCAAAAGCCAAGACAAAATCCAGAATGGAGATTTAATGTGGTTCAGCTTCCAACTGCTTCACCGTTCTTGCTTCATTGTGCCCCATCTTATAGAGGAATTCTGCGACCTTTCCCGTTGCTACCTTCCCCAATATCTTCGTTGCTGGTTTCAATAAATGCCCTGGGAAGTAAAGTGGATTCTCCTTAGGTATGATAGCGGTACAATCGGGTGTCAATTTTATGCCTTCTCCATAATTCCATGGTACCTTCTTAAGACTAAGAATTGGGATTTGAGGCGAAGGAGCCAACATCAGTGGTTTTGGTGCCAGTATTTCCAGAGTAGTTTTGTTTCCCTGCCCAGATAATCCTTTTATGATTATGGGTCCGCCAGACGCTCCTTAAATGCAAAAGATAACAACTACCATTTCATCCAAATTCCTTGCCCTCGAGGGTATATTATCTCTTCCTCAAGGAAGATCTTAGTTTTTCTCATCATTTCTAGCTCTCCTGATTCGATCACATTCTGAATTAAGTGCCGCAGGGCCCAACGTTCTTCAGTGGCATGTCCAGGGGCATTCGAATGATAGAGGCAGGACCTAGAAGGATCGAAACACTTTGATCGAGGATCTGGGGGTGGCAAAAATTATGTGATCTTTCCTTCCATGATCAAGGTGCACAGAATTTCCTCCCTAGATTGCCCCAAAGGGGCGAATTTTTGTTTGGCTACAAATTCTCACCGGTGGTAAATTCTAGCTTCCCTAGCCATCTTCTTTGTCCATTTGTTTTGCTCTTAGCAGCGAATCCGATCCCTTCTTGAGATTGGGACATCCGGGACGGATATGGTGTCAGTTTCCCTTGGTAGGATTTGGTCTATTAGTTATCGGGTCAACTGATGTTGGTATACGACCAAATCTGCCAGTTGGTCTACTCGCGCTTTAATCGAGGCCAAGTCTTGCTCCACCATATACTTCTCTTCGGGGTATCCCCATATTGCAGAGTAATTCACAAAGGGTGCTTCCCCCAGCTTCCTCAGGTACTTGCATTTTTCCCTACCTCCTGCACTGATCATGTTGACTCCTTCCGCTTTATGCTGAGGTAAAGGGTTATTGTTGACATTCGACTGTTCTGGCGTTTTGACTATAATCTCCCCACTGTCAATCAGGTTCTGAATCTTATGTTTTAAAGTCCAACATTCCTGAGTATCATGCCCCGGTGAGTTGGAATGGTAAATGCATTTCTTACTGGGATCGAATTGCCTTCCATTTGGATCAGAAGGTGGAGCTAGCTCAACGATCTTCTTCTGGGCAATCAATAGTGCCAATATATTCTTTAAAGAGTCCCCTAAAGCAGTAAAAATCCTTCTTCACTTGTTTTCCCCAGCCTTTAATGCTGTAGGATTTTGAAAATTCACAGGATGAGAGTTCTGCTTCTAGATAGGCAGATTAGGGCTCTTATTGCTAGCTTGTTCTTGCAATATCAAAGAGACTTCTTCTTCCTCCTTCCTTTTAGATGCTCTTTTGGGAGCGATCACATAATTTCCAGACTGTATGTGCTCTGCCACAGCCTCCAAAGTAGTGAGATCTTTGATTTTACCGGATGTCAAACCCATTTCTCCATGCTTGATCATTTCGGAGAAGGATTTGCCTAACCCGACAAGGACTCTCTCATAGAAAGAGGCTTCCTGTATGTCAATGAAAGTTGTCACCATCTCACTTTCATCCATCGATGGGTTAACTTGGGCCGCCATTCGCCTCCACCACTATGCATATTCTCTGAACAATTCATTGCTCAGTTTCTTGACTTCGGTAACCTGGTAACGATCAGGTGCCATTGGGGATTGGAAACTATACTGGTGAAGGAGAGCATGGGCCAAATCTTCCCAACCTCAAAATTTGGAATTATCTATTCAGGTGTACCAAGTTCGGGCTTCACCAGTAAGAATTTTCTCGAATAGCTGCATTCTGAGGTTCTCATCCTCGTCTTAAGTTCCAAGTTCACCTATGTAGACTTTTAAGTGAGTATAGGGATCACCAAATCCATTGTATTTCTCAAACTCTGGGACTTAAAACTTATCCGGGTATCTCGCTTTTTGAAAAATATATAGATCCGAATAATTCACGCTCCCGTGGGATCCTATCCCTTTCATAGATCGGATAGCATCCTCCATTTGCTTAAATTTCTTCCCAATATCTCCAATTTCTCTGTCTTCTTGGAGGTCTACTATTTCCCGTGTCGTCTTTTGGATCGGGGCCTCCTTGGCTACTTCGACATCGAGGGGAGAGATAGGTGTAGACATCTGTTTATTACCATCCTTTTTCGGTATTTTCATATCTCCTTGCACAGAGGGTTCAGTCTGACTCTTATGCTTAAGATCCTGAGATACTTTACACCGTTCTCTCAACAGGGTAGTCACCTCGACAATTTGTTTCTTAAACTCCTCGAATTCCTCTCGAGATACCGGGATGGGATCTGATGAACTTCCTTCAGCCATTTGGACTGGAGGTGAATGGGCCTTTTTGGCTCAAAATCGAGTTCTAAGACCAATCTGCAGAAAATCGATATCTAGTTTAGACTGGATATTGGTGGACAGAGATGCATGATATGCTATGCATCAGTATAATGGTTTTTTAATCTTTTCCTGCAAAACAACGGGGTTAGTCGACTTGATTACAGGATAAGAAAGATGTACAAATGACAGTTCAAGATGATTGCCACTTATATACGCGGAAGAGTAAATAGGGCATGAAGAAAACACACCACGCGTTTGGTTTATCAGAGGCTGACCTATCTTAGGGTTACTCTCATGGGCTTTTTGAAATTGGTTCCCAGATCTTCGCAATTTACTTGATGAAAACATCCATTTTTCAATTGGAGCATATCTGAGTAGTGCCTTACCTGAGCCTCACAATGGAAACATCCGGAGGAGTCCAGTAATAAATAACTGACCGGATTGCCTCCTAATGGAGGGACCACACAACATACATTCACGTCCTCACCACATGCAATATGATGACATTGTGCGAAGCACTAATATATTGTGCGAGGCACTAATACAAAAAATGCTTTAAGGATTGAGACAATTATCACACACAAAGATCATTCACACAAGATGCACATGTAGAATGAAAACTAAAAGTTTGAACGTGGCTTAAGCCCTAAATAGTCCCCAGCAGAGTCGCCACCTGTCGACGTCGAAAAAATGTTTTGTAAAACATGTTCGTCATTCCTAAGTTTGTGTTATTTGTTTTACCCTTTTTTGTTTGCTATGCCTATGGATTCTATTAAAGGGTGAGGTTTTAGGAAAGCGGAACCGACATAAGTGTCGACGACTTTGAAAAGATTGATTTTATTATTTTATGATTGGACCGAATGAGACAGAGTCGCCAGTTGGTATGGTTTAAATGGATGTACTAACTCATCCGAGTTTTGAAAGTTTTTGCAATATGGTCCAATATGTGACTCCGTAGGATAGGTCTGAAACTCAAGATTCGTGGAATTCGGGGGCTAGGTTAAGCGGGGGGAAGGTGTTAGGCACCCCCCGACTACCGTGAAAACACGGTACCGTATCTTATTGATTTCCTATGCAAAAAAATATGTGTGTGTGTGTGTGTGTTTGAAAGTTTATTCTAAGCCTCCTTATGAGTTATTTGGAAGTAGTGTTGTTCCTCTTTTGCACCTATGTACGAAAGGTTTGATTTAGCAAAAGTTCATTTTAGACAAAATATACATTTCATATGATATTTTGGGAAAACACAAGGTTTTCAAATCATTCGCCCGAATAGTAATCAAGGACCTTTGATACTTCCATTATTGATTTTTTAGTATATGTAATTATTACGAAAGTAGTGCTGTACCTCTTTAACCCTATGCACAAAGGATTTGATTTATATAAAAGTTTATTTTAGAACACAATATATATCAATAATGTTTTGAAAACAAAGTTTTCAAATCCTTCGTCAAATAGGAATCGAGGTCTTTTGATACTTCCATTTATGATCTAATGTCTATCCCCAAACCGTTTTACTGCCATTGAAAGCTCTTTGTGGTTTTATTGGAAATCATTTTGATGATGTTCATGCGATAAGCGTCAAAAAGGGTCGGATCATCATTGAGCATATAAGCCATCTCGATGAATCCGAACACCCACAATCAAAGTTTTCACTATCACGAAATCTTGAATCCGACTTCTCGGGACTAAACCCTCGAGTTCGTCTTCAAGATCCAAATATTACATTTATAATTATTTTTTTCGATATTTAAACATTACATCACAAAAATGGTCCATCGTGAGAATCAAGTCGGGATCCAATCATGGGATCTTGACACCGGGATTCCTAGGCTCACATTATTATGCGCGAATATATATGTACAATGTCGTAGCCTTTGATATTAGATGATTTCATCAGTTAAAATCACCATTTTAAGCCATTTCGGACCTCTTTCGCCTCTAAATATAAATTTAGGGCTATACGAGGTAATCGGGACCGATTAAAAGCAGTAAATACGTAAATCTACCATGGATCTAAGCCAATCTAGCATACGGGTTAAAGCTTCATACTTAATAACCACTCAAAAGGCTAGATCCAGCTTAGATCTAGGTAGATCTAGCCTCCGAACTCGATTTACAACCAAATATGCACAATATAACCGGTTGAAACTCAATATCTACCAACTACTACACAATATACTTAGAAAACAACATGTTTAACTAGATTTAAACAATATATAACATCAATCTAGTATATTGAACAAAGTTTACAAAGAACGTAGCTAAAAAGAGCATTTTTTCACCTTGGGGGACGCGTGAACAAGCATTTTATCACCCGGGATCAACTTAGAACACTCTCGGGACTCCAAATTCGTGTTGAACAAGATCAAACCACTCAAAAGGGGTGTATATTGATCAAACCTGAGGGCTTCTCTCTCTAAAAATTAATTTCTCTCTCTAAAACTCTCTCTCTCTCTCTCTCTTTATTCCAAATGAGCTGATATTGCTCTATTAAATCATCAGAGTTAGCCGCATATATACATGCGACTGGGCCCCGCAGGTCCTGCCATCTCAGAGTTTGTTCCTTCGATCTTGGTTCGGAGAAATTTGATCATCGTAGACCAAACTTTCGAAAAGTCTTTGCGGAAGGCTGCGAAATAAGGTCGAGTCTGACTGAATCGGGGTTTGAAAAGATGATGCTGGTAGCTGAGAGGTGTCTTCCGATTCCAGACTGTAGTTAAATGGCTTATCTTTGATGGCACGCTGTTCGAGGTTTACTGAGGTGGCTTCTGGCAGACACTGTCTTAGCTTTGCGATCCTTGTTTGGTTTGCGTTATGTTCGGACGTCATTGGCCCTTTGAATCATCCACAGGGTTATCTCCGGGATGACCAGATGCTTCTTCCCTACCTCGGGGTTGTCTCTGAAGTAAAATTATGCTTTTGCCCTTCTGCAAGGTTAGTATAAAGAAAGCGAAATTTCGAGTGTCTACAGGTTTCATATTAATTAATTAAACTCTTTTAATTAATTAGGCGTCTTAATCATATTAGGAGCAATCAATTAAACTCCTTTAATTAATTTACCTCCTAATCTTATTAGAAATATGGGAGAGTACTTTTATTAGTTAATTCTCAAACTCTTTTAGGAATTAAACTAATAATAATAATAAGACTCCTCTTATTAATTTATATTTAATATTTCTAAAATATTAAATAATAAATATTAAGCTATTTAATTTATTCTATCACCATAGATTAAATTAAATACACTTAACTTATTATTACGATTATGTCATTTGTTTCTTAAATAAATATTCATCCTCTTATGGTGTGACCCTTTAGGTTCTCCATATTAAACCGATTGTGAATAAATTAATTAGAACAATTCTAATTTTATTTAAATAAATAAATTAAATATTAATTTATTTAAATAAATAATATTTATTTTACAATAAGGGTAAGCCCCCTTAGCGCTCAACGACTTTCCAGATAATATAGATTTCAACATTAATCATAAAAGAACCTTTGAGTAAATAGTTACCTACAATTCATTTCTTCTGTCATACAATGTCCCAATTAAATATAAGACATGGATTTACTATCAAGTCTTATTTTATTTAATTATATGTATTCTGATCCTAAATACACAAACTACGATAACGCAAATTAGAAACTACTTTCTAATTTCATTCTGCATTTCATTACTTTCTACTGAGTTGTCATTTATCGAATCACATAGGACATTCACTTCTTTTACTAGAAATGGTAGATCATTTATTGATCATTCATTATCTTCATGTATAATTAATTATACACAAGCATACCCTTTAAGGATTACTTGCACTACTATCACAAAAAGAATTCCTATTGATAAGCGAGTAAAACTCCATTAGGTATTCCTTAGTGAGTCACGTTCAGTGTACTTATTCTCCAATAAGCACCTATATACTTGCTTTAGTGTCTCCACACAAATGATTATGAGATCGATCATTCTCTTCCAAAGAGCAAGCAACGTATGTACCAATCTATTCGGATTCACTAATCCCCTATTTAGTAATCCATCGATTGGGAACTATTTTAATTTTAAACTTTTTAAGAATTTAGATCTCATTAGCATGATCATCATCAGGATTCTAAAATCATTGCTTAAAATTATGGGTTTATCACATTTAAATATAACATCATTATGTAAATAATATTAACGCCTTTAAATAAATAATTCTTTTATTACTAAATGAATAAAATTGTTACAAAGTAAATGCTTCATTATATCAAATATGATTGGCTTGTGTGCATACTACTTTCAATCTCCCCTTGCACTAAAGCCAATCGTCATGGTATCTCATACCCATCTTTTCTAAGTGACGATCAAACCGTTGTTGTGTTAACGCTTTATTAAATGGATTTGCAATATTGTTTTGAGTGTCCACATGCTCTAGGGTAACATCCCCTTTTTCAATTATCTCTCTAACCAAATGAAATCGCCGCAACACGTGTTTGGATTTCTGATGAAACCTAGGATCCTTGGCATGTGCAATAGCTCTGGAGTTATCACGAAATAAAGGTTTGCTCCTCTAATGATAGGAACCACACCAAGTTCAGTTATAAATTTCTACATCCAAACAGCCTTCTTTATAGCTTGACTTGCAACTATGTACTCGGCCTCTGTCACTGAATCAGCAATTGTTTGCTGCTTGGAACTCTTCCAACTCACTGCGCCACCGTTTAAGGTATACACATACCCCGAAATGAATTTACTGTCATCTTGATTCGTTTGGAAACTTGAGTCTGTATAGCCCTCTAGTTTCAATTCAGACCCACCGTAGACAAGAAATACATCCTTAGTTCTTCTTAAGTACTTTAGGATATTTTTCACTGTCTTCTAGTGCTCTTCTCTTGGATTCGGCTGATATCTGCTCGCTACACTAAGTGCATGAGCGACATTCGATCTAGTACATATCATACCGTACATGATAGATCCTATTACTGAAGCATAAGGTATCTTACTCATATGGTCTCTCTCCTCAGGTGTCTTTGGGGCCTGTTTCTTGGAGAGATGTATTCCATAGCTCATCGGCATGAGACCTCTCTTGGAATCTTCCATGCTAAACCTCTTTAGCATCGTGTCAATGTATGTTCCCTCGGACAAGCTAAGCATCCTTTTAGATCTATCTCTATAGATCTTTATCCCCAAAATATAGGATGTTTCTCCTAAGTTCTTCATGGATAAGTGTTTAGATAACCAGATTTTAATTGACTATATCATTGGAATATCATTCCCTATCACTAATATATCATCAACAAATAGTACAAGGAATGATACAGCGTTCCCACTAACCTTCATGTTCACACATGGTTCATCCTCATTTCTGATAAAATCAAACTCTTTGATTGTCTTATCAAAATGGATGTTCCACCTTCGAGAAGCTTGTTTCAATCCATAAATAGATCGTTGTAGCTTATAGACTTGATTTGTTCCAACCGTTAAAATAAAGCCCTCTGGCTGTGCCATATACACATATTCCTTAAGTTTCCCATTGAGGAAGGTCGTTTTCACGTCCATTTGCCAGATCTCGTAGTTATTATAAGCTGTAATCGCAAGCAAAATCCGAATGAACTTGAGCATAGCTACTAGTGAGAAGGTTTCATCATAGTTAATTCATTGCCTTAGTTTGAAACCTTTTGCAACCAGTCTGGCCTTATAGGTCTCTACCTTGCCATCTGCTCCAGTCTTTCTCTTAAAGACCCATTTGCACCCAATAGGCTTAATGCCTTCAGGTGCTGAAACCAAAGTCCATACTTGGTTTTCATACATGGAGTCCATCTCGGATGTCATGGCTTCTTGCCATTTCTCTAAGTCTTTACTACTCATAACTAGTTCATAATTCAATGGATCATCATTATTCATAATGCGTATCTCATCATCATCCTCTATGACGAATCCATACCTATCAGGTATCTTCGGTACTTTTCCAGATTTACGAATAGGGTGTTGTACAATAGGTTATTCTACTTGGTCAGGTACCTGACTTTGATTTATTGTAATTTGTGGGTTTTGAACGTCTTCAAGATATATCTTACTCCCACTGACCCCTTCAAGGATAAACTCCTTTTCCAAGAAGGCAGCATGCTTCACAACAAACATCTTTTGATCAGTAGGATGATAGAAGTATTACCCTGAAGTTTCTTTAGGGTATCCCACAAATCTACATTTTTTACATCTAGTCTGTAGCTTATCATTTTCAAACTTTTTGACATAAGCTGGACAACCCCAAGTCTTAACATGCTTAAGATTTGGTTTCCTCCATGTCCATAACTTATATGGAGTCTTTGGGATGAATTTGGTAGGTACCTTGTTAAGTAGGTATGCAGCCGCTTCTAGGGCATAGCCCCATAATGATACTAGAAGATCGGTAAAACTCATCATAGAACGAAATATGTCCAACAATGTTCGATTTCTCCTTTCAAATACACCATTCAACTATGGTGTTCCTGGTGGAGTCTATTATGAGATTATACCATTTTTTTAAGATAATTGAGAAACTCGCCGCTTAAGCATTCACCACCTCGATCCGATTGAAGAATCTTAATACTTTTATCGGTTTGTTTTTCTACTTCACTTCTGAATTCTTTGAACTTTTCAAATAATTCAGATTTGTATTTCATTAAATACACATCCAAATCTTGAATGATCATCCGTGAAAGTAATAAAGTAAGAATGCTCTCCTCGTGCATTCGTTGTCATAGGTCCACATACGTCTATGTGTACCAACGCTAACAACTCTGTAACTTTTTCTCCTTTTCCACTAAAAATAGATTTAGTCATTTTACCCATGAGACAAGATTCACATGTAGGATATGATTCATAATCAGATAGCTCTAAAAGCTCATTCTTATGTAACTTGGATAATCTTGTTTCATTGATATGACCGAGCCTACAGTGCCACATAAAGGTATAATTAACATCATCTCTTTTTCTTTTATTAGTTTGTTCAATTTGAAATATATTTTCATTCAAGTCAATCACGTAAAGTCCATTCAATAAATTACCAGCATGCTATAAAATATTCTTATTATAAATGGAACAACTATTGTTCTTTATTATAATATCAAAACCTTCCATATCCAATACAGAAATCGAAATAATGTTTCTTATAAGTGTTGGAACATAATAACAATTATTTAAATAAATGAATTTTCCCGAAGGCAGTGCTAAACAATAAGTTCCTATAGCTAATGCAGCAACCTTTTCTCCATTTTCCACTCGTAGGACGACTTCATCCTTGTTCAGCTTTCTACTTCTGACCAGTCCCTGCATAGTATTGCATATGTGAGAACTACATCCGGTATCCAATACCCAAGTACAATTTCAACTTTGAAAAAAATTAATTTCAATTATGAACATACCTGAAGCTTCTCTAAGCTTCTTCTGCTTTTGTTCCGCAAAGTAATTATCACAGTTCCTCTTCCAGTGACCAGGCTTGTTGCAATGGAAGCACGTTCCTTTACTATCTGGATCAAGTTTTTTATTATCCTTTTTCTTTGTCTTGCCCTTAGCCTTCTTGTTATTCTTCTTTTTAGAAGATACCTTGGGCCTCTTTCTTTACTTCGAAGAATCATCTACTATTAAGACATGGTCCCGCTTGGATGGGAAGTTACTTTCAGTAGTTTTCAACATGTTAAGTAACTTAGGCAAGCTGACATCCAACTTATTTATGTGAAAATTCACAACAAATTGTACGAAAGTGTCTGGGAGTGACTGCAAGATCAAATCTTGACTTAACTCCCCATCCATGCCGAATCCTAATTGCTCCAGTCGTTCAATCAAATTGATCAACTTCAAACAATGAGTCTCAACTGTAGTGCCCTCGGACATGCGATATCGGAAGAGCTCTCTAGATATCTGATACTTAGCAGTTCTGCTTTGCTCGCCATATAATTCTTTTAGGTACAACAAAATAGAATAGGCATCCATTTTCTCATGCTGACGTTGTATCTCGTTACTCATGGATGCGAGCATGATGCATTGTGTCATGGATACATCATCTTGCCACTTTTTAAAAGTAGCAATCTCTTCCTCGGAGGCTGTTTCTACAACTTTTGAAGGGACAGGCGAATCTTGGACATAAAAAAGCTTTTCAGCAGTGAGAACAATTCTCAAATTTCTTAACAAGTCCGTGTAATTCGGTATGGTCAATTTATTACGCAGTGATAGTGAGTGTGACATTTTTTAAATTCTGCATGTGAAATAAAATAACATTTTAGCATACATTCATTTAATGAATTACCAAAATAAATTAGGTCTTATTTTAAATTGGTATCTCTCACTATTTTCATCAAACTATATTACCCTCGTAATATATAGTTCGACAAATCTATTTAAACACTTGCTAGTGAGAATAAGGATCTTATTTCAAATATATATAGCATTGTGGTGACACAACAAATGATATATAAATAAATAGGTAGACAACTATTGTCAATTACATCATCATGTAACTCTTTTTATGCCTCTTAGATTATTTTAATCAAGTGGTGACACATCCAAACCAAAATTATCCAAATTAAGTCCAACCTAGCATTTTCATATATTCAAATAAAAAAATATCGTCCTTGTGGTGACACAACAAAACAGTATTGTTCAATTTCGTTATAAGCATCAAATATGATAAATTAACTTCTTAAATATTTAATATTTGCCTTGTGGTGACAAAACAAACTCATATTAAATAATTAATACTCTATTAAATTTATCATGCTAGAAGGAGACGTTTAATATTCCAAATATCTTCGAATGCTTAGGACTTCATATAAATTCTTTGAGGAGTTTGTTATTAATTATCTCATCTTATTTAGCGCGCATGCACATATATATATATATATAAAATATGCATCATATTAATTGACATGCGAAGCATGTTGCATAATATATATATATATATATATATATATATATATATATATATATATATATATAGTATAAGCATGTATGTAGAATACAATATTCTACCTGGATTGATTATGAACTTTTATTCTAGTTTGGTTCACTCGAGCCACCAAGTGAACCAAAAGGTCAAAGCTAGGGGTGCAAGAATTAAATTTAAATATAACTAGTACATTTAAATCCCAGGCTCCATTACAAATGGGTCTTCATTCGCTCCTTGATCTCCAATTCTTCAAGTAATTCTAACTAATCCTATTACATAAATAATTTACAATAAATAGAAACCTTGATCAGCAGTCAATGGGAAGTACATAGGAGGGAGATAGAAACTACATCAAGATCAATTAGAGAAGACGAGGTACGCAAACCCCATTTAATAAAACTCATACATTCAAGCATCCAACTAAAATAAAATCCAATCTCATTGGTTAATAGTCCATAATTAACCCCATTTATTATCATACATATCATCATATGCATCAATAAATAAAACATTCAATATATACATTGATATTGATTTAATGGGCAATTCTAGTTAGTTTTGAAATCCAATTTCAACTCTAATTAGTTATCATGGAATCCAATTTCAACTTTAATTTGTTAGCATGAAATCCAATTCTAATTAAAATAAACATCTTTATTTTAATCCAATTCCAAATCTAATAAACTCCTTTATTAATTTTTATATATAGAAAATATATAATTTTAATTAAAATAAACCTTTTTTCTTAATTAGAAATCAAAAAAAAAATTCTTTTTCTAGTGACAGGGGCTGCAGCGCCGCTAATGAACTAGCAAGGGGCGCTGCGGCGCTGGGTCACCGTTTTCAAAAATTGGAACCGGCGCTGCGGCGCCTCCTGTTTTTTGAGAACTCAGATCCGGCGCTGCGAATATGCCTTGGCTGGGCGCTGCGGCGCCGCGGAGTAGAATTTGTTTTCTAAATTCGCGAATTGTGCAGTTTTTCTCCAAAAAAACATGATTCCTAGCTAACAATTATGACCAATTAAATTGTTCGAAGCACATATCAAATCTATACAATTAATAACTCGCATAAAGATTTGGCTCTGATACCACTGTTAGGTTTATAAGATTCATAAGCATACAATAATTACATACATAGCAGCGAAAGTGTAAAAATAAAAGTTTTAAAATTTTCAAACCATATACCCGGATCATCCTTTATGCGCAATTATTAATTAAACGAAAAGAAGATGATGAGATTCATACCATTGAATATACGAACTTCATCAAGTATGAGTTCAACTTCAATCCTTTCCTTGTTCGACTTGAATCTACCGGGTGTGATTCCTTCCTTTGATTAACGTCAGCCACCCAAGTGTTTGGCCTCTAGAGGTGATCCACCAAGGATGAACAAGTATTAAGAAGTTGGGTTATTGGCAAAACCCTAGTTTCTCTCTCTCTAGAAAAAGTGTGATCTCCTAACTCTTGGAAATTGCATTAGCTCTAAATTAAAATAAGACTCCTCTTATTTATAGATGTAGGCAACCCTCCTAAATATTTTAGGATTAGTGTTTCATATTAATTAATTAAATTCTTTTAATTAATTAGGCTTTCTAATCTTATTAGGAGCAATTAATTAAACTCATTTAATTAATTTACCTCCTAATCTTATTAGGAATATGGGAGAGTACTTTTATTAATTAATTCCCAAACTCTTTTAGGAATTAAACTAATAATAATAGTAATAATAATAATAAGACTCCTCTTATTAATTTATATTTAATATTTTTAAAATATTAAATAATAAATATTAAGTTATTTAATTTATTCTATCATAATAGATTAAATTAAATACGCTTAACTTATTATTACGATTACGTCATTTGCTTCTTAAATAAATATTCATTCTTTTATGGTGTGACCCTTTAGGTTCTCCATATCAAACTGATTGTGAATAAATTAATTAGAATAATTCTAATTTTATTTAAATAAATAAATTAACTATTAATTTATTTAAATAAATAATATTTATTCTACAATAAGGGTAAGCCCCCTTTATGCTCAACGACTTTCCAGATAATGTAAATTTCAACATTAATCATAAAAGAACCTTTGAGTAAATAGTTATCGTACAATTCATTCCTTCTACCATACAATATCTCAATTAAATATAAGATATGAATTTACTATCAAGTCTTATTTTATTTAATTATATGTATTCTGATCGTAAATGCACAAACTCTGCTAAAGCAAATTAGAAACTACTTTCTAATTTTATTATGCCTTGGCCAAGGACTACTGAGTTGTCATTTATCGAATCATATAGGACATTCACTTCTTTTACTAGAAGTGGTAGATCTATTATTGATCATTCATTATCTTCATGTATAATTAATTATACCCAAGCATACCCTTTGATATACCTTTAGGGTCTTAAGGTACATGTCAAAGTATAACTCATCACAGATAAGATACTATAATGATTTCAAGTCTAAGGATTACTTGTACTACTATCACCTAGGAATTTCTATTGATAGGCGAGTAAAACTTCATTAGGTATTCCTTAGCGAGCCACGTTCAGTGTACTTATTCTCCAATAAGCATCTACATACTTACTTTAATGTCTCCACAAAAATGATTATGAGATTGATTATTCTCTTTCAAAGAGCAAGCAACGTATGTATCAATCTATCCGGATTCACTAATCTTTTATTTAGTAATCCATCAATTCGGAACTATTTTAGTTTTAAGCTATCTAAGAATTTAGATCTCATTAGCATGATCATCATCATGATTCTAAAAGCATTACTTAAAACTATGGGTTTATCACATTTAAATATAACAGCATTATGTAAATAATATTAACGCCTTTAAATAAATAATTATTTTATTAATAAATGAATAAGATTGTTACAAAGTATATGCTTCATCATATCAAATATGATTGGCCTGTGTGCATACTACTTTCAATTTGCAGCTAAGAGCGAACGGACCGAAGGATCCGGTAAAGATAAGGGCAAAGCCAAATTAAATAAATAGCTATCCTGTAATAGAATAATATAATTTTATATAAATTATATTATGACAACTAATGATGTAATGGTTATCAGAACCTTGGAAGGATTTATTATTATTATTATTATTGTAATAAGAACTTAGTAAATATGTTCATTTTAATGTAGTTGTGGTTGAATAAATGTGTAGTTAGTAGCACCGTGTAGCACCATATCCTTGGGTTAAAAGTATCCAGATTTTGGGGCATCACATTACTAGGTCTTTCGCCGGATAGGGAGGTCGAATTTTTTATAGACGTTGTGCCAGGAATGACACTGGTTTCAAAGGCACCATATCGAATGGCGCCTGTAAAAATGAAGGAATTGATTATACAATTACAAGAACTATTAGATAAGAAGTATATCCAACCGAGTGTCTCCATGGGGTGCACCGGTATTATTTTTAAAAAGAAGGACGGGTCGTTGAGACTTTGTATCGACTATCGCGAGTTGAACAAAGTAACCATTAAGAATAAGTACCCATTACCCAGGATCAATGATCTCTTTGATCAGTTGAAAGGGGTGAAGTATTTTTCTAAAATAGATTTGAGAACGGGATACCACCAGTTGAAGGTAAGAGGGGAGGATGTACCAAAGACGGCGTGCTGGACTCGTTATGGGCATTACGAGTTCCTGGTGATGTCGTTCGGGTTGACGAATGCACCAGCTGCATTTATGGATATGATGAACAAAGTGTTCAAACAGTATTTAAAAACATTTGTAGTGGTGTTCATAGATGATATTTTAGTCTATTCTAAAACGTCAGAAGATCATGTTGAACACTTAATGATAGTTTTGGAAACACTGAGGAGAGAGAAGTTGTACACTAAATTCACAAAGTGTGAGTTTTGGCTTGAGAGAGTGCAATTTTTAGGGCACGTGATAGATCTAGCAAAAGTGGAGCCAGTAATCAATTGGGAGCGGCCAAGAACACCAACGGAAGTGCATAGTTTCTTAGGGTTAGCGGATTACTATCGAAGATTCATCCAATATTTTTCTAAGATAGTTACTCTGTTGACAAATTTGACAAGGAAGACCATGAAATTTTTGTGGTCAGAGAAGTGTGAGGAGAGTTTCAAGGAGTTGAAAAAGAGATTGAGTGATGCACCAGTGTTGTCATTACCAGATGAAATAGGGAATTTTGAAATGTATAGTGATGCGTCGCATAAAGTACTAGGATGTGTACTTATACAGCATGTGAAGGTCATTACGTATGCGTCACGAAAATTAAAGGATTATGAGAGGGGATACCCTACTCATGACCTGGAATTGGCCGCGGTGGTGTTTGCCTTGAAGATATGGAGGCATTATGTATATGGAGAGAAATGTGAGATATACATGGACCACAAAAGTCTAAAATATATCTTCACACAGAAGGAGTTGAATATGAGGCAGAGAATATGGTTGGAATTAATAAAAGATTATGATTGTGAAATTCTGTATCACCCAGAAAAAGCGAATGTAGTGGCCAATGCCTTAAGTAGAAAGAGTCAGGAAAAGCTGTCAATGTTAACGACTCAAGATGAGCTAATAATAGAGATGGCTAGAATTGAGATAGAAGTGAGGTTACCAAGGGAAACGAGAGAAAAATTATTTGTGATGGAGTCTAGTCCAACTATAATGGACAGAGTGAAAGAGGCACAATTCAGCAATGAGGAGTGCGGGAAGATAACATATAGAATCTCCGAGGGAGAAGAGAACAAGTTTAGACTCGACAATAAGGGGTCATTGAGATTTGAAGGAAGAATTTGGGTTCCATTAGTAGCGGAGTTAAAGGAGGAAATTTTGCAAGTGGCCCAAAGTTCGAGGTATTTAATTCATCCCGATAGTAGAAGATGTATCGAGATCTCCGACAGTATTTTTGGTGGCCGAGTATGAAGAGAGATGTAGCAGAGTGCGTTAGTAAGTACTTGACTTGTCAAAATTTCAAGGCTGAACACTAGAGACCGAGTGGGTTGTTGCAACCATTAGAAATTCCATAATAGAAATAGGAGCATATCATAATGGATTTCGTGGTAGGTCTACCAGTTACTCAGAAGGGATATGACGCTATATGGATAATAGTGGATCGTTTGACGAAGTCGGCTCACTTTTTGCCAATAAGGGTTAGGTTTAACCTGGACTAATTAGCTAAACTTTATGTCAAGGTAATTGTTTTAAAACATGGTGTACCAGTTTCAATTGTGTCAGACCGAGATATGCGTTTCACTTCGAACTTCTAGAAGAGCTTACAAGACCAGATGGGGACGCAGCTGAGATTGAATACGTCTTATCATCCTCAAATAGACAGGCAGAATTGTCCTCTAGAAGATATGTTAAGTGCATGTGTAATGGACTTCAAAGGAAATTGGGAATATCATATACCTTTAGTAGAATTTGCTTATAATAATATCTATCACAAAAGTATTGGCTTGCCACCATATGAACGGACAAAAGTGCAGAACTCCACTATGTTGGGATGAGGTAGGAGAGCGTTGACTATTAGGTCCAAAGATAATTCAGTAGTCGGCAAATGTTATCAAGTTAATACATGCGCGGCTAATAGCGGCTCAAGATACACAAAAGAAATATGTTGATCAACATCGCAAAAAAAAAGAATTTAAAGTAGGCTTATACGTATTCTTGAAGGTATCTTCATGGAAATGGAAGATACGTTTTGGAAAGAAAGGAAAGTTAAGTCCGAGATTTATAGGACCATTCAAGGTGTTAAAAAGGGTAGGAGATGTGGCTTATGTAATAGCTTTACCTCAAGAGTTGGCGCATATACATAATTTTTTTTATGTGTCAGTATTATGACCTTATAAGCAAGACTATAAGCATGTAATAGAGTATGAACCTATCCATGTTGAAAATGACTTAACATATGAGGAAGTTCCGATTCAGATAATTGATAAGAAAGAGCAAGTCTTACGAAATAAAGTTAAATCATCTGTGAAAGTGTTATGGAGGAACCACAATGCCGAAGAACAAATGTGACAACTCGAAAAATCGGGTTGTCCATAAATTTAGATTACAGAATTAATAATTAATAAAAGTAATTTTATTGATTATATTTTGTGTTATGTGTATATTAATCATTCTATGACATAGGATGATTAGAAATGGAGAGAATTTTGGCTACGAGCTAGAATTAACGAGTAAGAATTTTCAAGACGAAAATAAAAGATTTTCGGGAATAAAAATATTTTTGAGAAAAAGACGAAATAGGTACTATTCATGTATGAAACCTAAGGGTTAGGGTTTGAGGTTAGGGTTTTGACCCTAAGCCTTTTCGGGAGTTCGAAATGTCAGAATGACATTCTGTCGAAAGATTTGACGGCAATATGTCGTGAAAAGTTAAGTTAGGCGAGAAAAATTTTCTCGGGAAGAAAAGGACGAAAATCACTATTCATCCGTTTCTGCTTGGGAATTTATTTTAAAATTCTGAGAAACGCGTAATGATAGGATTTTGAGACGGAATGGAATATGTAATAATATTTTATTTTTCGCTCGCAAAGTTTTCGCGTAGGGACTTAAAATCTTATGCGTTAGGAAAAGAAAAATCAATGATTAAATTGATTATGTATAATAATAAATGATTATTATACGAAATGTATACGAGTATAATACGAGTTATTATACGAGTATAATACGAGAAGGATACGAGAATTAATACTTCGTATAATATAAATTTTATACGAAGTAAAAGGGATTTAATTTGAATTAAATCTAATTATTAAACCCGTGGGTCAAACCGGCGGATAAACGGGTGGTTTAAACCCATGGGGCAACCCATGGGCACATAGTGTGATATTGGAGGCCATGTGCTATCACATGCTACACATGGGGAGACATAGGTTGCATAAGGGGGGGAGGTGGAGAGGAGGTGGGTTGAGGAAGTTTGGTCCAAAGACCAAACTATCCTTGGTCTTGCTTGCCTAAAGACCATCCTACCCTTAGCCTTGATTTGCCTATAAATAGAAGGCTTAGGCCTTCATTTTTTTTTGTTTGAAAATCCCACCAATATCTAGAGAGGGAGAGAGAGCTTGAGAGCTTGAAGGAGAAGACAGAAAGAAGAGTTTGATGAGCAACCAAGAAGGAAGAGAAGCTAGTCTAAGACTTTGTCAAGAACAAAGTCTAAGGAGACAAGAACACTTATAAGGTATAAGTGTTAAACCTTAATCTTCATCTTTCTTTAATTTTAAAGATTGATAGATAAGTGAAAATGGACAAAGCATGCATGTTAGGAAGTATGGAGATTGGTATTAGTGGACTTTAACACACTAAGAACCAAGAACAAGTGAAAACCATTGTTAAATGGTTAAGAATTAACGAAAAAATGAGTTAAAACCATAATGATTGGTTAATGAATGAAATAGATGTTAGAAGATGTTAGTGGACGATTCGGATGAGTTATATGCAATCTCCGATGTTAGAAGGTTGAATTATCAAACTTATAATGTTAGAATGCAAGAAAACGTAAAATCATAATCATAACATTGATTAAGAACGAAGAACGAACGAAGAACACGAAGAACGTAATGATGAAAGCCATTAAAACTTAGATGTTTTAGATGGTGAGAATTGTAGATGAACCACCAATGGATTGATTCCATTTGGTTTGATGTAAAAATAACAAGAAATAAAGATTCGGCGGAAGTTTACGCGATTAGATATTAAGCGTCGAAATCGTGAATTTCCCAGAATGAAAGTCAAAAGTCGTCGTGTGATTCAAAAATGATGGTTTTCGATTGCAACACGTGTAATTATGTAAACAAGACTTGCGAGAGGAAGAACGAACGAATTCAGAGTTAAAACGAAGAAACGAGTGACGAACGTTCGACGAACACGTAAAAATAGACTAATCGGCGAATTTCTCGTCGACATATTTAGAAATGAATTCTGACTTGATAGGATGGTAGAGCATGTTATTTGTGAACTTTTGGCTTTGGAACAAGCCAATTCCGAGTTGTAACAGTTACATTACGAGCTTGAGAATTTCGGAATTTTCAAAGACTTAGAAATTTTTCTGAGATGCAGGGATAGCGCCGCAGCGCCACCCAATAGGCTTAAAACGGCGCCGCAGCACCACTCCGGGGAGAAAGCTCTGGAGGGGTAGCGCTGCAGCGCCACTCCAAGAGGAAAATCTGGCGCCGCAGCGCCAACATGGCAGAAAATTCTGACATTGGTAGTAAGTACTTAACCTTTTGCATATCAATTAAGGGGCTAGCAAGTGATGTAATGTAAGCTTTAAACAACATGTTTAATCAATGTTTATCAGAGTTAAACGTTGAACAAACATAATTAAACTTAATCTTGGAAACATTAACCAAAGTTTAAGTTGAAGAACAACTTAAGATCTCGTCGATCATCATACTTACTGATAATTGATGAGAGTGCGAGTGAACATAGATTTCACTTAATGTAACACTTAAACAAGTGATTTAAACCTTAAGTAAAGGTTGATTGAGATTAAGAGACGAGTAACGTTAACGCAGAATACGTGAACGTTTCTCGCAAATAGTATCGGTGTTGAGTGAGCGTTCTAAGTATACATTGGTTGTATAACTTAGACATTAATGAATGTTGGCATGTGATTGGTAATAAGCCGTAATAAACGGTAATAAGAGAATGAAGAACGTATAATGTGAAAAGCCGAGTTAATGTTAATAACTTGGATAAACGTTCAGAGTCATATGGACAGAATGTGGTAAGGGAATGTAATGAAATAATAAGAAGAATGAAGTAAAGATTGGTGGCGTAGACGTAGATTACAAGAAAGCGAACCATAAAAAGTAAAGAGAAGTATAAGATAATGCTTAAGTCAAGTATTTGACTAATTGGATATGTATTTTCTATATGCTTTATAGGGAAAATGATGAACGATAAGGCGTAAACAGTACGCATCGCTAAGGCAAGTTTCTAAACTTCCTTCATCCTTTATGATGAATGTTAGTTTCTTAACTTCCTCAAATGTTGAACATGAAGAAGTATTTTGTATGTGCAAATGTGCGATATTTGTACAATGTGTTAGTATAAATGAGGCCTTGTGCCATAATGTTAACACTTCGGTGTTTCTATGAAATGAATTGTTCTGTGATTTTACTGTTAAGTATGAAAGAGTTCGGTTTATTCATGAACCATACTTGTTAAGTGTAGCGTCCCCAAATCTGAGTCCCCAGAACCTCGGACCTGGTACGTTACGATACATCATTTTTATAACTATTGCGGAAGATATAAACATAAATTGTTTATGCAATAAACTTTTACACATAATTCCCAAGGTCTGTAACCTTAACTTAATACCTACATTCAATATCTTACACGACATACAATGTCATTTGTATCCTATACTATTACCATTTTAATCATATAATAATTCCATCCTGAAACTTGTCTTTGTTTTTGTCTATGTCCGAAGTTTCGTCTTAATCTGAAATGTTTATCATGATATAGCAAGGGTGAGCAACAAGTTTGCCCAGCAAGTTTAAGTTCAAATGAAGATATATCATGATTGAAAAGAATAATAAGTTGATAAACTTTCAACAATATAAGAATTGTGAAAGAACATGAATCAATAATGCTGAATAGCCAACAATGAACATGAATAATTTAACTGAACAATATGGTAATGAAGGTGATCAGCCTTTCATACCTGATGAACATATACAATATGCACAACGTGCGAATCAATAAATCATAGATGTGATATAATCAATAATTATTAATCACGAACATGCTTTACAATAACAACTCGAGTTCGAGTTAGAAAACTTGATCAATAAAAGTATAGTATAGGAACTTGCCTGTATCGTCGATTACTTCTACGCAATCTAATTTAATAAGTATAACATACTTATCTCATAATACTATTACTTTAAAAGTAAACCATCTAACATTTAACCACATAGTCAAATATTAGATAACCTTAATACTATACATATACACAAGTCTAAACCTAGCACACATCGAGTCTTTAATAGTATTCAATATAGTATACTGAGTGGTTTTTCACAAATAACTAACAAATTAGTTTCCGTCTCGTCTACACTATTTCCACAGTGAGTTAGATCGGTTACTAATTCGTAGATACCTTCCCCATATGAAGGAGTCATTTAGCCCAGCTACTATACATCAATCATTAAAGAGTACGACTGTACTACCTTAGACTTAACACTACTGTATCATACAACTTGTGAATTAACACTTAGTCTTTTATTTTATAAGTCCTTTATAATTTAGTAACTCGAATACCTAATCCAGCAACCTAGATTCAGATTGAATTTCAATTTAGTAACTAATTCCCAATCCAGCAGACTGCATACAACTGACTTCCAATCCAGCAAGCCTAGATTCAACTAACATCCAATCCAGCAAGCCTGGATTCAAACTGACATCTAATCCAGCAAACTTGGATTCAACTAACCTCAAATCCAACAAGCCTGGATTCATTAATCCTTCAATCCAGCAACCTAGATTATCTAAATAGACCAATCCAGCATCCTGGATTATCCAAACATCTCATCCAGCGAACCTGAATTCATTTATCCTTCAATCCAGCAACCCGATGGCCAATTAATAAACTAGATTGCAATTCAGCAAGCTGGATTTTTCCTTTTTAACCAAATCATCTTATTATTTTTTTATCTTTTGTCCATACATAAATACATGTATTCCATACACAAAAATACATTTTTAAAAATTTTTCAATTTACTTTAGTATTTTTCAAAAATCTATTTTTAGTTAATTCCTTAAGAAAATAGCTACCTCACGCTTAACTCCAAAAATTCCCAACTCTTGGCAGGATCTTACACATTTTATCAGTGAGCCTCCAGTTTAAACTTCATGTCCATCGGAGTTATACAACTCCGGTTATAGCGATTTTTGTCAAAAAAATGCAAATATTGAAATAGTCATAACTTGCTCACTTTAAATTGGAATGAGCTCATTTTTGGACACAAGCTACTTTATACCATATATTTTAATTTCCAAAAGGTTGGAATTTATTATATTAATTAAGTGGACGAAATTGCCGTTATAATTTCCGGACAGATTGCTTTTTCTTCATTTTTAGATTTTACATCCTTTGCTAATTTCAGTCCACACAGAAATCTACATGGAATTTTTCAGTGATTCCACTTGGAAAGGTTATAAGACTTATAGATCTAAGTCCAGAAATTGACCACACTCAAAAAATCAAAATAGAATAGGAGATATGGTCTTTTGAATTTCATGTTATGTTTTCTAAAAATCTGATTTTTTCAGTTTTGTGTTTTGTACAAAATCTTCCTAGATCTCTTGATTAGCCTAACATTAAACATCATAAACCATCATAATATATAATAATACCTCTAATACTCATGGATCTATCATGATCCATGATCTAATACATCAAACAATTACCAATCATAAGATAAACACGATAAAGGCTAAGAAAATTAAGTTTTCTTACTTTTTAAAACATAGTTTCCTTTTTCTTACTTTTAATCTAACTTTTGACACTTAAAAGTTATAGATCTAAACATATAACACTTATACATATGAAGATCTATGGTTTTTAAGTTTGAAGAACATAACTTGATTATTTCTTCAAATCAAACAAAATAAAAGGAATAAACTAACTAGGATTTTATACCTAGATCATGTAGCTCTTCTCCTTCCCTTTACACCATATAAGATGAAGCTAAGAAACATGAAAAACTTCTCTCCCCCTTCTTCTATAGGCTGTCAAATCCCCTCTCTCTTTCTCTCTCCCTTTTATTTCTTTTTGGCTATTTGGAAATGAGAAGAAAGAAAAAGAAAATTGGTTTTATTTGGGAGAAATGAAGCAAATGAATTTCTCTCTCCAATCCATACTAAATCCACCAACATATCTCTTCTCTTCTCTCTCCAAATGATTATGTGGTTGCTTGCACTCTTGGTTAAGGTGAATGGCTTGGTTACAAAGTGACACATGGAAGAGTAGGTTAAGAGTTGGTAAATCAAATGATTACATCACATGGCTCTCCTTCTTCCTTCCTCTTGGGCCGAAATCTAGGCACTTATTCTCCCAACTTGGTTTGTTTTTATCTTTATTTAGCTTATCAAATGTCCAAATAAATTCCTTAACAATTGGGTTAGAGTCTTGGGCTCCCATTAAAAAATTTTGGGCTTGCTAATAAAATAATTGAGCTATGTAAATTAACATAGTCCATTAATTTTAATTCTATCGTACCCTAATTATTTAATTAGAGTTTCTATTTACTCAATTTGTAAATCAAATTCTTAATCATGTACATTTAATTACTTAACCCAATTAGACTTGCTTTAATAAAATTAATAAATTGAGATAATAAAATTAATCTCTTAGTTTAGTAAAAATTTTAAATACTAACATCCTTACATATTATAACCCTTAAGTTATTTAATTTCCATACCTAATATATATATTAGGTTACAAGAATTTATTCTTAATTCTCTTTATGTTAAATAAATATATAAAAAATACACAAAACCATATAAGTCCTTCACAAAATTTTTAAATCCATACTCTATTTCCAGTCTAGGTCTTACTATTTAACCTTTATTTAATCATTTAAGATTTTATTAATCTTATAAATTCTCGGGTTGTCACATTAAGTTTGTGCTAATGATTCTAGCCAGACATAGTATGTATGGAAAAGGTAGAAGAATGAAAGTATGACATTGTATATGTGATGTATGTGTTAAAATGATAGGAATCGGAACATATTCCTATTATTCGAACTGCTTCATAACCATTGTTCGGTTATTGAAGACTTAAAAGAACTTTGATTCTTAAAGTTGTTATTATTCAACTGCTATGACTTGCTGAGCAATTGAATGCTCACACTTGCTTGAAATAAAAATATTTCCAGCAAACGACGGTAGTATATATTAAAGGACCTGATGAAGATCATGATGATGGATGTCCTGCTATGGTGAGATGCTATGGTTGCGAATACCATTAGCGTCACAAGATGAAGTATTGTTCACGTTATGAACAAGTGTGAAGATCAAGTCAAGATTTGGAGAATAGTTAGATTAAAACTATTCTATAGAGATGGTGACTAGTTAAGTCACACTTGTAATGTGATAAGAATAATGTAATTACCATTATTTTTAATGAAGGAACGTTTTGAGGTAATAGAACCTGGGAATGTGTGAATATATCATGTATCTTCAAGATATAATGATGTATGTATGGAATGGGAAATATCGTAACGCACGAAATTCGGGTGTGAAAAATAGACCGAATTTTGGGGCGTCACAAGAAACGTGAGAATTGGAAGATAAAATGAAGATAACTTATCCCCAACTTTTTGAGTAGATAGAGTCGAGATTTTGGGGACAAAATCTTTATAAGGGGAAGAATGTAATGACCGAAAAATTTTATTTAACTTGTAATTAATTAATTTTGGAATATTATGAATAAAATAAGATTTTTGTGATTTTTGTGATGTTAAGATGTGTTAAAAGTGGAATTTTTGAGGTGGAACGAAAATCTTTGATAGAATTTAAGAGTTTTAGGATCGTATCAGAAAATAAAAAATTTTCCAAGAAAAAGACGAAAAATCACTATTCATCCAAAAACGTAAAAGCTTTTTTTTTTATTTTTCGAAGAACGCGCTAAAGTTAATATAATAAAGAAAGACGGAATGTCAAATAAAATTAGAAAATGAAAAACACAGTTTTTTGCCTGCGTAAAGGGTTCTGGGAAGTGAACGAAAGATAAAACTGGAGGAATAATACAAATATGAAGATGAAGGTATTAAAAAGGAATATGTCATGGCATATTCAAAATGACTTAGTCAAAAATGGATATGCCAAAGCATATTCCAAGTTGAAAGTCTTATATACCATATTCCAAGCATATATTAGGGGGCTTTTTGTAATTAGACCAACTTAGGCTAGAAAAAGACTAAATTACCCTTGCTCTTGCTCTCCTATAAATACCAAGCTTCTTTCTTTATTTTTCTTAACCAAATCACATTTTAACAAAGTGAAACTCTAGAAAATATACGAGAGGAAGTGAGAGCTCGGGTATTGTATGCAAAAAAGGCGAGAAAACTCTACTGAAGTCGTAAGTAAACTAAGAAAACGAAGATTCCAAAGAGGACATATAAAGACCGAGTTAAAGTAAAGCATATAAAGGACGCTTAAGACAAGTTTTCTAACTTCATCTAATTAAATTCTTATGAAGCCTATGTGATATATTTTTAATGTCAAATGTACACAAATCGTGCATGATTGTGTGAAATCTATACTTATGCAAATCTTTTAATATTTGTACGAGTATTCAAGCTATCTTATAACATTAATTGTTTAAAGAAATGTCGAAGCCTTTTCTTCGGCTAGACACTTGTTGATATATTTTATCACACTAATATTTCATCTTTGAGATATTATTATTATTAAGTAGAGCTGTCCAAACCAAATTATTTTGGTACGAATTCAAATGCATACACAAGGTTGAACAATTAAATGTTTTTGGTCGATTTTATCGGCTGACACACAAGGTGTCCATAAAATTGAACGCACAGTCGTTCGCCAAGATAAGTGATGTACAACATAAAGTATTATAGGCTGATCACCTAAACGTGCTCGTAAGTAATATCGAATTTATGGTTTTAATGTCGGGTTCTCCTTTTTAAATGAAATTAAAAGACTATTTCTTGGTCTCTTGACCTTTTCAATGTAAATATGTTTTAAAAAGGAATAAATATGAATAAAAATATGAAATTAAAAGACTGTTTCTTGGTCTCTTGACCTTTTCAAATATGTTTTAAAAAAGAATAAAAAATATTTTTTTGATTATTCATAATACTTCACAACTATTAGTTCAGTTGTTGAATAATTATCATATGATTCTTGATTTTGTTGTTATTAGACTGTTTTACTTGTTAGGCAATTTAATGCTCATTCTTGCGTGAATTATATGATTTCAGTTAAGGTCAAACGTGTGGAAGGATCTAGTAAGGATAAAGGGAAAGCTAAGATGACCAAGTAGAAGAATCTTTGTAATAGTATAATATTTTTATATATTGCATACTATTATAATTTGATAAAAATGTAATGGTTATAGATACTGGGATAGAACAGTTACAATGTAATAGTTTAGTAATTACTTTTATGTCATTTAAGCTTATGTAGTTAGATTGTACGAATGTCGTAGTATCGTGTTGCACCTTATCCAGGGTTTGAAGATGTCCGAATTTGGGGGTGTCACAGATACAAGTTGCATCAGCATTAGTATATCCCACAATAAGACCCCTCTTATTTATATACTAACCATTTTCTTGAATCTTTTAGAAAATAGGGTTTTATTTTAATTCTCAATCTAATTAGGAACTTTAATAATAATAATAAGACTCCTCTTATTTATTTATAATCTAGTATTTCTCTAAATACTTAATTATAAATATTAGAATTTCTCGAAATACTATATTATTATTATTTAGACTTTTAATAATAATAATAATAATAATAAGATGACTACTCTTATTAATTTACAATTTATTATTTCTCCAACTACTTAATGATAAATATTAAGATATTTAATTTATTCCACTAATAAATTAAATATACTTAATTTATTATCATTAAGTCAATCACTTCTAAAATTATATTTCTCCTTTTATTGTGTGACCCTAGGTTTAATATTAAGCTAGTAGTAGAATAAATAAATTAGAACTATTTTAATATTATTTATAATGAATTAAACTTCTTTAACTCAAATATATATAAATAATATTTATTCTACATCATGAGTGACACCTTATAAATAATGTATCATGACTATCCGAAAAATATGAATTCAACGTTCAATCAAAAATTATCACAAAGAATACAAAGAACATATTTCGTGAATAGTTACCGTACAATTCAATCCTTCTACCATACAATGTCTCAATCAAATATAAAACATGGTATTACTGTCAAGTTTTATTAATTTGATTATATGTATTTTGATTCTAAAATGCACAACTCAAGTTAATGTAAATTACAAACTCCTTTCTTATTACTATTCAACTCTAGCCAGGGATTTCCGAATTGTCACTTTATCAAATCACATAGGACATTCTCTCTCTTTACCGGAATGGTAGATCTTTGTTGATCATTCACCTATCTCCAGTCAGATAGATCTCATGTGATTGGATTCGCCCTAAATTGTTATTAAAATATTCAATGTCATATCAAAAATTTGAGACCTCTAACATTACTAAGAATATAATTCCTTAATATTTCAAAATTAAACTTTTTTGTGGAACAAAAATCATACAAGGGAAATGTTGGGAATTGCATATTCAAATTTAATGTTGAAATTAATATATGTGCATGTATTATCCAAAGCTGTAAAGTCCTTATTAGATCATATGTACAAGGACTTAGATTAAAGATCAAAATTATTAAGTTGATCTAAGCTGAACGATTATCATTCTGTAAAAGAATTTGTAGTACAAAGATCAAGCTTGTTAGGTTGGTCTCTTGAGTTGTAATAGATAGGCCTAAACAAATTCTAGTCTGTCGAGCCAGCCAAGAGATTGCAGAAGCCAAGGCAGAATCGTAGGGTGTCAAGGAAGCCTCTCTTGGAATCGCAATCTGTCAAGGAAGCCACTTTCGAAATCGTAGAGACAGCATATCATGTGCCTGCCGAGCTACGTCAAGAATCACAGTCTTTTCTCGAAATCGTGGAGTCTGCAAGTCGTCGCAAATAAAGATCGTATTCAGTCAAGTACCTTCAAAGCTAAAGCAGAATCTTAGAGTACTCTACGATTCTCATCAGTTAAGTAATCTAGACTGAATCGCTTACAAGCACTCTCCAACACATAATGATCGTAGTGAGAAGACAACGATCGCAGTGCTTCTTCAGTTAGCATCAAAAGTGTCAAGATTCTCCTATCTGATGAAAGATGATGTCTAAACAGTGAAGACTGACATATGAACGTTGACATTTCTGGAATCCTAATGCTCTCTCAAATATCCTTAGTTTGAATCAAAGAAACAAAAGGGAAAAG
This sequence comes from Panax stipuleanatus, assembly GCA_020205555.1. Taxonomy (NCBI): domain Eukaryota; kingdom Viridiplantae; phylum Streptophyta; class Magnoliopsida; order Apiales; family Araliaceae; genus Panax; species Panax stipuleanatus. Next base: position 48,251,072 of record CM035118.1, on the reverse strand, counting down.
AAAAGATGACTTCCAACTAGTCTGCTGAAAGAAACTTTTCAGGTGTTAGGTGAGAAAGCAGCCTGCAGTGTCAGGCAAATCAGAAAAGAGTGCACCAATATTCCAGAAAGTCAACATTAAGTGCTCAGAATGTCTGAAGCATTAAATGCTCAAACGGAAGCTTTTCAAAGGGAAGAATTCAAAGGCTTCTACATAAGGCAAACAGATTGAAAATTTCAGATTACGCAAGAATGCACAAATCTCAAGAATAACATCTGTCAAATCCAAACTCTACGATCCTAAAGAAATTAATATCTTTCTTCACTACTCAGTTCTTTATAATTTATGCTTAAGGCAACTGAGTAACACCACAACAAACAAACTCTTAAAAGAGCTACTAAGTCTGCTGGGCTTGAAGAGTTCTCAGTGAACTAGTATTCCAAGTCTGCTAGGCTTGAAGATTTCTTAGTGAACTAGAAGTTTCAAGGCTGCTGGTCTTGAAGGAATCTTAGTGATTCAAAGTTGTACCTATATCCTTAGTGGATTTCCTACTCGTGGAGGAAAAGAGTGGATTAGGAGTCTTGAGTACTCTGAACCACTTAAAACAACGGTGTCATTTACATTTTGTCATTTACTAACTGCCATATCTGTTATAACTGCTATTTGAACTATAAACTTGGATTTATCTTAAGGGGAACAATTAAATCATATATTCCGCTGTGGTTAATTAATTATTTAATTAACAAATTTGTTAAGTTATTTTTGAAAAACAAAAGTCTTAAAATATCTATTCAACCCCCCCCCCCCCCCTTCTAGATAACTATTGTGCCTCCGAGAACTAAAAGGAAAGATGGTTTTAAAAGTTTAATTAATGACATTTTTATGATGGTTCAATGTTCAGTTCATTGTCAGAGTTTAGATTGCAGATTTTATTCTTTAAACACTATTTAGTCAGGTGGAAGAAGCTTTAAAATAATTACCAAAAAAAAAACCTTTAAACATTAACAAAAAAACATATTCTAGTTAAGGGTGTTGGTTTATATTATGTCCGGGAAAGGATTCCAGAGGTCACCTAAACGCAAACTTTCACAACAGTGGTTTGCTTCTTTTACAACCGAGGAAATATATGACTTCTATGCTTAGCTTTATTTAAGATTAAGAGGAGAAGTTTCCCCTCCGATTTCTTCATTTAGAAAGAAGCTTTGAGGAACAAGCAGTCCCTTTCTCTTGAAGTGGCCTGGTTTTCTGCAAAAGAAACATTTTTAAAAAAAAACAAAAGGTGTCAGCTCAAAGTAGGAACCTCCCCCGCACATCTGAAGCGAGTGATCTTGCTAAACCCTTAGTTGCGCCCCCTTGTCTAAAAGTTTTCTACTGCATGCGTCCCCTCTCCTCCGCCCCACCTCAATAAAGAATTCGAATTAAAGCAAAGAGAACTCGACCCTTCTCCAGCCTCCATTAATCTCCAAGGCCCAGCAAAAGAGGCTCAGCTGCTACCTCGTAACTATCCATTTCTTAGGGCTCCTCCTATTACTGAAGAC